>OX638065.1:31833741-32433741 GCA_951804385.1 Trifolium dubium
AGGACAATTCTCAGGGGATGTACATTTCACAGATGATAGATGAACTTCCCCAAATGGATAATGATTAAAAGATATAGAAACAAAAAAAATAATAGTGAAAACTAAATTAAGAGTTTTAGCCATATTTTATTTTCCTTTTGTATATAAAAATTAGAATACAATATTATCAATTTATAGTGTATAAAGCTCATCAAATGTGCATGTTAAAAATACTTAAATAATGATAGCGCTTAAGTTTACCCCTTAAGAACATTTAATAAATGTCTCTTCGATAAATCAATGTGTTGAGTTTGTCCCTTAAACACATTTTTGGATGGTGTAACATAAAAAATTTATAATCATAAGAATTAATTATTTTTTATTCTGAAATAAATTGTTTTTTTTTTGACAAAATCTTAAATAAATTGTTGCTCTTTATAAATATTCTCTAATTTTGTACCAAAAAAAAAATTCTCTAATTTTTTATTTTCTGAAAAATATTTCAGCAAGTTATGATCACAACTTTTAGTCCCCACTTTAAAGTCAATTTGATTATGTGTATTCTTCAAAATTTTAAATTTTTTATGTGGTCATATTTATATTTATTACATTATAAAAATCTCTCTACGGAAGTTTAATTTTATTTAACAAAATTTTAAAAGTACTTTTATATTTTTAAATAATGTTTTTTTATTTTTAAATTTTAACTATTGTGTTATTTCATGTAAAACTTATTAAATAAATAATTTTTTATTAAATCTATATTCTCGTGTTTATTGTTTGATAAATATAATTTTAAAATTATTTCAACTTTTATTTAGGATAAAATATTTAAAAATTTGTTGAAATGGAACTGAACCAAATTGTTATAAACTATATTCGATGGCGAAATTTGCACCATATATTTCACCTCCTAATCTCCTATATGTGATAAGAAAAATAACCAAAGTAGAACCAAATAAATTTGGATGTCTAAACCGAGTTTTTTTTTTTAAGTAAAAATATTACGAATGATAAGTGTCGCTTAGAGTGTTACACATCTGAATCTAAAACAATTCTCAAATATTTAAAAACATGGAGTGGAATTATTTGAAACTTCAACAACATTTTCCAAAGTCTGAATAATTTTTTTTTTGTCGAGACCGGGGTATCCACCACCGAACGCAGTGACTAATCCCTCGTTAGATTAGAGGCACTTCGATAGGTGGAATAGATGGCCCAAAAATTTAAAGCTGCTCCATAAAGTTTGAATGATTAACTAACATAAATAATGCCTCAAAAAAGAAAAAACTAACATAAATAAAATAAGGCATATTTTTATGTCCGAAAATAAACAACTTAAAAGTTGAAAGAAATAAGCATCCTCTCATGTTGCGAATTAATAAATGGAAACAGTTGAATTAAATAATAGTTTATCTATATTTAGGTGTTTATTTTTTTTGGATATTTCTCATACTTATTTGTATTCTAGACTCTTGTTTATGAGCGTTTTTATATTAGTTTTTTCTTATATATCCCCTCAAGATTTGAGGATATTTACTCTCAACCAGTCAAAAAAATTTAACTGATATAATTTTAATAAAATACACTGTTGGATTAAAAGTTTATATCATATAGATCATTTGTATAAAATTTCAGATAAATCTAAAATCATTTGATATGTTATTGAGATACATCAAAATTAACTGTTTGTGTGATTTTTTAAACACCTTTAATTTTTATGTATCTCAATAACATATCAAATAATTTTAGATTTGTCTAAAATTTTACACAAATTATCTATATGATATAAATTTTTAATCCAATAGTGTATTTAATAAAAACTTATATCATTTAATACATTTTTAAATGGTTGGTGCTAAATACCCCAAATCTTCAGAAGATAAACAAGTAGACATTCAAAAATATAAAAATTACTACCTCCGTCCATTTTTATAAGACCCTGTTTAAAAAAATTGTACTATTCATTTAATATTATTTGACCGTATTTTTTTAATAATACATAGATGTAAATATTATCATATAAGATCTTGTTTGATTTGTTTTGATGAATACTTTTAAAATATCAAATTTTTATAATTTTTACTACTAGATAATTAAGATATTAGTGATCAAAATTGTTCATTGGCGTACGTGCAGTGGTCAAACAGAGTCTTATAATTAGGGACGAAGGTAATATAAAGAGCGAATCTATAATGACTGAAATTAAAGAAAGTAACGGGCAACTAATGTCATTTGTGCTACTTGAACTCAGTCATCATCATTCGTCTACATGAAAATTTGAACGAGTGAATACCAAAAGCCCCCCTGAAATTTCAACTTTCATCAAATACACCCTTGAAATTTCGAAATAGGCAAATACCCCCCTGAAATCGAAAGACGTTAGCAAATACCCCCCTCATCCGTTAACTCCGTCAATGACAATTTTAATAGTCAAATACCCCCTTGAAATTTACAACTTATTGTCAAGTACCCCCAAAAAATTATAACTTAAATGCAAAATCCCCCCTAAAATTCGAAAAAATAAGCCGAAATGCTCTTTCTGACGCGCATAATTTTCACTTCTAATGGAATCAAAACATCATCTATACTTAAACACAACGTAATACATTCCAAAGAGACACATTAGTAGTCCTTGGTGCAAGTGTTGGAATTGCAGATGACACCCAATTATTAGTATTATTGCGATTTGATCCTGGTGATCAAACATATACTACTACTGATATTCATCATCATAATAATAAAAATACTCACAATTTCTTTGGTTTGCAAAATATCATGAGTATGGATAATTCTACTTCAATGGATAATAGTTCTGGTTCAAATTATGTTGTTTACGGTGGCGGAGATCATGGTGGTTATGGAGGATATATGATTCCAATGGCTATTGGAAATGATGGTAGTAACCAAAATCAAAGAACTAATGACAGTTTTGGTGAGAATGAGATAAAGGGTTTTGGTTATGAAAGTGTTTTTGGAACTTCTGATCCTTATGCAGCAAGAAATTTGTACTATCAACAACAACAATTATCTGTTGATCAAGGATCAAATTGCAATAATACTAACAATTGGGTTCCATCTGCAATTCCAACACTTACACCAAGGACTACTACCGTGTCTCTTTTGTTGTTGTTAGAGCCCTAGAGGCCAATACTTTTAAGTACTTGTATTTGAATTATTTATTAATAATATAATGTTTTATTTATTAATAATATAAGGCACTTCTTTATTATGTTTGTAAGAGTCCAAAATAATAAAGTTCCTAGAATAAATAGTCCGTTTAATATTAAGTGTGACTTAATCATGAGATTAAATTAAACATAAGGACGTTATTCTTAAAGTATCCGTAGTCGAGCTTTATGGTGAGGTGGGATAACCCTAAAGCATAAAGAATATTATGAAGATAGACTGATGATTGCATCTCATGGATCATAGGATAAAGAGTTATCAAGTCTTGGCATAGATATAAATATTAGGAGTAATATTTATATTGGATTGACCCGCTATGAGAGTACTACATAGAATGTTATGTAATGTGTCATAAGTTACTCTCATGGTGATAATGGTGTAAGCCACCCTTAGACCTGAAACCACTATGTACCCTAGATGTGGAGTCAAGTGCTTTATCACTGATCTAACGTTGTCCGTAACTGGATAATCATAAAGGCAGTAGATGGGTACTTTATAAAGCATGCTGAGGGACAGTAGTGTCCTAGATGGAATTTGTCAATCCTACATAACAGGATAAATGTCTATGGGCCCAATATTGAACTGGACAAGGATGACACGGTCTATGCCTTGTGTTCAATATAGACATAAGGGCAAAAGGGTAATTATACACGCATGTTATCACTTAGGTTATGTTTTGATCACATGATAATTTCTCATAATTTGGGTAGCAATGATGTGTTGCTAGATACCGCTCATTGCTTATTATATTAAATAGGAGATTTAATATAATTGCCAACGTTATGGAAACCTACAGGGTCACACACATAAGGACAGTGGAATGTGAGAATTGAGAACACCGTAAGGTATGGTACACTTTAGAGAAATAAATATAATGTGATAAGGTATCACGAAATTAACGATAAGAGATACAAGAGTAAAAACACACAAGTGAAATCATAAGAATTTTAGGGTTACTTGAATCCTAAAATTATTTCTCTATTTCTCTCTCTCACATAAAGTCTCTCATTCACAAGCTAGCACTTGGAGTGAAAGAAAGTTGTTCGTGTGGACTAGTTAGAGACGTTGCGGTTCTACCTTCAACATTCGTGATCATCTCGTCCGTAATTCAAGGGTTCTACGCTTCAAGAGGTAAAACCCTAAACACATGATCATGCCCCTTTGTAAGGATCTCTTAAGGAAAATTTTGAAATTCCGCTGCTTTACTATGTCAATTTTCCTTCATCTTTGGCATGTACTATGTTGTGTTTAAGTATAGATGATGTTTTGATTCTATTAGAAGTGAAAATTATGCGCGTCAGAAAGAGCATTTCGGCTTATTTTTTCAAATTTTAGGGGGGATTTTGCATTTAAGTTATAAATTTTTGGAGGTACTTGACAATAAGTTGTAAATTTCAAGGGGGTATTTGACTATTAAAATTGTCATTGACGGAGTTAACGGATGAGGGGGTATTTACTAACGTCTTACAATTTCAAGAGGGTATTTGCCTATATCAAAATTTCAAAGGTATATTTAATGAAAGTTAAAATTTCAGAGGAGACTTTTGGTATTTCACTCAAATTTGAACTATCCAGGAGTTTAGACACCATAACAACGACAATGGGTGAGACAACATAAAGAAGTGTAGTAACACAATAAAAATTGGGAAACAACATATCATCATTATTCAAACAGTGGCTGAGTTTGGATTTTTTTTCAAGTAGCTCCCCCTTTTCTCTTCAATCTACCTTACTATATTACATTACTATATACTATAATAATCATCTTATAATCTTGTTAAATGTTAATTTTCCACTACTGTTTCCACTCAATAAAATACTACAAGCACCCTAATTTTTATTTTCAACTCAAGTGAGTGACTCTCTTAATCACTTCTCTTTTCTTATATATCCTTTCTTCACATTGGCATTTTTACAAGCATGTTGTAATAATCATGGTTAAGTATAGGATTTAGTAGCTTAATTAAGTATTATGATGAGTCATCACTAGTACAAAAATACATTTACAGAAAAAGGTTTAAGTCAGTTGGACTTGCCACCTGACTTAACAAGTCACACGGTGGCAAATCCGTAAATTTTTGCAAGTTTGTTAGGTCAGGTGCACTTAAAACTGACTTAATAAAGATTAAATAAAAAATATATAATTTGTATAAAATTGCTTAAGTCGCGTATATTGAACAACTGACTTAAGAAACTTATTTGTTAAGTCAGGTATTCGTCGCCTTCCCTAAGAAGTATTAATTACATTTAACAAATTAAATTTCAATGTATCTTTAGTAGGAGTCGAACCAGGTACCTCTTTTTAAAATTTAATTAAATTGCTTAAGTCGCGTATATTAAGCAACTGACTTAAGAAACTTATTTGTTAAGTCAGGTATCCGTCGCCTGCCCTAAGAAGTATTAACTACATTTAACAAATTAAATTTCAATGTGTCCTTAGTAGGATTTGAACCCGGTACCTTTTTTAAAAATTTTATTAAATTGCTTAAGTCGCGTATATTGAGCAACTGACTTAAGAAATTTATTTGTTAAGTCAGGTATCCGCCGCCTGACCTAAGATATATTATTTACATTTAACAAATTAAATTTCAATGTGTCGTCATTAGAATTCGAACCCGCAGTATCTTTTAAAAATTTAACAATTAAAAAAAAGCGTCAAACACTTTGACGAAAAAAACAGTTACGTGAACAAAAAAAATAGACAAAAATTTAACAATTTAAAAAAAAAGCATAAAACATTTAGACAAAAAAAAAAGAGGTTGTGAAAAAAAAATAGAAGTTTTTAGTTTCAGTCTTATCTTCTTTCTCACATAAATCCCAACAAAAGCAGTAACTTTCAAACAACACAAATCGCTTCAATCTTCAATCAATCTTCTCTTCTCTTCAATCGATTGAAAACGCAAATCGCTTCTTGACAGAAAACACTTCTCTTTTATTCAGAAAACGAATATCGCTTCAATCTTCGATCGGAAAAACGAAAAACCCAAAACACTTCAATCAATCAGGAAAACGCAAAACGCTTAAAAAAAATCAGGGAACTCAAAACGTAGAACTGATAAACTTTGAACCGAAAACGAAAACTCAAGCAACATTCTATCGCTACAACAAACTTAGAACCGTTCGAAGAAGGAACCGCAGAACCATAAATTTCAATTAGGAAAAGCATAAACGCAAAGTTCAATCGTTGCAACATTAGCAACAAACCGTTCAAACCATTGCAAATTGGTCTATCGCTGCAATATTTCTACCGCCGATAAATCGTTTTGCAATCGTTCATATGTAAGTAATTTTAAAACACTTTCTTTTAATTTTATGTTGTTGTGATATTATTATTTTCTGGAAGATGCTTATTTCAATTTCTGTTTCAAAATATATATTGATATCGAGGATAATTTTGCTAATCAGAATTTTTAGAAAAAATAAAATTAACCTCTATCTTGAGTCTTGACATCTATCTTAATGTAACTTTGGCTATGTCAATTTAGAATAGTCTGATCAACTTTTAATTCAAGAAAGTTACTCATATAATACAAATATATTTGAGTTTTTGAAATTCTTGCAACCAGACACACAAATGTTGTGCACAATGTTAGCACTAGTGTCCGAGCATTTGTCACACAATAATAAAATAACTTAGCGTAGCAAAGTAAAATAAGCGTGACTGGAAAGTAAAGAACACAATGAGTTTGTTAACCCAGTTCGGCGCAACTGCCCTAGTCTGGGTGATACCAATCCAGGAATGAACCCACTATAATAGCTCTAGTGAAATACACCAACGTAGCCTCACTACTTGGTTATGCACCTAGACCTTATCTTGTGCTGCTCTACCTAGGAACTCCTAGATATAAGACCCCGTCTCAATTCCTACCAAACAGTACAACCAGCATTGTTATCAATTGTTCTTTTGGTTGAAGAGTCACACTCTAAAGACACAACTAACTCCGTACTTCACAGCTTAGGAGTAGTACACAATTACAACTCAAAAACACAGAGTACTTGGCATGAATCAACAGATACACGCAAGACTCACAGCTAACAAGAAAACCTAATACTCACGCTTTAGTACACAAACGGTTTTCAACACACACCAAACTTAGGGTTTGTCTTCATACATATATAGTACTCAGCAAGCACGGATTTGGGCTTCAAAACATAGCTTAGACGTTGTCAGGTCCAGCTAACAATTCTTCAAGTGCAATAATATTGTTTCCAAAAATATATCAAAGTTAAATATGGAAATACACCAAGGCGACAGCCTTTTACACTTCATCAGCCAAGCGCGTCTTGATCAGCACGCTAGGTTAAATATAAAACTTCATAGAATCTCCAGAAGATCTTGCACATAAATATAGCGCGTGTTGGCGCGCAACAATCAAGTCACACAATGTTGTTCCACATGCTACAACATTTGTCTCAGCATTTGGCTAGCAGTTGTTTTTGCAAAAAGTAGCCAACATACAAAAACCCAACAATCTCCCCCTTTGGCAAAATTTTGGCTAAAACAATCTAAAGCCAGTTCTTGGAGAGATACACAGAACTTCTTAAAGTCCACATCATGCATAGGCATTCACAACCAAAACAATCACGGCATATAACAAAACTACCTCCAAGAGGATTCCTTGAACAGAGATAGCTTGTAACAATATCAGAGGCATTCATCATAATACGTCTAGCCTCACAGAAATAGCCAGATAAAAAGAACATATATATAGTGGGTTCATATAAAGAGATGAAAACATACTCTTGAATAAAATAATCTTCCACAACAGATAGAGATCAGAGATACGTGCTCCCCCTCAACACATGCATTCACATCACATAACATACTCGCTCCCCCTCAAAACATGCATGCATATAAACTAACATACTTACTTCAATGAGACAAATGTCAGAGCATCTGTCCAAACATAGTATGTGTCTGAGCATCTTCAGATCATAAGAAAAGGAATTCTAACAATACGTCTTCATGCATAAACATAGCATAGCAACTTCAAGAGCATGCAACAGATCATCTTCATAAGAAAAATTAATTTCTAACATATACTACTACTCTCCCTTTTTAGCCATAAATTCTGACAAACAACAATAATGCATAAGGAATGGCAAAGAGTAGCACATCAGTCACAGAGGTCACAGAGTCATAGAGGCACAGAGAGGCCCCAAATAGTGTTATTACAAACCAGAGAGCACACACAGGTGCAGAGTAAATGAATAAAAGAAAAAAAATTACACAAGCATCAGACATTTCCTCAGTGTCACCAGCAGCAGAAGCATTACCATTTCCTCCTTCTTCTTCCTTGTCTTGACCTTGGGGACCAATTATGAGCAGCAATTTTGTTCAACAGTGTATACAATGGGGACAGTTTTGCAGCAGACAAATGTCTAGGCCAGTGTCTAAGCTTGTTTCCTGTTATTTCCTTGCAGATGGTGTCATCAGTCACTTCCAACTCAGGAATGTCTGCAGTGGACCTCCCTAGATAAGCATTGATGATTTGAAGAGAGAAATTGACACACTTACCACGAACAAACACCTGCCTGTATTCTGGATTCCTAGAGTCATCACAGTCTTCAGAGATGTTGACCACAAATTCCCTAACCAGCTTGTCATAACAATTACCCAGGTTCTTCACTGTCTTTATCATCCTAGCAAAATTAAGCACATCCATAAGTTCCTTGCATTTGAATGCATCTGCCTTCAAATTCCTTTCCAATCCAAGCCTCCTATGATAAACAAATTTCCAGCGAGTAGCTCCACTTTCCAGGTGAAAGGAGACATTATCCAGAGGAGCTGGAGGAATGACCAGAGGGACTTTCATTCCCTTGACAGTTCTTCTAGATGCTCCACCAGATGGGGCAACATCTGTCTCAGCAATCTCAAAATCAGAATCACTTGAGGGATGATCCTTTTTTTTGAGGCTCTTCTTCTTCTTATCAGGCTTGAGAGTTACTTTACTCCAAGACTTTGGGGGGCCAATGGGCTTCTTCCCAGTATCAGCAGTCTTCTTCTTGTCTTTCTTAGCATCCGTACCAGCAGTGGATGCAACAGTGGTGGATTTGCTCCTTGTCCTGCGAGCAACACCAATAACAGGAGTCTTTTCTTGAGGTTTGTCTTCAGACTCCACTTCATCAACATTGACCACATCAGTTTGGTCAATATTCACATCAACAGCCTGACCATCATCTTCAAGAGTGTTAGCATTCTGATCTTGAGGCTTGGGAGAGTCATTCTCTTCAGCCACCACAGTTTCAGGAGTGTTTGGAACATCCTCATACTCCACATTGGCTTGTGCCAAAGATGCTTGAGCATCTGACACAGCATCTGGCTTATTAGCAGAGGGTTCAAGAATTTCCTCTGTCACAGCAATGTTCTCAGCAACATTTGTATTATCAGCAATAGCCTTGTCATCAACATGTTCAGCACCACCAACATGCAAATTTGAATTACCAGCATCTAAATTGTCATCTACCTTAGGATTATCAGAACCTAGGGTTTCAGTAAACGCTTCAGTTCCCTCAAAGGGCTTATCATCAGATCCAGTGCCAGAAGTATCAACATCTGGTTCTACAACAGTCGACTTGAAAGGATTTTCCTTACAGTACAGATCATGCATGCTGAGACCTACACGTTGAACAGAAGAAGATTTCTTACTTTTTGGTTTTGGAGTCTTCTTCGCAGCAGATGAAGTAGATCATTTTCTAGTTTTCTTCTTTCTTGACACAAGCGTTTTGGGACGCTGTTTGATTGCTGGTGAATCGATCATTGTTGGCAGCGGTTGAACATCCATAACCACCGGTGAAGTAGTTTCTGGAACAGTGGGGGAAGTTTGATCGTTTGCGATTGGAGATTGAGTTGAAGCAGACATGATCGTAGTAAAGCTTTGGAGAATTTGGAGATTTGAGAATTTTTGAATAGCAATGGGAGCGGCAAGAGAGCAGTTGAGTGTTTTAGAAAAGTGTTGTAAGGAATAATGATGATTGCGTGTGATTGTTTTGTATAAGGGAAGTTTTGATTCACTTCCTTGATAGACGTGCAAGTAGCGGTTGGGGAGAGAGAAAGTAACTGATGCACGTCTTACACACATTAACTGCTACAATTCCTCAATTAGGCAAATGCCTAACCGCCTTCTTAGTTCTTCAAATTGGGCCATATCAAGAGCTTTTGTAAATATATCTGCTAATTGCTCTTCAGTTGAAACATGCTCAATTGCAATGACCTTTTCTTCAACCAAATCTCAGATGAAATGATGTCTGATATCAATGTGCTGGGTCCTACTATGTTGTATAGGATTTTTGGAAATATTGATAGCACTCAGGTTGTCACAATATAATGTCATAGCATCTGTCTTGACATTGTACTCACTCAGCATCTGTCTCATCCACACCAATTGTGTACAACTACTGCCTGCTGCTATATACTCAGCCTCAGCAGTTGATAAGAAAACACAATTTTGTTTCTTACTAAACCACGATATGAGATTATTACCTAGAAAGAAACATCCACCAGAAGTGCTTTTTCTATCATCTGCACTTCCAGCCCAGTCAGCATCACAGTATCCTATCAACTTATTACTTTCACCATGAGAATAAATACAATAAGCCATAATCACTGGTACCATTCACATACTTCAAAATTCCTTTCACTTGAGTTAGGTGAGTCACCTTTGGTTCAACTTGGTACCTAGCACATACTCCAACAGCAAATGTGATATCTGGTCTACTAGCAGTTAGATAAAGTAGACTACCTATCATACTTCTGTACAAACTTTGATCTACATCTTCACCTTTGACATCTTTTGAAAGCTTGACATGTGTAGGAGCAGGAGTTCTTTTAGTGGCAGCATTCTCCATGCCAAATTTCTTTACCATATTCTTGACATACTTACTCTGTGAAATAAATATAGTGTCTTCCATTTGTTTCACCTGAAGACCTAGAAAGAAATTAAGCTCTCCTACAAGACTCATTTCAAACTCAGATTGCATTTGCTGGACAAAATGCTCTACCATCTGGTCAGACATTCCACCAAAGACTATGTCATCTACATATATTTGTGCAATCATGAGCTTACCTCTCTCATCTTTCACAAAGAGTGTCTTGTCATTACCTCCCTTTCTGTAACCATTATTCACCAAGAATTCAGTTAGCCTCTCATACCAAGCTCTAGGAGCTTGCTTTAAACCATACAATACCTTCTTTAACTTGTAGACATGATCTGGAAAGGCTGGATCAATAAAGCCCTTGGGCTGTTCAACATAGACTACTTCATTCAAGTAACCATTCAGAAATGCACTCTTGACGTCCATTTGGTACAGCTTAAATTTGAGTATACATGCAATCCCAAGCAGTAGCCTAATAGCTTCTAGTCTAGCTACTGGAGCAAATGTTTCACCAAAATCAACTCCTTCAATTTGAGCATAACCCTGAGCCACTAGTCTAGCTTTGTTTCTGGTGATAGTTCCATTCTCATCTGACTTATTCTTGTATACCCATTTAGTTCCTATGATATTTGCATTATCTGGCCTAGGAACTAGATCCCATACATCACTTCTCTTGAACTAAGTTAGCTCTTCTTGCATAGCATTTATCCAGAACTCATCAGTCAGAGCCTCCTTGACATTCTTGGGTTCAAAGTTGGAAATGAAACAGGAATTGAATATCTCATTATTTCTTCTTCTTGTTGTGATGCCCTGATTAGGATTACCAATGACTTGATCAATAGGATGATACTTCTGAACTCTGGTAGATGGCCCTTTGTTATTGGCTAAATCTTCAGAACTGATCACTCCTGTGTCTACTTCATTGACAATCTCATCTTCTATCTCCTCTTGTAGACCACATGCTTGGTCAGATGTATTGTCATCTGGTGCAGCATCTGTACCGTTATCATCTATCACAACATTTATGGATTCCATCATGGTATTAGTTCTAGAGTTGAATACTCTATAGGCTCTACTGTTAGTTGAATAACCTAAGAATATCCTCTCATCACTTTTAGCATCCATCTTCCTCCTTGGTTCTCTGTCAGCTAAGATATAACATTTACTTCCAAAGACATGAAAGTGTTTCACAGTTGGTTTTCTATCTTTCCATAGCTCATACAGAGTTGTAGATGTTCCCTTTCTCAGTGTAACTCTGTTATGGATATAGCAGGCTGTATTCATAGCCTCAGCCCAGAAATAGAAAGGTAACTTCTTAGCATGTATCATAACCCTAGCTGATTCTTGTAATGTTCTATTCTTCCTCTCTACTATTCCATTCTGTTGAGGAGTAATAGGTGCAGAAAACTCATGAAATATCCCTTCAGCAGTGCAAAATTCAGAGAACATACTGTTTTCAAACTCTTTGCCATGATCACTTCTGATTCTAGTTATACCACATTCTTTTTCTCTTTGTAGTTTTAGGCAAAGATCCTTGAATTTCTCAAAAGTGTCAGATTTCTCTTTGATGAAATCAATCCAAGTATATCTAGAGTAATCATCTACCATGACAAAAGCATACTTCTTTCCACCTAAGCTTTCAACTTGCATAGGCCCCATTAAGTCCATATGCAATAACTCAAGTACTCTGGATGTGGTCATATGTTGCAACTTCTGGTGAGGCATCTTTGTCTGTTTGCCTATCTGACATTCTCCACATATGCTTCCTTCTTGAATCTGAAGTCTTGGTAAACCTCTAATGGCTCCTTCAACAATAGCTTTCTTCATGCTTTTGAGGTTTAGATGTCCAAGCTTTTGGTGCCACAGTTTCACATCATCTTCTTTAGTTATTAGACAAGTAGATAACTCAGCTTTGTCTTGAGAGACCCATAGATAACAGTTATCCTTTGACCTTTCTCCTTTCATCAGTAGATCACCTTTACTATTAGTAACTAGACATTCATCCTTTGTAAAGTTGACCTTCAAACCTTTGTCACATAGTTGACTAATGCTAATTAGATTGGCAGTCAGTCCTTTCACATGAAGTACTTTGTCAAGTTTAGGCAACCCTTCAGTTATCAGAGTTCCTATTCCTTTAATCTCTACTTTGGCTCCATCACCAAAAGTCACAAAGCTGGTAGCATATGGCAAGACATCTGTCAAGTAGTCTCTATTTCCAGTCATATGTCTTGAACATCCACTATCAAAGTACCAATCACTCATAGATGATGCTCTTAGAGATGTATGAGCAATTTGAGCAATTTCCACACCTTTAGGTTCAGCTTGATGGAGCAGCTTTGTTAGGATAGCCATACAGTTTGAAGCAGTAGGGCCTAATGTGTCCCTTCTTCCCACAATGATAGCACACCCAACCAGAATATTTTTTCTTTGACTTGGTCTTGTATCTGCTTTTCTGTTGTCTCACCTGATGCTGGGGCATTTGTCTTGGCATAGTTGGATCATAGGTAGTAGTAGCTGGAACAAACTTCATCACAGATGCAGGTTTCTGATGACGTAATGAATGATAGTTGAAACCAATACCCTTGGAATCTTTTGAACTTTGTCCTATCTCTAGGGTTTCTTCTAACTTCTCAGTTCCTGTATTCAGCATCCTCACCTGTTTGTTCATGTTATCCATCTTGGATTTGTATAGCTCCACTTCACCAGCTAGTCTTGAATTTTCTTCCAGAAGTTTGATTTTCTCAGCCTGTAGTGAAGCAATGGTCTTCCTCTGCTTTAACACAGTGTTGCCAACATCTACACTTTTGAGCCATAAACCCTTGTAGCAGTCAACCAGTTCATCATAAGTCATTTCACCATCGTGTGATTCTGCATCAGATACACATACTCCAGTTAACGCAGTTACATGATTGGCAGATTCAGATTCTTCTTCAGAGTCATCTTCATCTGACCATGAAACATTCATCCCTTTCTTTTGCTTCCTAAGATAAGTGCCACACTCAGTTCTGATGTGACCATAACCTTCACACTCATGGCATTGAACACCTTTGCCTTGACTTGGCTTCTCATCTGTTTTTGGTTTCCTCTGATTGTTGGCATTCCTATTAATGCTGTGACTTTGTCTGGAGCATGTGTCTTGGCTTGTCTGTCAAACCTTTTGAAAGCTTTATTAAATTTCTTACCCAACATCACAATAGTCTCAGATAGACTATCATCAGCCTCCATATAACTGTCCTCAGATTTAGAGCCAAAAGCAATACTCTTTGTCTTCTTTTCTGATCTTTCATTTGCAGCCATTTCAAATGTTTGTAAAGACCCCACTAGTTCACCCATTCTCAATTCTGAGATGTCCTTGACTTCTTCTATAGCAGTAACCTTCATGTCAAATTTCTTAGGTAGAGACCTAAGCATTTTCTTTACCAGGTTTTCTTCAGAAATATTTTCTCCCAAGGCATCAAATTGATTATCAAACTCAAGTATTCTCATGTGGAATTCTTGAATGCTGTCATCATCCTTCATCTTCAAGTTCTCAAACTTGCTAGTCAAAAGTTGCAGCCTTGAGCTCCTTACTTTTGAGTTACCCTCTTGAACAGTTTGGCGTTTCTTCCATGCTTCCTTAGCAATAGTACATTTTTTTATCAGTTTGAAAATGTGTGCATCAACTCCATTGGTTAAGGCATTTAGAGCCTGTAATACCCTAATTTTTCACCTTTGTAAATAAATATTTTATTTGAAAATTATTTCTTATTTTTATGAGAAATACCAAAAAAATAGTTTTTTCAATAATTTTGTTTTACAATTTATTCATTTTTCTTTATTTCTTTTAATTTGTCGCAATTTATCTTTTATACGAAAAAATAGCAAAAATAATCAAAAATAGTTTTTCATCTCTTTATTTAAGTTTACTTTTTATTTCTATATTTTTCTATATTTTATCAACTTTTCCTATTTTTATTAGCATTTTTATCTATTATGAGAATTTCCTTGTTTTTTGAACCAATGAAGTGCTGCCACCTCATTTCCTCCAAATTTTGTCTTTTAGAATAATCACAGTTTGACACCTCATTTCCATTTTAAAATAAATAAAAATTATCTTTTTCAGTTTCACACTTTTTCCCCAATAAACTCTTTTTATTACAATTTTGATCAACCCTAATTTGAGGAGGTATAAATATAAACCCAACCCACTTGTCATAAAAAAAAAAATGGGATGAGAAGCTCTCACTTCTTTCTCTCTTCCGCCGTTTCACCCATTTGGTAACACTTTCAAACCCTAAAATTTCAACATCAAAATTCATGTCAAAATCTTCATCAAATCAAGAAATCACTAAGAGATAAAAGATTCAGTTCACCCTCCTCTATCTATTGCACTTTGAATCGCATCGAAACGAAGTAAGACGGTCCCAATCTCCTGAGTCCGAAACCATAACTCGTGCAAGTTAAAAAGGTTGAATTACGATCGATTCGAGTGTGTTTTCGAGTAATTGCGTGTTGTTTTCCTTACCTATGAATGCATAGAATGTTTTGTCATCACTAATTTTCGTTAAAAACTGTTTAAATCGCGATTTCATTTTTAGATCCGAAACTTAATCCGTTCGTTTTTGATTATTTACGCGTTGTTTGTTGATTCTGATACTGGATTTCGATTGTACGTGAAAAATCGCTTCGTTTCGACTATTCGTTTGTCTGTTTCTGTGCTTTGTAGCGCCTGGTTGATGATGACCGAGTCGTGACTCGCGAGCTCCCATGGAGCTTATTGAGTCAGCGAGTCATCTGACTCGATCAATGGGGAAGATGACGCCTTTCCACGTGTCAGCCTCCGATTAACTGACACAGTTTTATTTGTTTTTTCCTGAGTTGGTAATCGGGTCGGGTCACACCGTCCGACCCGATCCGGTTTGTTAGAAAGCAATTTTGGGCTGGATCCATTCTGGGCCTAATTTAATCTTGTGTGATTTACTGTCAACACCTCTAATTTTGCTATCTGCACCGTTTTTTTTATTTTATTGTTGTTGTAAAACTAGGCCTTTGCCTTTGAAGCCCAGATTACTATGTATACCACATAGTATGCTATTTGTACCCCCTTTGTGATTGAAAACTGGGCTTAGGCCCAGATCTGTTGTGCTGCGCGCACCCCCTTATGTGCTGTGCGCACCCCCCTTCTTTGTGAGCTGAATTGGGCCTTGAGCCCATGATTTCTGTTTTTTTCTGTTTGTTTTGCACACCTCCTGCGCTGCTATTTGCGCCCCCCTGATGGGCCAATCAGGTTTTGGGCTTTAGGCCCATTTTGATGTTTTCGCTTTTCGTACCCCTTTTGGGCGGTGCCCGCGGCTGGGCCCAAAGCCCATGGGCTTTTCCTAAAAAGCCCATTTAGTTTTTTTAGCGTTTTTTCGCGTCTTTGTTTTAATGCTAATAAAATATAATAATAAAATAAAATAAATACTTTAATTCGATGTTTATTTCGTATTTAATTTATTACTGTGTATTATTTTCCCCACTTTATGCTCATCACTGCATCTCATACATTTCATATTCATATGCATCTGTCACTTCATTAAGTATTTTTCTATCCTTTTTCTCTGGATTGGTTTCTTCTCTTTCTTTTTCTTTTTTTAAAGATAACTAAAAATAAATAAAGATTCGTTAATTAAGATGAAAAAGGGGGAGTCTGACGTACGTCTTTCTCGGCCTGAATAGTACAGTCTCTGACGTACATTTCGTGACGGTGTATTATTCTCATCTTAATCAATGGATATTTGTTTAACAAATTAATTAAGGTGAAAAAGGGGGAGTCTGACATACATCTTTCTCGGCCCCAATAGTGCAGTCTCTGACGTACGTCTCGCGGCGGTGCACTATTCTCATCTTAATTAAGGTTTTTAATTTAACTTGAGTGGTAAAAGGGGGAGTCTGACGTACATCTTTCTCGGCCAGGATGAGCCCGACCCCTGATGTACATCTGGTGGTGGCGTGCAATCCCCATTAACTGAACACTTCTAAAAAACTATAAAAACAACTCAACTCACTTCAAATTCCTTTTCCTGCCTTCCGTGCAGTCAACTCTTTTTCAACTGCCCTTGTACAGTCAAAAATCTTTTTACTTGTTTTCCTAAATGGATGGTGTTTTATCCATTCCCCTGATTCTGACAAACGCTTAAACCTCAGTTGAGTATACAAGCAATACTGTTGTCTCAATGGAATGCGAATTAAGCATCGTTCACTAAAAACAATCAACAAACAAAACCTTTTTCAGGAAGAACTACGTGAGCTTTGACTTCCTCATTGTACTTGGGGGATACGTAGGAGCGAGAGCCTCTCTCGTCAAGCCAAATAATAAAAAACTTTTTTTTCCTTTTTCTGTTCAATATGTGGTATTTAGTTTCTTTTCATGCGTTTATCTCTGTTTATGCAAACCAAAATTCCTCAAATGGTTCAAGTTGAGTACAACGGATATGAGGGGGTGTTAACGTCTTCCCCTCATGTAACAAACTCCCGAACCCGATCTATTTAAGGTTTTATCATTATTTTCCTTTCCCCTCACGGGATAAATAAAATATGGTGGCGGCTTCATTGTTTACATTTGTGCATTGCATTCTGTTATTGCATATCTGTATATTTTTTGCGCCGGGTACTACAGAGCCCTTGAATTTGCATTGGCCCATGCTTCTTCATCCTTGCTCCATTCGTCCTCAGGTTTCAGCTTAGTGACAGTCTCTCCTTCCTTACCAGTAGTAACCACAGGAGGTTCCCATCCTACAACCACAGCTCTCCATGTTTTGTGATCCATGGATTTCAAAAACGTAGTCATTTTAGACTTCCAGTCATCATAGTTAGCATCACCAATCAACAGTGGTGGTCTATTCATGAGTCCTCCTTCTTTGTCCATCTTAGCCAGAAATATCTTCCCTGGAGCTCACCTAATCAGGCAGGGTGCCTGCTCTGATGCCAATTGAAATTCTGGCAACCAGACAGACAAATGTTGTGCACAATGTTAGCACTAGTGTCCGAGCATTTGTCACACAATAATAAAATAACTTAGCGTAGCAAAGTAAAATAAGCGTGACTGGAAAGTAAAGAACACAATGAGTTTGTTAACCCAGTTCGGCGCAACTGCCCTAGTCTGGGTGATACCAATCCAGGAATGAACCCACTATAATAGCTCTAGTGAAATACACCAACGTAGCCTCACTACTTGGTTATGCACCTAGACCTTATCCTGTGCTGCTCTACCTAGGAACTCCTAGATATGAGACCCCGTCTCAATTCCTACCAAACAGTACAACCAGCATTGTTATCAATTGTTCTTTTGGTTGAAGAGTCACACTCTAAAGACACAACTAACTCCGTACTTCACAGCTTAGGAGTAGTACACAATTACAACTCAAAAACACAGAGTACTTGGCATGAATCAACAGATACACGCAAGACTCACAGCTAACAAGAAAACCTAATACTCGCGCTTTAGTACACACACGGTTTTCAACACACACCAAACTTAGGGTTTGTCTTCATGCATATATAGTACTCAGCAAGCACGGGTTTGGGCTTCAAAACATAGCTTGGACGTTGTCAGGTCCAGCTAACAATTCTTCAAGTGCAATAATATTGTTTCCAAAAATATATCAAAGTTAAATATGGAAATACACCAAGGCGACAACCTTTTACACTTCATCAGCCAAGCGCGTCTTGATCAGCACGCTAGGTTAAATATAAAACTTCATAGAATCTCCAGAAGATCTTGCACATAAATATAGCGCGTGTTGGCGCGCAACAATCAAGTCACACAATGTTGTTCCACATGCTACAGCAATTGTCTCAGCATTTGGCTAGCAGTTGTTTTTGCAAAAAGTAGCCAACATACAAAAACCCAACAGTTTTAATTCATGTTTTGCAGAGAACTAAGTTGGAAAACTTTTGCAATATTGAATTGAGTTTAATCAGTTTATATATACTCTCAGTGAAAACAAAGTTTGCATATGCGTTCAATAATGATATATTATCAGGTCGTTTAAAAGACTCGTAATCATTAAAGATTATTATAAACTATATTTGTACAAACTTTCTTTCATGGTTTCTTTGTTTTATTCATTACTTTTATTATTCTCTTTTTACACTTCAGATTTTTTAAATATGTTGTCTAATATTTTATCATAATGATTCAAAATGTTTGATCTAAAAAATATGATGATCCACCGAAAAAGTCGGAATCGATCTGTCAAAAATTAGGAGTAAAAGCAATGTATATGGATGAAACCTTGAAGTTTAATGATGAGCTTGGTGGAAAAAATTGCGTTATTGAACTCCCAAGAGAAGATATTGTTGACTTGTGTGTGGGTACAAAACAATTACACTTCACTATTTTATCATTTACTTAATTTATCATTTGCTTAATTTCATTTATAATGTAAATAACTTTCAATTTTTTAGATATTTGCACCGTCTATGTCATGAGTTGGGCAACAATGACGTTTATGGATTTATTGATCTGCATTTCACTCATAGTCAAAATAAGCGCGGTAGTGTTCAGTATTACATACAAAAGAAGATGTGTGATGATAAAAAAGATTGTTACATTGCTCCTTATTTTAACAAGTAAGAAGTTTTTTATACTTGTTATAGTCAATCACTTATAGTAGGTAGAAATAATTAATTTAACACATTAAATTTATGTTTTCCTTTGTAGTCATCGTTGGCGATTGCTCATGATTATCCTAAGAAGCTTGATGTAACTTTTTTTATGTTCATTGGGAAAGAAGCCAGATAAGAAAATCTATGAAATTGATGAAATGTAAGTATTCGACATGAACTTTGTGATATTTTTATGATAGAAATCTATAATGAATATTTCTTTATTGTAGAGCTTTGGGAGGTTATAATAAGTTACAAGGTGTGAGAAAGCAGAAGAGAGTAGAATGGTTATATCCAATCTTAAGTTGTTAACTTAATATTTAAATGAATGATTAATTGATATATATTCTATAACGATTTTTGAATAATATTTACTGACGTCCACATATGATCATATTCAATTTTAGAGTCAAAAGAAACAAGTTAGTTATGAGTACGACTATTATGTAATGATTCACGTGTTAAACATTGTTTCCGCTAGTATTGTTGGTTCATAGACCCAAGTAAGTAATAGAAATTTTGTATCAAAGTTGTATCAATTAATTTATACTATTGTTTATCTAATTTATGTAAACATTTATTTATTCAGATATATCAGGACTGAAATCCATTTAATATGGATGAAGTTAAAAATGTTCAAGAACGTTGTGCAAAGATGATTTTAGAACGTGTTAAAGCTAGTGCGGATATATGATCTTTTGTGGTATTTAAGGTTTCTTGTTTTGATTGTCTCTTGACAAGTACTTAGTTATTGTTTCATATAAGTAGTTAATTACTCTTATTTAATATTTATGCTCTTTTGATAAGACAAATGTTTATCTAAGTGTAATAAATCTTATCCTACGTGGTTGTTTATCTACTTTGATCACAATGTTATGTTTAAATTTGGTATGACATTATTTTTACTTCTATGGTTTTATTTTGAAATTTAGGTGAAATATGGAACATATGATTGTTAGCTCATATTTTGGTTAAGTCAAAATATGCACTAAATGTTCTTTGAAGATAATTAACAAACCTTCAAACATGGAAATCAATGTTTCCAGGTCATTTATTCTAATATAAAGGTGAAGGATGATATCTTTAAGAGCATTAATGGTAAAAAGAGATTCATGAAATTCAGAAGATGGAAAATATTCACAAGTCCAAGAAGTAATTCAGGATTTGATTCGAGTCATCCATGTTTCGAGTGACTTCCAAGGATTATTCGAGCTCGAAGACTGCTTCAAGACTTAGCATATTTTCAACATTTCTGAAGATTCAAATTTCAAACCATTGCAACGTTTCATTCAAGTTTGGTAACTATTGGCATTCAAGAATGAAGATTGTGTGGCAAGACACTTGTCAAATGGTTGTTATTTAGTCGTTATTAGATAGCCTTAGATCTTATCTATAAATACTAGTTCATTTGTTGTAAATTATATCACAAATTTCTCATACTAGCAAACCTTACAAACTCAAAGTATCCAGCGTTCGAGAGAAACGAGTAAACAAGGCAATAATGTATGATCTTGTGATCAAACTCTTTTAGATTCAATGCAATTTACATGCTTTCATTTACATTCTTTGCCTTTTGATTCATTGAAATATTTACTTTTCTTGTTCATACGTACTGATTTTGAGTATTTTTACATTTCTTGTCATTCAAGTTACATTTTCTTTTCTTTACTTTACTTTTTCAATCAAACTTGTTCATTTACATTAATGAACATTGCTATTTTCAAACTTGAACAATAAATGCACAAACATGTCCCGAGATTCTCTAGTTGGTCTCTCAAGCATTGCAAACTAGCGCTTGTTTACCAAAAATCAGTGTAAACAATGATGTTGCATTATATTTATGGTTATGAATTTTTTTTAGAAACGGCCAAATAAAATTGCATTAAAATAAACTAGATGAGCACAAGACGTGCCCAACTAGTAAGATAAAGTTATGACATTACATACAGATACAAAAAACGCACTACAAAACCAATTACACCACCTAAACTAACAAAAGAACACCTAACGTTATGCCAACACAATCAAAGACCCTGCCATCCTAAACACAACATAGGATTAGAGAACCAAAAACTAAAGTCAGGCATAAAATCAGAACGTTTTGCTCGCAACCACCACACATTGAGGCGAATTTGATCAACCACCTTATCCACATCAAAAGGTGTCTGACAAAAAAAATGCTCATTGTGAGATTTATGGTTATGAATTGATGTTGGTTGTAGTAAATTCAGCAGATAAATGTGCATGAAAAAAATGTAATATTATAAATAGAGGAAAAAAACTGCCCAGGAATAAATAACTAAAAACAACGTCTTAGGTCGGTTAAACATATCCGACTTAAGAAACAATCTTCTTAAGTCAGTTGCACGTGCCACAGGTTGTTCTGAAAACTAAAGTTTCTTAAGTCGCATAGAATTTACCTGACCTAACAACTATTTCTTAAGTCAGGTCAAAATCCGACTTAACATGTCAAAACTTGTTATGTCAGAAATTGTTAAGTCACGGGCGGAACTGACTTAAAAAGTCACTTTTAAATGACTTAACAAGCGTTTTCTTAAGTTAGGTCAAAATCCGACTTAACATGTCAAAACTTATTATGTCAGAAATTGTTAAGTCACGCGCGGAACTGACTTAAAAAGTCACTTTTAAATGACTTAACAAGCGTTTTCTTAAGTCAGGTCAAAATCCGATTTAACATGTCAAAATTTGTTATGTCAGGAATTGTTAAGTCATTCGCGGAACTGACTTAAAAAGTTATTTTTAACTGACTTAACAAGCATTTTTTGTACTAGTGCGTGCATTTTAGAATGATCTAGATTGATCCTATTTGATGACTCATTATTAGTTTATTAGGAATCTAGAGATTGATTCTAGATTGATCTTATTCTAGAATGAAAAGTGTAATGAATTAAGCAAAAGATGAATGAAGTCTTTCAAACAAGTTTCCAGGATTAATTGGTTTTCAAATCTGTTGAGATTTGTAGCTCTTTTGTATCTGGTCGTCCTCTACCGCACGGTGTTGATCATTGTGTGGAGGTGGCTACGAGCTAAAAATTTTTTGCCTTAGTTTTTATTTTACCATTGCCCATCAATTTTAACTCATGGAACTGCTTTTTAGATTATGATGGGGTGATCACTTTTAATTTGAGGTCGGAAGTTAGCGTCTATAGACGCATCTTTTTGGGTTGGGTTGATGTCTCCTCTGGTGGTTTGGAAGTTGAAGAGTGTCCTTCTAAGTATGGGATTAGAGGACCTCTATTAGGTAGTGTTTGTTTTGGTATTATTCATTGGTGTCCCGCCTATGCGGCGCCTGTGGTCTGTGTGTAGTCTCTTTTTTACCGGTTTATATTCGTCTTGTGCGAAGATTTAGTTTTTATAATAATATATTATATTTGCTTTTAAAAAAAATGAATAAAATTTAGTTTTATAGTTTGTTAGCATAGTTTTAATCTCTTAGCATATTTTCTATTTGTTAGTCTCATATAGCTATAGCTATATATTAACAATTTCAAAGAATATAAAAGATTGTTTTAAAATATTGTTAAATAAAATTATGTATGAGATATAATTTGGAGATATAATTTCACAATTTTGAAGGATACTCATACACGTATTAACATAAAAGCGGGACCAAAATTTGCGATGAAAAATAATTGTTGAAATGTTCTTAGAAAGTGGAAAATTTGAATTATTTAGAAGGACCGAAAAATTATTTCATTTTAAAAAAAGTAATTAATTAAAATAATGATTAACATGATGATTAGGTGATCCTATTTGTCTATCTCCTTAAGATTTGGGGGTATTTACTCTCAACCATTCAAAAAAAAATTAAACGATATAAATTTTTATAAAATACATTGTTGGAATAAAAGTTTTAATCATAGATTATTTGTGTAAAATTTTCAAGGTAGTTAAAACCGGATCAGACCGGCCGGTTCAACCGGTTATACTGGGAACCGGGCCTACTTCCAGTCCAAGTCGACCACAAAACCGTTCCGCAAAAGAACCGGTCAAAACTAAAAAAAGCCAACCGTGAACCGGTTAAAACTAGGAAAACTGGCGGTTCAACCAAATCTATAGGTTGAACCGGTTCAAAAATTAAAATTTTACATAATTCTTTTAATTGAAAAATTAAAAAATCTAAAATAAATTGATTGGGACCAATCTCATCTCATACTACAAAAAGTCACATTAAATAATGATCAATCAAGTAGGAGACTACAAATGCAATAGGAAACAAAAATGTACACTAGCTTTTCTTTTTTTTTTTGAATTGCGACAATAACTTATTTATAACCATTTGAATGATGATAGATGTGAGATTTCTCCAATGTAGAAGTACTTATGAATAATTCATATGCAAATATACTTTATTTTTATTTACAAAACACACTTAGCTTCTTTTTTTCTTTCCAAAAACACACTTAACTCTTGCTGCCTTTAACACTTAAAAGAGGATACATTCATAAACCTAAAAGAGTTATAATAGTTATCGTAAAAGTAGAAATATATATTGAACAAAAAGAATTAGAAACAACCATAAACATTTATAAACCTAGAAGAGGCTTTGCTTTGTGTTTTTGGTTTATGTTTTGGGGAGACTTAGCTTGTTGTCTTGTGTGGTTGGGGTTATGGCCTCGCTGCCACCCCTTTTCCATTACCTTTTCCTTTTGTTTTCTCTTGTACTATTTGTATCGGAGTTAATTCAATAAAATTTGTCATTAAAAAAAATCTATAAGGATTAAATAATGTTCAGGTCCTCGTAAGTTTGTACTTTTTTAATATTTTTTCATAGAAGTTCTTGGAAGTTTTTTTGTTTTAAATAAGTCCCTCCAATTATATATTTTTTTGTTTTAAAATTCGCAGGAAAATTTGAAGGAAAATCTGCACGAAAACAGTAGATTTTCCTGCGGATTTTGACTTTAGGGACTAATTTCAAAAACACATATAATTGCAGCGACTTATTTAAAACAAAAAAAACTTACAGGAACTTATATCAGAAAAATGCAAATTTATGGGGACCTGAACATTATTTAAGCCAACCCATAAACTCCCTGGAATACAAAATAGAATGCATAATTATGTCCTAAAGAGCAACTTTCATGATTTACCGAAGATGTTGTCCACTAAATAATTAGTTATAAGCTATCAGTCATCAGCTATAAGCTATTTTTACCAAATAGACCTTAACTGAGCTAAGTTATGAGAATAGTTAAAATTAAACACAACATAAATTGGTCATTAAGAAATAAAAACAAAGCAAAGATTTTTTGTCAGAAAAAACCCGTGTAGAAAGTAGAAACTCTTAACATTAACAAATTCATCATCACACAACAGAGTTGTATGCATGATAAGTTTTTCTTCAGTGAAGTTCAACGTGACTTTTGGTATAGTCATCATCACTTGAGTTCACAAGAATCTCAATCAAAACAAATTGGAAACCGTTCCATAATTAGGTTTATGCATAAAGAGAATGCATCTCAATCAAACTATGGGCTTTCATGAGTCATGATCAATAGATGACAATATAATCAATAGAGTTCTAACATCAAAAGCATTATTTGATTGAGTCATGATGAATCTCATTTCAATAAAAGTGCATGGAACTCACTATATATTTAACCTTTTGCACTTTCAGATATCCGGATATCTGGATATATCTTTCCCCGTAGTTTGAATTTTGTACGATATTTATGCAATTGTGAGATTATTTATATTCATTTAATTGAGATTGTGATTTACGCTTATTATTTTGAAATATAAAATAAAAATTAAATTGTATTTTTTGTACTATTCGATCTTGATCAGATAATCACTTATATCACAAGATGCATAAAGTAAGTTATTAGGAATCCAAATTTAAAGTATCATTTTTTACAAGATGGTTTATATATATCACAAGATAGTAGATTATTGCGTCAAAAAAAATAAGATAGTAAATTATTATTATTATTATTATTATTAATATTATTATTACTACGTACAAATACAAACACTTAATATGACACTCAATCTTTGACGTTAATATTGAAAAAAGTAGATTAATTGAATAAAATCACATTTATCAGTGTCACGACAATGTCGAACAATGGACACGTCTTTAGTATTGGTAATGGTATTAGTTTTTTTCCTAATCATTTCACAATTGTCACCTTTCAACTTTTGAAATACTAAACCATGCATATATACAACTAAAAGCATGAAACTTTGAACCCTTCCTAAATTTCATAGTGAGCCACATTTTACATGCCTAAAACATCATTATTTAAGGAGTTGTGTAGTCTTGCAACTCAATATCTTCATCAATCAACTTCATAAAAACAAACTCTCTCATATCATTCACTCTCTTCCCTTTTCTATTTTTTCAGTTCCATTATTAAACCAATTTTTTTCCTCATCTCATCTCACTCCATTCCAAACTTTGATAGGTTGGTATCTTATATAAATTTATTTTATCAAATATCAAGACTTACAATACTAACTTAATGTTTTTAGTTTAAAAAAAAATTGTATGTTTTTTTTTATTCTAATTAGTTTTAATTTTAACTTGATTCTTTGATGAAACATAGAATTTTAATGCAGGATGGGATCAATTGAAAATGTTTTCAAACACAAAGTGGATGATGAAAAGGTCAAATTTCCGGTTGGTTTTCGATTCCATCCGACCGATGAAGAGCTCATAAATCAATACCTTGTCAAGAAGGTTAATGACGATAGCTTCTGTGCTATAGCTATCACTGAAGTTGATATGAATAAGTGTGAACCATGGGATTTGCCTGGTGAGTTTAATGTTTTTTATTTTTTATAAGCAGATGTTAGTTGTTAGCATATTATATAATAGTCATGATTTTCAAAAACTAAAATTTGCAAATATTGTTGATATCTTACTTTAATGGTTATATATTTTTACTAATTAATATGCAACACCGACACATCATAATGTGTTAGGGCCAAGTCGCACCAACAAGACACTAATAAATGTACTTAATCTAAATTATTTTACTTTTTAAATTATTATCAAGTGTTTTATAGATTAGTTATGTTTTTCATATTTTTGGATTTTAAAGATTTAGCTAAAATGGGAGAATCAGAATGGTATTATTTCTGTGTGAGAGACAGAAAATACCCAACTGGTCAAAGGGCTAATAGGACCACTAATGCTGGCTATTGGAAGGCCACTGGCAAAGACAAAGAGATTATCAAAGGAAATGAATTAATTGGGATGAAGAAAACACTGGTTTTCTACAAAGGAAGAGCTCCAAGAGGTGAAAAAAGCAATTGGGTCATGCATGAATACAGACTTGAAGGTTGTAACGCAATTTCTGAGCAGAATCTCTCCAAGCAAGGAGTGGTAATATCCCTTTTCTTTATGTTTTTTCCTCTAATTAATGATAAAATTATTTTAGTGTATGTTTGAATAGACGGTAGATTAGACACAATTACTGTGTCACTGTTTGAAATTTCAACAAAGTAATAGTGCCACCGCCATCAAATTTGTCGTCATTCAAAACATGCACTTGGAATTTGTTTGTTATAGATTATATAAAAGAGATTGTGATATTTATAATTTGAAGATTAAGTTTTAGAGATTTTTTATATAAACGTCCGAAATTATCCTATGTTTGCAACGATGATAAATATTCTATTTTTAATAAAAAACAAAATTATTTTTTAGAGAAGCTACTCGAAACAATTTTTTTATTTAAAGCAGTTTCTAGACATTTTCCTTCCAAATTTTCATTTTTAAAAAATAAAATAAAACTTAATTTAACGATGAAAACTTTAAAAAATGATTTTTTTTCCACTAACAGTTTGTTTGTGTTTATATTTTTTAGGCTGAATGGGTTTTATCTAGAATCTATGAGAAGAGTAATTGTGGAAAGAAAATGCGTGGTTCAAAATTTGGAAGGTTTAACTCTTCTAGAGAAGGACCATCAAATGCTAATGAATCTTTATTTCCTCAATTGATGAATTTTTCTCCATACAATAGTAAAACAAAAACCACTATTGGTAATTTTCCTCATATCCTCAATTCATTCTCCATTCCAAATAAAACTTTGGAACAAAACACTCAAGACACCAACATTGTTAACGTTGGTAAGAATGAAACTATGAACATTAATTCATTCTCTACAAAACAAATTGATGCTTATCCTTTTGGTGAAGCATCACAAAACTGTTGCTTGTCTCAAGAAATGTTTAACATGCAATTGGAGAATGAGAATCTTGGAACAAGTTCAAACCAACAATTTTCTTTAGGGAGAGATTTTGATGGTGATATCTCATCTGTGGTATATGGAAATAACATGTTTCAAATGTTATATTGAAATCAAGAATCATCTCCAACTTCTACTGGACCTATGTTCAATGATGGCTTGTGGAATTTCTGATTAATTATGATATATATCATGTAGTTTGTTTTTTATTATTACAAACAAAATGTGTCATCTATATCTATATTTATATAAAGTAGAGAAAAAAAGGGTACTAGTATAAATATTATTTTGTTGGATGTATAAATATTTATCTATTGCGCGTTTTGTTGTATAAATATTATTTTGTTGGATGTATTGTATAATAGTATTTGTTTTATTCAATTAACTTGTGTCATATTTATATACAGTAATATTATTGTTGTATGTACTTATTTAAATTTAAAATTCATATTGTATGTTTTTAAATTTAACTCTAAAAAAATAATTGTATCAATAAAGATAAGTTTGTACAAAAAATTAAACTAATTAAAATTTATAATGTTACTACTTTTTTGTGCGGAAATTTTTTACTTTTATATTAAAGGAACGGATGACTTAGCTTGATTAGTTACAATTATATGTACTTAATTAGTAAAGGAGTATATTTTTTTTATACATAAATGAAATGGTAAAATCAACATAAATTCACACACATAATTTTAATATTTTCTGTCAGTTAAATTAGAATTTATACACATTAAAGGAGTATATTAATATATGACATGTTCACTTTTGTTTTTCTCTTTAAACTTTAATCTTTTCAGCTTAATTACAAAAACTTACTTCCTAGACTTTTAAGAATATGGCAATTAAGAAGAGGGGGTGTGGCAACACGATTACTTTTTGGAAGGACATTTGGGTGGGGATCAACCATTACAAGTCCTCTATCCTAGATTTTTTGGTATCTCAACTCAACGAGATAGTATGATTTCCGAGATGGGGGGGTGGGTGGAGGGTGAGTGGAGGTGGGGGTTGACTTGGAGAAGAGCCTTCTTTGTGTAGGAGGAGGTTTTGGCTCGTGATTTAGAGGAGATGCTTGGTAATATTGGGGTGTCGGAGGAGGGTGATAAATGGGAGTGGAGCCCGAGCGTTGGTGATGGATTCTCGGTCAAGTCTTTGTATGTCACTTTGGATAATTTGTTATTGCCGGTTCCTATTTTAAATTCTATGGAGTCATTTGCTTTCAAATATATTTGGAAGGCCGTTACTCCTTCAAAGGTTAGTGCTTTAGCTTGGCAATTATTTCGGGATAGAATACCTACGAAGGATAACCTTAGGCGTAGAGGAATTTTGCAAAATAGTGATGTGGTTTGTGTGCTTTGTGGGGTGGGAGTTGAAAACTCACGCCAGTTGTTTTTACATTGTAACTTTACCTCCTCCGTATGGTGTGAATTGTGCAAATGGTTAGGTGTTGTAATTGTCCTCCCTCCGGAGGTGTTATTGTCATATAGCCTCTTTGTGGGTAATGGGAGAAATAAGAAAGTCAAGATTGGCCATTCGATTGTGTGGTTGGCGTTTGTGTGGGTGATTTGGAAGATGCGAAATGACCGGATCTTTAATAATGTCGTCGGGGATGTGGAGACGGCGGTGGAGTTGGTTAAACGCATTTCATGGCAATGGTTTATGCACAAGACGGCAAAGGGGCCATGTTTATTATATGAATGGGGTAGGAACCCAGGTGACTGTATGCTCCGTTGATAGTCTTGGTGTTTTTTATTTGTTTTCTTTTGGTCGGTTCTAGCGTGGTGTTTGTATTTGTGTGATTTGTTGTTGGTTGCTCTTGTTGTAATTGAACTTTTGTTTCTTGTGGCAGGGGTGGTACTTCTTGTACCCCTTTTTTTGCCTATTAATAAATTTTAGCAGTTCAAAAAAAACAAAAACTTACTTCCAATCTTTGTAGGATAAGATTCTTTAACTTTCAAGTCTCTGCCTTTATTTCTCTATATTTTTTAATGAAAAATATAAATATATTAATACAAAAAGAAAGTCACAAAAAAAGTTCACAATACAAAGCTCAAGAATGAATGCCATAATTACTCACATTTAGAGTTCCAAACAACGAACACTACAAGAAAATCTAGGGTTAGCTAAGAATGGTGTGATATCTAATTTGTAGTTAATCTCTTAAAAACAGAGTTAGCTACAACTTTAATTTGTTGAGAATTAGGTATCACATTGATCGTAGTATGAATTGGGCGGCAAATTTTCTATGCAAATATTTCGTAACTAATTTACAAGTAATTAATATAATGTAAAGCCTAACTAATTTTCAATTAATACGTATAGTTATATAGTGTTATTAAATTTATATACCCGAACTAAATCGCTAGGATATTGTCACAACAATTTCAGAATAAATCTCGTGAAATAGATAATGTTCGTGAAAAAGTAGAAATTTATTGATGGATTAAAATAAATGATATATATTTTAAAATAAAGGGAATAATAGGAAAATAAGGTGCAAAAATACATTATTCTATTTTGACCTTTTTTTTCTTTCTAAAACGACAAATAAAAAGGAACGGAGAGAGTAATAAATAGTGTTCCATGCACAAGGAGTACAAAGGAAAAATACTAACAAAGCACTTACAAGGTGACCCAGCCAAAAGTCATAACAGTACAAAACAGCTGCAGAAAGAGAGCCTATATAGCCACAAGTTTGGTTTTTGTTGCTGTAAAAATTGTTAAACCGTCCTCAAAACTTAAAGCAATGTGATGTCGTCTAGCATTTTTTATTTATTTATACACATCTTCTATTATTTTTGTTCATCCCAAACAACATAACCAATAAACCGTATTGTTCTTATTTTATTTAGGTTTTTAAACTAACGATTTTCCGGTAAAAATTTTATGTCAAATTTGATTTCGGTACTCACCATCTAACATTTTTATTTTTAGGAAGAGGTTATCGACAGCTTCAGGTTTTCCCTAGCTAAGAGTAACCGGCGACAAACTATGCTCCTATTTACATGAAACTTACAAAAGTTAAAACTAAAAAACAAAGAAAATGAGAGAATGAGTGTAGTGAATGACGATGGTAACTAAAAATTCACACAAATATTTGAATTTATAGAACTCATGATGAAAATTCACACAAAAAGCAATTTTCTTATTTTAAAAGCAAGTAATATAATGGGCCTTCAATCCATACTTTATTTTGGATACACTAATAAGGCGTATTGGGCCAATTGACGGGCCACTATATTACGAAAAAGTTCATAATGCCCATGCGAAAAAGTTTAGAATGTATTTTCCGAACTTTTTTACATAGACAAAAAAGTAATTTCAAAAGTTAAAAGAGTAGTGTTGAGGGGGGGGGGGGGGGGGTTCTTTTCTTGTTACACGATTAAAACCATAATCAGCTTCAAGCGGTCAAATTGAAAATCACATAACAAAACCAACAATCCGTTGCCAATTTTACGATCTCGTACATAGCAAATATGGGTGGCAAAACATGTCGGGGTCGTGGGCTCGACTCTTTTAACCCGGCATTTTTAGTAGATTTGTGCTTTAAGTTGGTTGGTTCCGCTTGGTCTACTTAAAAAATGGTGGCGAAGTTGGGACAGGCCGGCCTGCAGGCATTAAAAAATTTATGGATTTTTTTTAATGCTTGAGATGGAATAAAGGAAGAAAAAGACTAAGTTATAATCTAACTTATTTTGAGATTTATTTCGATATTTTTTTTCTAACAAACTTATTTTCATGCTTATATTTATTTATTGAGACATTTTTAATGTCATCGGATTTTTATTGATTATTTATTTTAATTTGAGCTCGGACATTTAAAGTTGACCTGTGTCATCCCATCTCGCTTTTAGACGGACTTAAACGGGGGTTGGCCAGGCCTAATCGGACAGTTTGCTTTGCCATCCTTATGAGGCTTTGCTAAGTATGCATGTAGCCTCAATATATGGGTCTAAACACCTAGAGATACAACTGGTTTCATTATTGTTGAGTTTTGAACTTGGTTTTGTGATAGACTTCTCAAAACACTTTCCTCTTACTGATTTTATGAAGTATTGAGAGATATATTGAGTTATTATCACATTTTATTTTATCTTATTGAATTTAAGTTTATATTGATTTTATCACATTTTATCTTTTTTATGTGTTAAACTATCAAATATTGAGTTATTATTATTTTTATATATATATTAATAAAAATATATATTTAATTAAAAACAGTCCGACCCGGTTGAACCCGGCCCTATTGAACCAATACCTACACCGGTTCGATAACCGGCTGGTTCTTATTATCTAGAAAATTTCAGACAAATCCAAAATCATTTGAAAATTTTTATCATGTCAGGCTTTAGTTTTTCCCTTGTACATCTCAGCATTTTCATAAGAAAACATCGTATGTTACTCCAACTCAAACAATTGTAAAGGTCTTGGCATACCAAAAACTTTAAAATCAAAATTTAGTTTCTTAGTACTCCAAAAGGCCTTACATTGAAGCTCTATTGGTAAGTGGCAAGCCTTTCCAAAGAATAGTTTGAATGGGGACATTCTCAAAGGTGTTTTAAAAGGAGTTTTGTAGGCCTACAAAGCATCATCTAACAGCTTAGACTGATCTTTTCTTGATAGATTAACTATTTTTTCTAAAATTCTTTTGATCTCTCTGTTAGACAACTCTGTCTGCCCACTTTTCTGTGGATGATAAACAGTGGCAACTCTGTCTTACACCATATTTTGCCAGCAACTCCTCAAATTGATTTTACAAAAATGAGAGCTCTCATCATTGATGATAGCTCTAGGAGTGCCAAATCTAGTAAAGATATTTTTCTTTAGAAACTTGGTTACCACTCTTGCATCATTGGTGGGACTAGAAATTGCCTCCACCAATTAAGACACATAAGTCTACAACAACTAAAATGTAAATATTACCAAAGGATTGAGGAAAATGGTCCCATAAAGTCAATACCCCAAACATCAAATAATTCAATTTCTAAAATGTTTGTAAGGGGCATCTCTTGTCTATTAGAGACATTCCTAGTCATCTGACACCTATCACAGTGTTTCACAAAATCATATGAATCCTTCAATAAGGATGGCCAATAGTAGCTACATTGAAGCACCTTAGCAACAGTCCTCTCACTTGAAAATGTCCACCATAAGGTGAAGCATTGCAATGTGATAAGATTTGTCTTGCCTTTTCTTCTGCCACACATATTCTCATTATTTGGTCAAGCACACTTTCTATATAAAAATGGTTCATCGCAAAAATAATTTTTAAGTTGAGAGAAAAATCTCTTCTTTTGCTGATAATTAAAATCAGGGGTATGTGCTTACATACCAAATAATTTACAATGTCAGCATAACAAGGTGTCTTATCAGTAGTTATCAGTAAAATTTGTTCATTAGGAATTTGATCTTTAATTACATACATGTCTTGATTTTGCACTTCTTCAGGTAGTCTAGATAAATGATCAACCACTTAATTTTCAACTGCCTTTATGTCTCTAAGCTCTAGATCAAATTACTGCAGCAGTAATACCCATTTGATAAGCCTTCGTCTAACATCCTTTCTTGTAAGTAAATACTTGATAGTTGAATGATAAGTGTACCCCACCACTTTTGTACCAACAAGATATGATCTAAATTTGTCAAAAGCATACACAACTGCTAATAAATTCTTCTTTGTAGTAGTGTTGTTCAGCTGAGTCTCTGTCAAAGTTCTACTGGCATAGTAGATTGAATGGAAAGCTTTGTCATGCCTCCGACCCAACACAGCTCCAATAGCAAATTTACTTGCATCACACATGAGCTCAAAACGCTTTGTCCAGTTAGGAGCTACAATCATAGGTGTTGTGATTAAAGTAGTCTTCAATGTTTCAAAAGCTTTGTGACATTCCTCAGAAAATTGAAACAATTCATCATGTTGTAGCAGTTGACATTATGGCTTTGTAATCTTGAAGAAATTTTTGATAAACCTTCTAAAGAAACAAACATGTCCTGGAAAACTTCTAACTCCCTATGACATTAGTTGGTGGAGGCAACTATTCAATCACTTCCACTTTTGCTTTATCCACTTCTAATTCCTTTTTAGAAATTCTATGACCTAACAAAATTTCTTCCTTCACCATGAAGTGACATTTCTCCCAGTTTAACACCAGATTATTCTCTTCACACCTTGTCAAAACCAATTCCAAGTTGTCTAATCATCTTTGAAATGATTCCCCTAAGACAGAGAAATCATCCATGAACACTTCCATAGCAGTTTCAATCAAATCAGAGAATAATGACATCATACATCTTTGAAAAGTAGCAGGGGCATTACATAGTCCAAATGACATTCTTCTAAAGGAAAAGGTACCATATGGACATGTAAAAGTAGTTTTCTCTTGACCTTTTAGAGTTATAGCTATCTGATTGTAACCAAAATATCCATCAAGGAAGCAATAGAACTCCTTACCTTCCAATCTATCAAGCATCTGATCAATGAATGGTAGAGGAAAATGGTCTTTCCTTGTGGCGATGTTAAGTTTTCTATAGTCCATACATATCCTCCACCCTGTTACAGCTCTAGTGGGGATTAATTCATTATTCTCATTGGCAACTACTGTCATACCACCTTTCTTAGGGATACATTGAACATGACTAACCCACACACTATTAGAGATAAGATAAACAATACCAGCATCTAACCATTTGATTATTTCCTTCTTCATTACCTCTTTCATAATGGGGTTTAGTCTTTTCTGAAATTCAACATTATTCTTAGAGTTCTCTTCAAGCAAAATTCTATGCATGCAAACAGTAGGACTTATCCCTTTGATATCAACCATTTGCCTAGCTATGGTCTTCTTTAATCTTCTCAACAAAGATATTAGGCTTTCCTTCTGCTTGCTAGTTAAATTAGCAGAAATAATGACAAGCAACTGCTGACTTGTCTCCATAAATACATACTTCAAATGTGAGGGTAATTGTTTCAATTTCAAAGCATGTGGCTTTAGAACCGAGGGAATATTTTCTTTCTTAGCATCATGAGGAATCTCTAACACTTCATATTTTTCCAGGCCATTTGACGGTGGTCTTCTCTTTTGTAATTTTTTCATCAACCAATTCCTTGTCTTCATGAGGAGAGAGAGCTTTCTTCAAGCGATCATTGTTTTTCATGACTTGCTTGTGCACTAGAGAATCTCAACTTTGCAGTTGTGAAACAATTTCCAACTTCTCAGCAAAAAACTTCATTGCATTGAGTATGTTTAATTTAACCTCTTGTTTGTTAACTCTCATGGTGATTTCTCCCTTCTCAGCATCAATCAATGTTCTACTAGTATCAAGGAATGGTCTTCCCATAAGTATGGGGGTATCTTCATCAGCTGTGAAATCCATGATGATAAAATCAACAGGGAAGACAAACGTGTCAACCCTAACTAGTACATATTCAATCTTCCCTTGTGGGTAGCATATGCTTTTGTCAGCTAGTTGAACAGTAATGGTTATTGGTTTAGCAGCACCAATACCCTACCCAACTTATTGAAAACAAACAAGGGCATTTCATTGATGCTTGCTCCAAGGTCACAAAAATCTTCGCCTACATGTACATCACCAATAGTAGAGGGTATAGTAAAGATACCAGGATCTTTCAATTTAGGAGGTAGTCTACCCTGAACCATCTTACTACATTCTTGTATGAGTTCCACAGTTTCAAAATCACCAATCATCTTCCTTTTAAGTAGCACATCTTTCATGACCTTTGACTAATTAGGCATCTGCTGAATTGCCTCTATGAGTGGTATATTAATGTGCAGTTGCTTCATCATCTAAAATACCGTTGCTCTTCTTTAGCTTTTCTCAACCTTTGAGGAAATGGAGGAGGTGGTGTCTCTTGCATCTGCTTTTGTACATCAATAAGACATGGATCAGGTGGTAGTGTCACATCAATGTATGCAAGAGTCTTATCAGGCCTTGCCTTATGGTACTTTAATGATCTTCTCTTTACTTTTTCCTTCAAGAGATTTCTTATGGCATGCTTGTTGAATATCGTCATTCACAGGTGCAGAGGCAATGTCTGTGTCTTGCCTTTCGTAGCCAGTTCAGGCATCTTGGGGCCTTCATACTCTGTTCCACTTCTCAATGAAATGAATTTGCAAGTCTCCTTTTCTTTGTCTTTTGTGGTAGAAGTAGGTGTTTCGGTGGTACTTGGTAGTGAACCACTTGGTCTATATCAAGGAGGTTTTGTATTTGATATTGTTAGTATCTCAAGATCTTAGTGGATTAATCTCACGGAGAGTGAGGACTGTACTAGCCCTACATTGGGGTGAACCAGCATAAATTCTTTGTGTGATAATCTCCCTTTATTTATCTTTATTTAAAGCAAAGCACTACACTCACAATTCACTTTTACATTAAGTTTTAAATACTAACCAGATTGTTCTCAGATCAACCTCTTATGTTTTGTTTTTGAAGTGAAATTTTATTAGGTTATTTTAAACAGTCATAATTCAAACCCCATTTCTTGTGAAAAAATTTTGCTACTTCATCTCTTCCTACGAACAGTTGCATGAATATGACCACCTTGCAAATATTTTAATTTGCAAAACATGTTAAACAAATGAATAAATAAAAACAGAGATAATGATAATGTATAAATTTCATAATTAGGTGAATATTTATTTTTGAATCCATGAAAACCATTTCTAAAGAAAATTGAATTTTGTCTTTGACCATGTCCTTAACATACAAAGACGAACAACTCTAACAATTAAATTTCAATTATTATTTTTGGTTTTACACGTAGGATTCTATAAAAGGAGGATTGATCAGTGTATTTTGGCACATATTTTTTAGTATTATAATTTAGCATTTTAATAGTGTTTCTACTATAATATTTAGTTTTTACTATATTTTTAGGTCTTGGGTCACAATTGAGTCTTAATGAATTTATTTGACCAATTTTCAGATTTAATGATAGTTTGACACCTTATCATTGCGCAGACGATAACTTGAGCTAGGAATATTGGATTGAGACTCGGTCAGTTGCAATGGAAAGATAAGACAAATAGCTACAACTTTCATGTGGAAGTTGGAAGCAAATTCAGAGCGCAAAGGAGTCAAATAACTGCATTTATGTTCCAGACTTTATTAAAATATTCCAAAACCGGGTCAAACATGTGTTTTTCGGTCCAAGGCTCTTAAAACCAGTTTATATTGCTTATTTAAGCTAATTTTCGTAGCCCTAAGGGAGATATCTCAACATCCACGAAATTATAATAAGGATTTACAAAGTTCCGGGGAGAACTACTCCCTTGGAGCCGATCTAATGTATTCGTACTCCACTTTGAGGTTTTTATTAATTTCAGTTTAATTTCGAGTCCTTTCAATTCTTCCTATGAAATCGTTTGCTTAATCCGATTACTTTCTTTTGCTTAATTCGTTAGTTATTCATAGGATAAAATTGAGTTATTTCGATTATTGTATGTTTCTTGATTATATTCGCGTAGCGTTTGCTTAATTCGTTATTGCGTATGACTATTTGCGTTTGCTTAATTCGTGAGAGTCTTAATCCGTTTGCTTAATTCGTATATTAGAAACATACATCTTATAACACCTATTGCGCTTGTTAGTAGGTATTATTATCGAATAGGATAGAATCCGCTTAGGAAACTGAAGTTATAAGAACCGATGATTAGTTGGAAATCGATACAATAGGTCTGCTTGTTTATCTTTATCAATTATGTTTTTATCACAATCATCTTTAAATTATTTTCTGAAACTCAAAACCAAAACCCCTCATTTTATTGTGTTATTCATTGTTCTTATTTTACTAATTATCATCAAACCAGAGGTCCTTGTGAGACGACCAAAGTTTAACTACCTTGTACTACTCTTAATTAAAATATTATTTTGATCACGAAACAACCGTGATCAAGGATTTCATTGGCTGCAAAAAAAATGACAGCTGCATTTTCCTTATTATTTTTGGTTTTACGTTGGATTCCATAAAAGAGAATGCATTAAATGTCACCGAAAAGGAAAATGCCTTAAAAGGCTATGATTTCATATTTTTTGGTCTGTTTGTTTGCTTGTTTCTTTAGATTGGCCACCAAGAAAAAGAAAATACATTAAAGTTTGTACGGAAAAAAAGAGCCATAGTATTAATTGTCAAATGTACCATAAAAGAGAATGCATGAGAGAATAGCTCTTGATAGTAGAGAGATTTTAAAATAGTTGACCTATTATATATAAAGGTAACTCATTGTCGCCTGCACTGTAAAACATACTGCAAAAGATATACTCCCTCCAGCCATAAATATAAGTAAATTTGACTTTTTTGATACATTTGACTATTAATGTATTTGGTTCATATTATAGCCAGATACATTAAGAGTCAAATGTACCAAAAAAGACAAATTTACTTATATTTATAGTCAAAAGGAGTACAAGACTTAGGAAAAGATAGAACGCTAACAATAACATATAGAACCTCAAATTTAGAACAATTTATGCATATATCTTGCTGCAACCCTCTATTTATATCACCCATGATTATGAACATATTGGATGCTAACAATTCTATTCTAATATAATTAAAAATATGTTAAAAATATGTACATCAAGTATATCCCAACCTATTAATAACCTACCACCCCCAAAAAAAGATGGAATTTGGACCTCTTTTGCATATGATGATTGAATAATGATAATTGATAAACATCATACGCAACCATGGCCACCACCATCGCAAGAGCAACCACTGTTGCCGGAGATAATATCACCGTCTTGTCGAGGTTTGGTGCTTAGACAACAACATAAAAGTGCCACCAACAACATGAATCCCCATGCTGTAGCCAAAGCCTGTACCCATCTCAAGTAATTCTCCATTATTCTTCTTAAATATATATTTCCTTATGTCTCTTTCTTTGATATTCAACTCCTTTCATTACCTTTTACCTATAATATATATACAACAATCAATTATGAGTACTAAGAATTGAAAATCACCAAAAGGATATATGAAAAATACTATGATATATCTTTACCCTTTAGAGAAAGAGAATAAGGGTATCAATTGGGATGATAGATTTTGGTGAGATATATGAATTGGTGTAGCACATGGTGTGTGAGCTTGAAAGTGTGCAAAAAAACATGGGGCCAACCTGTGAATTTTATGGTCACATCTTAGCCACTAATGTTCTTCCACCTCTTATAATCCTTTTAAAGGCTAAAGCAAATTGTAATAAATTAGTTTCGTTTTTTCCCTAAATAAAAGTCATATTTCTTAGATTTGGCATAAATGCTTACAGCAGGGAATTTTGTCATTGTACTTTTTTTGGTATAATTGTCAATTGTCCCTTTGAAGGCCAAACGCGTTATACATAGGAAATAAAAATTGATTTTATTTTCAACTATTAATATCTAATTTATTGAACCGACTAATCTGATTTTTTTTATCAATTTTAGCATCAAATTCAACTCCTCCAAAGCGCAGTTGCGGGAGATCAAATTCACATAGCATAGCCGCATTTAGATTTTTCAAATTGAAACGCTTTTATTGATAGAATTTTCTCTCAACTCAACCTATTCTATTTTCATGGACAAAACTATCAATAATGAGTTAAATGACTCTCATCTATTATTCAAGTTGGTTTGGAAATGAAAATATCCTAACTCCAAACAAGAATCATACTTTTACATTTGGAAAGTAATTTTTGGAAAAGAATCATACTTTTACATTTGGAAAGTAATTTTTGGAAGATTTATAACTATCGAGGAGAGAGAGAGAGAGAGAGATAGATAGATTAGTATAATAGATGATAATAGTTGTCCTCGTTGTTAACAGTGACCAAAATTTATTATGCATGGAGGAGAATTATATATATCATAAAAGACTTTAGAGCATCTCCAGTAGTACCTGAGACAATTTTATAAGACAATTTTATAGACTATTAATGAGTATCTTATTTTTTTTTAACTATTAGAGCAATGATGATGTAGCATTGATGGTATCAAAAAATGATTCAAGTACCTTATTAAAGATACCGTACCATCAATTTAATGTTAGTTTTTTGTTTGATATATGTAATTAAGCTCTTTTCACATATATAAAAAATATGAGTATCTTAGGAGTTGCATAATTTTATACCATTGGAATAAAACATGTATAAGTTGCATAAATATCACATAGCATTATAGGAACCATTTATTAGTAATATATGACACTCACTGTTATCACCATCGGAGATGCTTTTATAACAACTAGGTATTTACAAGATATTTGCTGTACTGATGACGTCATTATATCACATCAATGTGAGTGGGACATGGATGGCAACTTTGATTGAACATTCCTCTTTCCCTTCTGACTTGTGAAAATGTGAACCTCACCCACAAACGTGTCAGCGTGTCCTCCTTCCAGAAATGGAAGAGGTATCCAAAGACATGTCAGCAGTTTTACATAAGCTTGTTTGTTTTATGGACACAGAACAATAAGAAACAGCATGCAGACCAAAATCACAGGCAAATCGATGTAAACATATGCATGCAATGCAAGAACTAAACAAAAAATGATTCAGAAATATGCAATTCAGAACCAAAACAGAAACCACAGTATATCAAAATGAAATATAAACCTACGACCATTAAAGTAATTGGAAGTATGGTTCACCGATTTCTCACGGAGCAATGTAGAATTCTGAGAACTAGTATGGTCACAATTCCTATGTTACACGATGTATCAATATTCCAATTCCAATGCTTCTTCTAAGATATAATAAACAATGAAAACAGTGTCCTTTACAAAAACAAGATTCTGGAAATTTACAATCTGTTGGACGGTTGGCAGCCTCCCTGGAAAGTTCCAATCCAATTAAAGCAAATTGCTCCCACTGAAAAAGCAGCATTGCGACGTACCTAAAACAACATTTATACCACATCAGTTGTGCAATTCGTGTTGGCAATACTGAACAACTATAAAAGAAGTGCCAAGATATGGGAATGTAAAAGATAGAATGCTGGTATTTCCATAATCAAGTGTATAATAGAATGTGTCACAATTATACTCCAAAAAAATACACCACACAAAGAGCATAACATGCTAACATCCTAAAATAAAATGGAGTGGGCCACAGAAATTCAAGTTTCTGCAACCCACAGAAATTTAAAGCAAACCAAAAATAATCTACACTTTCAAGTTTACATAGCATGAATAAGCTAACAAAAGTCATCAACTAAACTAGTTACTGAGAAATTAAACAGAAATGAATGGCGGATACACAAGGAAAAGGCAGTTAGACTTTCAGCTCAATTTAAATGTAGATTCTCTGATGGATCAAAAAGTTGTTAATGACTTATTCCAACACTACTAAAAAATTAAGCATATTACAGTTTAAAACAATTAATAAACCCAGAGGAATTGAGTTCGTGTCCTTTTGAGACACTGCTCTGAATTTTATCATGTAGAGGGCTATTTTACAAGCTTTAACACATAAAGTTGAAAATACAAAACTAAATAACATCAATGCAAACAAGCCTATATTATATACCATACAATATTAATATAAATAGGAAATATCTGGTAGCTCAAGTCCTTACAGATTCTTAATCTTTGAAATGAAAACAAAATAGAAAGAACGAAGACACATTAAGGGACACCCTACTAGCACTAGTACTACCTAGCTTTAGGCTGTCATACCCCTGTCTCTTGTTAGTAGTTACCTTATTTCTTTCTTACCTTCCCTTCATCCCCAAAGCAATATCACCCATCCACTCATTATGTGGATTTCCGATGTTCAATTTCCCCTAACTCAGCTTCCCCTCACCTAATTTCACATTTGGCAGCACCCTCGTCCCATTATCCATTTTGCAATTTCTTATGGAATTTACTTTCCTACGCATCGTTTTATAACCTGCCACTCTTTTGCATCTCTGCCTCTGTATATAAAAATTGCTCTGATTTTTATATCTTGTACCAGTAGAACAATTGAGGACGGTGTTGGACAAAACTAGTGGCGGTGGAGAGTACCAAGTGGTGGTGGCAATGGTAAACAGTATAGGGCACCATTGGAGGTGGTTGAGGGTACCAAGCAGCAGAGCCAATCAAAGGTGCCCGATTGTAATGGCAATGGTGGAGAGTGCTTAGCAGCAGAGAGGTGGTGAAGGGGTGAAACTGTTAAAGTTGTTGAGCAACAGTGGTGGTGGTGGTGGTGGTTGAGGGTACAAAGCAACATAGACAATGTAGGATGCTCATTTGCAACGACCAAGTTTAAGGGTTTTTAACTATGATGGTGGAGGATATCAGGCAATGGCATTGGCATGGGATTCCTAGCCGCAGCAAGTGCCAAGCAGAAAAGGAAATAATGGAGGGTCACAACAGTGGTGGTGGGTGCTGCAGTACTTTGCAGCGGTGACAATAGTAGAGGGTTGTTGACAGCAGTGTGTTGGTGTTTGGCAGTAGCAATAATTGAACGTGCCTAGCAGTGGCAATAATGTAGGGTACTTTTGGATTTCTATTTAAAATACATTTTAGTCAGTAGTATACATAGATTCATTACTCTCCTTTCTAAATCCTTGTATTAGAGGGTAACCAAAATCTGAGAAAAGACAACATTTTCGCCACCCCCACACCCGTCCCCTTTGGCTTCCAATTCCCCTGAACTAAAAACTATGATCCTAGACGTTTCAATCAGATGCTTATCACTCTATAAGTCTATAACATGCATATCTACTCGATCATTTCAATGTACAGTTGTATTTTATAAATTATGAGCATAAACACAGAATTATCAAGCATATATATATATATATATATATATATATATATATATATATATATATATATACACTATGGCAGAAAGCACTCACATCTGGTCCATAAAATTTAATGAGACCTACAGCTCGCTGTAATTGCGCCATACAGCACGAAATTCTTCACGGAATGTGTTTAGACGTGCTTTCAGGTTAGGTGTTCTAAAGCTTGCATGCAGGATGGTAGCTGAAAAGGAGAGAAAAAAAACTTTAAAACAAGAACAAAATGGTAAACAAATATTAAGTTTAAAATTTCCCAATATGGAATTACCAAGAAGACCAATAGCAAGCGCCCATAAAACAGTCAGGAGACCAGCCGAAACAAACCAAAGAATGAAACTTGCTGCAAAAAAAGGGGTAAAATAGGCACTGATGTTAAAAAAATGGAAGTGTAGCAAGGATTGGACAAACATCCAATATTATTAACATGGCGAAAAAATAACAGTTTCACAGATTGCATTTACCAGAAGAAAAGATCAAGACAAACACCCAACGTGGCCGACCACAAATATAAATTGCTCTCTTAGCTGATGGACGTCCACGAATAACAGGCCTGGAAATGAAATAATTACTAAAGATGCAAAAAATCTAAACATGCACAAAATATAATAACAACCAAACATACTTACGTGAGAGGAGGTCTCATTTTGGCAGCTAAATGTGGTGAAAATTGCCTTACTGTTCTGGTTACCTTCTCACTAAAGGTACCTGCAAAGCTGCGAAAATATACCCATTAGATTGATGTGGAATAAATATAGAAAACTCAGATTTTCATCATAATAAAAATCGGACACAAAGACAGAGTCACAACCTATTACCCCACGTCATCTAAGTATTACTTTTAGGCAGCTAATTGTATTCAACAGTAGTGTCATTAACCGTTGGAGTTCTTCTTTCTTCTTATTGGTAAACATGATAATATCACAACCTTGTATAAACGATTTTACACCAACATGATTTCTCTTTAAATAAAAAAACTAGTGGACTGCTAGCAAGAGAACTTAAATTATTGATATATCAACGTCATGAGAAAGGGTTTTGATATAGTTGGTTCCAATAGACATATAAAGTACATAATCTAAATACTGTAGTCTATTTCTCTAAACTTGATCAAAGCCCTTCATTTTCCATCATAAATACCATTCCCATGCTCCAGACTAAAACATGTTTGTTTGTTATTGTTCATCCCATTATTTAAAGATGAAAAACTAGTACGTTCCCCCTTAAGAATCAAGGTAAAAATAGTAATGTTGACCATTGTTGAAATAAAAAAGGTTGTTATCCTGCTACAAAAAAGTATGCATCAAAAAGCCATATCCAAAGCTGGAAGTAAGACTACCATGTGATTCATATCATTTTAATTTCATGACAGGTTTCATTATGGGGGTTGGGTTTGGGGGTGCAGTTAAAGTCAATTTATATCATCTACATAACCAAACAATAAACAATTTTTTCTAAAGCATCTAAGAAGCATGTTTCAGCATAAAGTTAAACTATGCACACATCATAAAGTATTCAGCATTCTACCAAAGGCATCACGACATTTTCTTAAGCAATATGACTTATGAACTTGATGACATAAACCTACGACGTTAAAACAAATTGCTCAACATAATAAATTACTGTACTACAATCTTGGGAGAGATGTAATTTAGGAAAAAATGGGGAGCAACTTCACCCACCCTCACATTTCTAAGAAACCATACATGACTCCAGAACACATCTAGAAGGGACAAATACTGTTTTGTTCAGGAAGTACACATTTGGACGGCACAAAAACTGTGTTTTTGGATGTCTACATCCAAAGAGCTTTTGTGGGTGGGAAAAATTCCTCCTATTTACTAAATATTAAAGTGTAAGTCAGCTTTGTTGCACAAGCAAAGAAATCAGATTAAAATCACGAAAACTGGCATCAAATCCTGAAGTTCTAAACTGATACAAAACATGCACACATAAACAGCACAAAGTCCAACAAATCCAGACAAAAACATCTGTTAAAACAAATAAGCTTCAGTACAAACAGTGCTTACCTGTCATTAAGAAAGGCAATGCTTAGTGCCGTAAGAAGCGCAGCCACAATAGCAAGCGGCCTCCGAAGAAACCCCAATACTACAAAATTCAACAAGTTGGTAATAAGCCATCAAAGGCAAAACACACATCACAAAATATGAAAACAAAAATATAATCATAATAATAATAAATAAATAAATAAATACTAAACATAATTCTCACTTACTGAGAACAGAAACAATCAAAATGAAGTAGTTCGTCCTGTAGCTGAAAATACAACAATAACCATCATTAATTTCCAAATTCCAACCCTAAAACTTCTCTACAGTGGTAATTACTCTTTTTTTTGTACATCAAAAAGATAAACTGCTCCCGCCAGGAATTGATCCTTGGACCTCCCCCTACCCAACACATATGTCCCTCAGCTCTTACCCTACTGCGGTAAATTGATAATTCAGAAGATAATAACAAGTAATTCCCCAAAATAAAAACAATCATAACCATAATCATCATTATTTTCTAACCCTAAAACTTAAAAAATTTAGCATGCAATCATAATCTATACAAAATCAAATAAAAACAAATTCGTTTTCCGTTTGATCAGATACATACAGTGACAGAAAATTAGTAAAAAGTTTAAAATAGTTTAAAATCAAACAAAAATCAGTTCATGCAAAAACCTAAAATAGCATAGAAAAATCGAAAATCAGTTATAAGCGTAACCTAATTGGATTGAAATTGAGGAAGAAAAAACGAAAACGAAAACGAAAAAGAGAAAGTAAAAGAGGTAGCGATTGGTACTAGTAGAGATTGCATTTGAGACGGCTATTCCATTTGGAAGAAGATCTTGGAACGGTGAATCGGGAGAAGAATTCAGCGAGAGGACGCGGCGGCGATGACCAATCAACTTCGCGGAGAGCGTCGATCAGATCTTCGGCGGTTACGTTTCCCCAATCCATTTCTGTTTTTTCTGTTTGGTTCGAATTTCGATGCGGTGGTGATTGGAAATTGAAGAAAGGGATATGAATTGAACGGAGGCGCGTGAAGGAGTGCGTGTGAAGATATAGGAAAGAAGATGGAAAGTGAAGAAGTGAAGAAAAGAGAAGAGAAAGTGTAAATGTAATTGCGTTTTGTGTTGTGGTGTGACTTTTAGGTGAGAAAAAGAATAGTTTGTTAAAAATGAAGAAAATGTCTGAGCCCGGGTTCGAACCGGGGACCTCTAGTGTGTGAGACTAGCGTGATAACCGACTACACCACCCAGACAAGGATAAATTGTTGAGTGTTTTCTTGTTAGCAATGTTTAATACTTTACATGATATCGTGAACTGATGGATGATGAAATCTCATGTAACACTTGACAGAAAGAATTATCTCATTATTAATAATAAATTGGTTTAATCAGATAAGAGTATAATTTATAGTTCATTTTTTTTTTTACAAAATATAGCTTATAAGTTCATGTGTAAGAATTTATCTACCTCACTAAAAATCTTATTAAAAAAATTTAATGGGTTAAAATTTTGATTAAGAAAAACTGAGTGCAGACATAAAACAAGATTTAATCATAAACTATAAAATCAATAAAACCTATATAAAAACAAATCTAACCTATTGTGATTGAAATAATTCATAATAGAGTTAGACTAACAATTCTACTAAGTAAAACCACTAGTAGATAAACCAAATGTTGGTCAATTTATCTGTACAATTTTTTTATCTTTAATATGAGTGACTTTAAAATGCATTTGAGAAACACGATGCATGTTATTTATCTATTTATTACAAAGAATCCAATGAATAATAATATGATGTTGGCCGACGAGCAGCAGCTGCTATTTTTGCAGCAACAAACACGCTCCGGAGCGCACCAGTAGAATAAAACTCTGCTGCAACAATGGCAGCCGCCATGCACAGGGTACTTCAAATGTAATGTTGATGCAAGTGTGTTTAATATAGCCGGAGGAGAAAGTGGAGGTTGGTGTGTACGAGATCACCATGGAAACTTTATACTTGCAGGAACTCATATTTTTCAAGGAAGACTAAATGTTGTGGAGGGAGAGGCCATGGCTTTGAAAGAAGCAATTTTGGAAGTAAGGCAAAGAGGATTATCACATGTACAATTCGAAAGCGACTCCCAAATTGTGGTTGATGTCGTTCACTCTAGACACTTAGGCACTTCTGAATTTAGCATTATCATTTCCCAAATTAAGTCTAGTTTATTGTTATGTCCAAACTTTGAGGTTAAGTATGTAAAGCGGCAAGCGAATATGGTAGCTCATACGTTAGCACGGGCGGCCATGTCATTGCCTCGCCGCTATGTTTTTGAGAATGTCCCTCGTTGTATTGCAACTTATTTGAATAATGAAATGAGTTAATTTTGTTGTTGTCAAAAAAAGATAATGTGATGTTTCTTAACTTTTATCTATACATATTTAAATCTAAATTTAGGTTTCAAGCCAAAGATAATACACATCTTTACCGAAAGTAGTAACTTCAATGGCCAAATTAGATCTCATCAATTCAACATGATGACCAAAGGAAACCCCAGGATTGAAAACATGACAACTTAAGAAGTTAGGTTGATATTCTATAAACACATAATCAAAAGTTACATTATTGTCAGGACTACCGCGAACAACTCCATCCGAGTTTCATTTAATCCAATAAATTAAAGAAGTATGCCATAAAATCTTTGTATTTTTAAGAGCATTAGGAGGATGAATCTTCACATCAAAAACTTAAAGAAGTATTAATATTTTCTTAGAAATTTTTTAGGGTTGTAAAATTAAATATGGGCGCTACTAGGGGCTCTGTTTAAGGAAGAATAAATTCTATGGGACTCAGTATTATATCTTGATAGTTGTAAAATTAATTCTGCTAATTAAAAGGTTTTATCCATCACATTGTTAAAACACACTCGCGTTTGTTATTTCATCCCTACTTCCAATTTTCTTTTTCAGTACTGGTTTTTTTTTTTTACAATCATAAAATACATATCTAGGTTTGCAGATCTTCAACTCATCGTAAGAGACAACCATGAGAGAAAGAGGAGAGGTAGACATGAATGAATAAGATTGTTTTACAGAGAGTAGTAATGGTAACTAGTAAGCTTTAAGAAAAGGATGAGTAAAAGACAACACTCGCGCGGGCGTATATTGTGTGGTGGAATTTAATTTTCTTTCTTAATTTTTTAGATTTTAATTACTAAATTGATCTTCCTCTTGGATCCAAGTAAAATAAGTGGATCCCATTAACATTTATTCTTCCTTAACCAACAAGTGCCCATGTGCTCCAGGGGCACTATTTAGCATTGGCCTTTAAATATTGGGCAAACATTTTCATTAATGTCTTATGGAAACATCGAAAATGAGCTTAATTTTAATCATCAATTGTCCAAACTTCATCGTAATAGATTTTTTCATATAGCTAATAAAATCCAAATGATTATTGATAGCATATTACTAAACCACTTGTGTATTTAGAGAGGTCTGACTCAATCTTTCTTTTAGGACATAAACATCCGCTTGATGGTAAGTACAAGTTAAATGTAAGTCGGAATGGTATTTTAGTCAAAAAAAGAAACAAGAGGAATAGTAGTTCAACTTGTGAAAGTTTGTTGAGGGATGCTCGTGAAAAAACTTATTCAATAAATTTTTTGTAATATTTGTGCTAGTAATTTCTAGAGTGTTGAAATGTGGGGCTTGTGTTATATTTGAAATAGATTATTTTTTAATAGCAAGTGGGTCAACACCCGCAATAGATCTTATCTTAAATCTCTATTGCAAGAGGTTATTAATCTTCTTAATCTCTTTAATTGGTCTACTTTCAAGCGGCTAATTTATTTTTATTTTATGAATTGGTAAATATTTTCTTTTTTTGGATCATGTAGTCTAGTGACTAAAAATTCAACTTTTAAAATGAAGAAGTGAAATGATTAGGGTTCGAACATCTACTCTCTACATATATAATACGATATACAACAAATTGAGTTAAACTCACCAGACGAAACGGTAAATATCTTAATGCATCTTTTTATTAGTTTATAATATTGTCGTAGACTGTGTTGATAACTTGATAAAATTAAAAAAGCTATTAAAAATCACATGGCATTTGTACCCAAAATAAAATAAAAGAATCACGATTCACATGGCTATAATAGCTAATTAGCAAGGTCAACGTCACTATGTCGTGCTGAGTAATGTGTGTTTCCGTTTCGTTATTTTGTACCCACAATCTTTAACAAATATCCCACGCGACCCACACATAGATACGATTCGATAATAATCAATATTCTATATGGTTGTGTCAATTATTACTCCAAAAAATGGGACGAAATTTCACTAAACAAAATCATATATAACCAAAATTGTCCCAGCCAGCAACACAATTAGGGCCAGGGAGGGAACCCCAACATCACACTCTCACTTCGCCGCATCTACCCCACTTCTTCTTTTACCTCTACAAGGTACACTTCTTAGTTCTTACCCTTTTTCTTGCTACCCTTTTTCATTTTCTACCTTACTTTCAGTTTTTGAGCTGTTCCACTTTCATTTCAATAATAAAAATTCAATTTTTATGAATTTTAGTTGATTTTCACATATTCCTCAGAACCATGCATTTGTTTGATTCAATGAATTTTTTGTAGTTTGATAATTGATTCTTTGATTTCTGAGAATTTTAGTTGATTTTCACATGATTCTGAGATGCATGCATTTGTTTGTTTCAATAATTGGTTTTGTTTGATTCATTGAGTCATTGTCTTTTGCAGGTTTATTTTAGGGTATGATCTGTTTGGTTTCTTTGACTTGTTGAGTTGGTGATAGAAAACTTTAATTTTTGTAGGGTAGTTTTGTGGCGAGAGAAGTTACAATTTTTGTAGGACAATGGCGGCTTATTCGTCAAATTTTGGGGTGGCCCGTGTAGTAAGTGTAGGGAAAGAAGCTGTTTTAAGGAAGAGTGTGAATCAATATTCGAGTTTTAGTAGTTTGAGTTTCAGAAATGTGATGTTGAATGAGGCTGCATTTGCATCCGTTTGTGCCAACAAGTGTGGTCGATCGTATGTGTCTATACAAAAGAAACGAACATTTTTAACGATGTGTTTGTCGCAGCCTCCGGCTGAATCGCAGCCTGCTGTAACTACAATAGAATTATTGGAAGGGGGAGGTGATAGTGTTGTGGGAAAGGAAAACAAAATTTGGGATAGTGAGTTGGATTCCAAGAGTGTTGGAAATGATAGTAATGGAGTTGTGTTTGATGTTAGTGGTGGTAATGGGAGCATTGGAAGTGGTGGAGCGGGAGATAGTGGTGGCGGTGGTGGTGGTGATGATGATGATGACGAAAAAGAAGAGGAGGAATTTGGGCCAATGCTGAAACTTGATGAGGTACTGAGAGAGACGGAGGCACGCGGCGTTACTCTTCCTTTTGATATGTTGGAGGCTGCTAAGACTGTGGGAATCCCAAAGTTGCTTCTTCTTAGATATTTGGATTTAGAGGTTAATTTTGAAATGTCCTTTAATGTGTTGTTTATCGGAAAATGCACGCTCTTGTGCAAAACAAGATGATCATTACCTTGGAGTTTAATGTTGTTGTTTATGATATTTAAATTGCAGGGATCTTTTTGGCCTTTAGGATTTGCCATTAGATCATGCTCTATGCTTCGCAATCGAATGCTGGCTGATCCTGCGTTTCTTTTCAAAATTGGCTCAGAGGTTTGTTTGGACTGTCTTATTGTAATCTTAATGTATATTTTTATTTTCTTTAATCGGAATAGACTAGTAGTATAGTACTGTAGTCTCTTATATAATCCAATTCTTTGACTGTTCTGTAGCATACGACACTGAGTTCTCACTGTTTATAATGATCATATATTAACCTGCTCTATCTTAAGTAATCGCATTTCGCTCATGATATGCAGATAGTAATTGATTCTTGTTGTGCTACTGTTGCCGAATATCAAAAGAGAGGCAAAGACTTTTGGAATGAATTCGAGTTGTATGTTGCAGATCTTCTTGTTGGGACGGTTGTAAATGTTGCTTTAGTCGGAATGTTGGCACCTTATGCTCGAATTGGAAAACCATCAATATCTAAGGGATTCCTTGGTGGTATGCAGAAAGCTTATGCAGCTTTGCCTAGCAGGTTACTACCCATTATGCCATTAAATTGGCCTTGCTTTTGCTGTTTATATATGTTTCTTATGTATATGTATGGAATTGGATTGTCACACATTCACGCAGCCAGCACATTGATAGTCGTTAGATCAAGATCAGACAATCCAGATTTTGATGCATATTTTGATTTTTTTTCCGTCGAGTTTAAAATCTGGATCGTCTGATCTTGATCCAACAGCCACAGATGTGTTGACTGCATGAGATTGCCGACTGCAGGAAATCTAAATCTGTGTGTATATAGTAGGTAGGTAGGTAACAATTGTCCTTGTAAAAACATGTGAAATTCAGGTTTCTCATGTCCTAATTGCTTTCGTGTCTTTAGTGTCTGAAGAAGTTTTTCTCTAATTTTGTATTCGCTGACTTTATGCAGTGTATTTGAAGCTGAAAGGCCAGGATGTAGATTTTCTGTACAGCAGAGACTTGGAACATACTTCTTCAAGGTAATGAACGCAAGGTCATTTTGTTGGTTAACCAAATTACGAGAGGTTTTTTTTTTTAACAGAAAATTACGAGAGGTTTTATTAAGTGTTTATTTTAATGCGGATTTCTATTTCCAGGGTATAATGTATGGAGTTGTTGGATTTGGATGTGGTATTGTAGGCCAAGGCATTGCAAACATGATCATGACTGCAAAGCGGTATGGTTTCTTGTCTACTGTTTGATTTACATAGTTTGCATGATTTACACGTAATAGTAATTTTCCGTGATCATACACGACGCCTTTGACAATTTTATAGGTAATAAATGAGTGTATTTATGTTTGAATACTTATTTGGAATCAATTATTGTTTCTAAGACCTGATTGATATAAATGTGAATTTGAATTTGACGCACTATCAATCTCTCTACAAAATAAATAAATGGGGAAGTGCAACTTCATTGTATAAAACTAAGGCTTTTCATTTGATAAAAATTGGTGCTAGGAGCATTTCACATCGGCAGTAGTTTAAACTTGAAACACATAAGTGGTATTCATACTGAATGATACTGGCACTATATTTGCGGTAAATTTGATAGATATTTTTCAGAGTGATTAATATCTCACCTGTTTGTTACCAGGAGCATAAATAAATCAGAAGACGACGTACCTGTACCACCTCTTTTGAAGAGTGCTGCTCTTTGGGGTATGAAAATTTTCAGTATTTAAATTAATTTTCTGGTTTCTAGCTCTTCTTTATCTTGCTAGAAAATAGAAACCTTTTGCTTTCGTGTATATGCTTATGCTAGTGCTTCATAGTTCATACTTCATAGCACAAAACAAGGAAAAGATGTTATCTTATTGATGCACGTAAATCTAACCATACAGTAGAAACACCAACAAGTTATGTGCATTGTGCAATTTGGTTCACCGGAATTTTTCACGCTCAATTTGTTTGTTTTCTGTATCACTTCTATTTTGACTTTTGAGCATTACTGTTCTATAAACCAACTCAACATGTTGCATTTTTTTCTCTCTCCTTCCTGTGACGTGTTTCCTGAACATCCATGCAGGTGTGTTCCTTGCAGTATCTTCTAACACGCGATACCAAATCATCAATGGACTAGAACGTTTGGTAGAAGCATCGCCAATGGCAAAACAGGTTCCACCAGTTGCTCTAGCTTTCACAGTTGGTGTGCGTTTCGCCAACAATGTTTATGGTGGCATGCAGTTTGTTGATTGGGCTAGGTTGAGTGGAGTACAATAGTTTCTTTAATTTTCTTGTTCTGTAATGTATTGTAGTTTTATAGATGTAATTTTCTAGCCATAAATTTTGTTAAGGTTACGTGGTTTGATTTAGAAAGATTTTAGGCAATAATTTAGAGGATGAGCATGTGTTCCCACTATTTTCATAATTAACCTTAATAATGAAGTCTACTGTTTCTTTTAGTAACAACCTTTCATTTCCTAGAGGAGATACTCTCATAATTTGGAGTTCGACATGGAGATAAGTAAAGTCTGACTAATGATTATTGCAGTCAGAATTTGAACTCAAGTTCTTCTGAAAATGGTAAATTCAGTGTTAATTAACATGTTTAGACAATATAACTTATTCCTAAGCTTTGGTAAATGATTTTAGTACTTTTGTTTGACTCAATTTTTGCTAGTTTGTTACTTGACTTAAAGCAACAACTTAGCATAAATTGTCATTTGACTCATTTTCAAGCTTTTAGGTGTCATTTGAAATTCCTTAAATTTAGCTTGGACAAAATACTTCATAAATTCTCATCGTTTTAAAAATTCTACAAATTAATCATACAAACAACAGAATTCCATAAAAGAATTTGAATTTTCATAAAATATTACTTTACCTCAACATATTTTCATCAAAACATACTAAGCATTAGTTAAGTAAATCATTACAAACTACAACAATTAGGAGTCTGAGTGTCCAAAAATAACTGTGAATCGTACTGAACCGAATCGAAAATAACTGAACTTATATGTATATAAGTTCGTGAACCGAATGTATATTTCATGCACAATCCTCTAACCAGAACCAAACCGAACTGCAGATATTTTATTAATTGATGTCATATATGCGGACTCTGGAATTTGACTGCTATTGTGTATATTAATCTTCTTCATCCTTTGCTTCTGTTTTATTCTGTCTTATTAACACCTCACTAGATAGAAAAAAACGAGCAAAGAACAAGAAATACAACAAATTCAACCCTCCAAGAGCAGCAATAGTGTAGTAATAATACTCAAGCCTATTCTTGTTCAAATCATTTCCACCTAACCAAGGTACTCCACCACTGTCCTTTGTCACAGCCACAATAATCTTTATAAGAACATTGGTCAATGAACTAGCAATGCTTAAACTTAGAAAAAACACTGCACCACCTAATGTTTTCATACTTTCTGGCCAATATGAAGTTAATAATTCCATCAGAGAAATTGCTGCAAATACTTCAATCAAACCGGTTAAAGCGAATTGCGGCACAAGCCACCAAATTTTTGTAGGAGATTCAAATGTTCCGCTTTTCAATGCGTCGTTGCGACGGTGCACTTCTACTAGTCCAGAAACAATCATGCAAACAATGGAAAAAATAATTCCTATTATAAACCTACGTTCAATTGACAACCTTTTACCTTTTGGGGTTGTTTTCATAGTCCAAGGTATATAGATTTTTTCATAAATAAAAATCCATAAAGAAAGTGCAATCATTGGCACTAATCCCATAAATGCTGGTGGAATATTGAAACTTTTTCCAATTTTTTTATCTGTTTGTAATGCTTGTAAAATTCCAAAAGAATTTGCTTGTCCCATTGCAAGTAAGCATATAATTCCTGCACACCAAATTGGTAAGGTAACTAATATTGATTTCAATTCTTCCACTTGTTGTAAACTGCATAACCTCCAATTATCAACTAATATTCCACTGTTGTCAAGTTCGCTTTCGTTTGTAATCACCGCGGCTTTATCGAAAAATCTGAACCTATTTGTGTGAGCAAGCTTAACTTGTTTTGTATCTTCTTCATTAGAAGGCAATGGTGGATCATAAAATGTGAGGTCAGAATCTTTCTTCATATCAATATGACGTTTTCTCATTGCAGCAACGACTACTTTCAATAAGTCACAAACAACGCTTCCTTTCGGCTTTAACCGAATATAGACGCTTTGTCCCAACAAGAAGACGATTAGGGAGAAGCCGAAGCAGCCGGTTGGAATGATGAAACCAAGAAACCAGCTTACATTGGTTTGAATGTAGACAACTATGGTTAGAGCTACCAAAAGTGCTACTGTGAATAAAAAATACCACCAATTACAAAAGCTCTCTAATTGAGCTCTTCCTTTTTCGGTTTTGGTATCGAATTGATCGGCTCCGAAGGCAATGTTGCACGGCCTTAGGCTTCCTGAACCAATTGCGAAAAATGCAAGTCCCGCATATAGGATAGCCAAATGTGTGCTTGTTGGTTGTGTCGGCACGCAACCAGGAAGATTGTTGGGGCAGGTTATTGGTCTTAATGATGGTACACCAGAACCTAGTGATATGAATGCCATCCCCTGCAACATTGAATCTCATTTATTCAATTTTTCATTCATAATAACAAGTAAACATCTAAAGTAGAGAGGTCTATAGTTCTAAATTGCAGTTTGCAACCGTAATTTTGGTCACAAATATGAAAGTTTTAGAGGTTTCTGTAAAAACATCACAACTGCAATTGCGGCTGTAGTTGTCTTTATTTAGCCGCAATATCAATGTTCACGTCATATTCTGAAATTTCCAATCCTAAAACGTAGTTGTGGGGATCGAACCGTGGTCTTCTCTACCAAGTCCAACATTAATCACCACTCTATCAACTAACGTTTGTTTTCTGAAATTTCCCTTTGCATTAACATATCATGAAATGGCAAAAAAGGAAGAAATAAAATGATAATAATGTGTTTATATTTACCATAAATGAAGCTATGCTGCCAAATACAACCATTTTAAACTTTCCAATATAAGCATCAGCCAAATAAGCAGCTACTAATGGAAAAAAATTTGTGAAACCAGACCAAATATTGAAAACTTCAACTGAAAATGTTGTATCCATGTTGTATTGTGTATGCATGTATACAATTAAATTTGCTATCAAACTCATTGAAGCCAATTTCTCCAATGTCTCATTTCCTATAATCAAATGAAATAACACAAAATATTATATTCATGATAAATTAAATATAAATATTGTAATAATTATATCAAAGAAAAGAATAAAAAAGTTTATAATTGAAGGTTTTATTTATGTACCAAGAATGTATTTGCATGATTTCCATCCTCCTTTTTTATTTTTGGTGGAAGAAACTTGACTTTCAAAACATTGATTCTCATTCATCTTTTCTTCCACCTACAAATTTTGTTACCACCTTAATTACCCTTATTGACCTATAAAGGTTTTTAATCTTTATAGGTCAAAATGATTAAGAAATGAAAGGAAAGAGACAAAGTAAATTGTAAAAATTTGGTGTCAAATTTGATGCATGTTTGGGGTTTATATATTAGCAACTTCTAACGTCCATTTACAACAGCAAATGTTGTTTGCATTATGTTTGGCTCCTATTTAATTGTTTGGATGTACAACTGTACTAATTTAGAGAAACAAAAATTGCATCATTTTTTTACCGATAATAATCCTCTTAATGCTTACCATTCAACCAAATTCTCTCTCTCTCCAAATTTATTTCTTTTAATTTATTAATTTTTATAAATTTACATTCCTAACATAAAACACGGATTAATAGTTAAACAAATAGAATATGAGATGATATTTTTTTTAACAGCAAATATATTATTAATATAAGATGAATTAAAACCGGTAAAAAATGAACTACAAATTTATTTCTTCTTTTTACTCATTGCTCATTTCATGGGGTTGTACTGTTGCCCCTGCTAGGAGTTTTAATTTTTTTAGCCAATATCCTTTTTTTGGTTAAGTAACCAATGTCTCTGTATTAATTTTAATCTAATAAATATAAATTCAATTTGATAATGTCCAAAAGCTCGAGCTTATATTATGTTGAATATAAATTCAGGTAACACGTGTTATGTTTTGGACTGGACCAACGCTTACAACTAGTGATCCATTCAACGGCTGGAGTTATCCTTCTTGTAGAGTCGGGTAAGGTGTTCGCTAAAGTGCGGAAGTCTTGGACGTCGTCTAAAGTGATTGTCTTCTCGTGGGAACCAGGGCCGGCCCAAGTGGGTATGCAGCCTGAGCTACTGCACAAGGCCTCTAAGAAATGAAGGCCTCAAAAAAAATTTGGTAGTAGTATTAGTACATATGAGGGTGTAAAATGTAAAAAATATCATTAATGTCTAAGTAATTGGTCCAAACAGCTAAAGTTCAATGATCCAAAAAAAAATATTTATAGACAATTCATGTGATTATATAAAATTCATTTTACTAATTATTTTTTACTTTTATGTACCAGTTAAATTTTACTAATTATTTCTTAGAAAATATTTGATATAAAGACTTGGTCGAATAATTTTTTTTAAAAAAATATTAGTAGAAGGTCTTGTTTTATGTAAGTCAAAATGTATTATGTTGTTATTGATTATAATACATATCTATTATTTGTAATTTAAATTAAAGTTAATTTTTCTTTATATTTTTTTACACTTTTTTTATTAAGGGCCCTATTTTAAATTTTGAACAAGGCGTCCAAATACTCTGGGCCGACTCTGGTGGGAACTCCTCCAGAATATAATTTCGACTCATCATAGCTTTTTTAGGTGTAAGGTGATAAGAAATTTTAGTGATTCTTTTTGTGTTCTTTGTGGGAGTTTAGTAGAGTCGAAAGAGCACGTGTCCTTAAACATGTAATTTTTCTTCTCATGGTAACTCGATTTCTAGGTGGTTATGGGTTTTAAGTGCGTTGCTCGTGGATATTGTAGGGTTGTTTGAGGTTTTTCTTTGGATGGGAGATAAGGTTCACCTCGGGTGGTTAGTAATTTGGCATGTTTTTATTTAGTTGATTTGGAAAACTCAAAATGATCCTAATGTTAGGAGTTTATCTTCCGTTGAATACTTGGTTGATTTAGTGTTTTTTTTTCTTTAAAGTGTTATTTGGCACAAAATTTTGCAAACTCATATTGTCTTTATGAATGGGAGGTACAACCTATTTTTTGCTGGAGTCATTAAAATCGTGTGTAGTGGTGTCTTTGGACCTTAGAGGTCTTGGCGGGGTTTGGGCCTGTTTTCTAATTTTCCTTTCTAAAAGATGTCTTTTTTCTTCTTTTGATTTCTAGTGTTTAAGGAGTTTGATGACTTATTTTTATTTCCTATTTTTTTTGGAAAATTAGTTCTCTTTATACACTTATTTTATAATTATGCGTTAATATATTTGCCTTTAAAAAAAAATTGACACTTGCATACTATAAACATTTTGTATCATTTCTCCTTATTATTTTACAAACATACACTAAGTAACTCATGACTCAATCACTAAGAGAAGCATAAATACCACAAATTAGATAACAACAATGAGTAAATTTTTTTTGAACAACTTTCAAACATCAATCATCCATTTGTAATGAAAAACTTCTCCACCATACTATTCCATTATTATTCCCATTAATCAAGATCCTCTCCTTACCTTTCAAAAAAAAAAAAAAATAGATCCTCTCCTTATAAAATAAAATAATACTATAATGTAAAATATCCAAACCATTAGAAATATAGAGAGAAAAATAAAGACCCATTTGCCCATTATTCATATCATTTTTAGAAAAGAAGATTGCTCATATAATCATAAGTCATAACATGGTTTCTCATTATCATATCAAATCATGATTCCATGTGTCTTAATTTCATGAAATGAAATAAACAAACCAAAGTACCAAATACCAATCCATCAACACAACCAAATCTATATATATAACTTGGCATGCACACAAACCATGCAACCACGTGCTCACCCTTCACCTTCCTCACACACACTCTTCCAAACCCCACACATAACAACATTCTTTCTATTCTCACCTTCAAGAATCACTTCCTCCATTTTCTTTCCATCACAAATCACAACAACCAATCAACAATGACCATCGACATTCTCCGTCGATTCTTTCTCCCATGTTTCACTCCCTCCACCACCACCACACCCACCAAACAAACCACCACAACAACCACCACACAAACCAAGAAAACCCGCCTCAGCACAAGCTCAACCACCACCATAAACCAAAAAACCTCCCCAACCTCCTCCACCTCCTCCTCCTCCACAACAAAAACAATCTCCACCACCGCACAACCCCGTCCATCAAAATCAATGGTCATCGGAACCATCTTCGGTAACCGTCGCGGCCACGTTTGGTTCTGCATCCAACACGACCGTTCAACACTCAAACCATCTCTCCTCCTCGAACTCCCTCTCTCCACCAACAACCTCGTCCGTGAAATGCGGAACGGCCTCGTCCGCATAGCTCTCGAATGCGTCATCACGTCCGACAATCCTTCCTTTTCTAACTGCCAACTCAAGTCAGTCCCTCTCTGGACAGCCTTCTGTAACGGCCGTAAAACCGGTTTCGCAGCACGCCGTCGCGCCGAAGATTCTGTCCGGAATATTCTTCAGACTATGCAGTGTGTTACAGTCGGAGCAGGTGTTATTCCTAACGGATTCGGATCGGGTTCTGAAGAGCTTATGTATATGCGTGCTAATTTTGAACATGTTGTGGGAAATGTTGATTCGGAATCGTTTCATCTTATTAACCCGGACGAGTGTACGGGTCAGGAACTCAGTGTTTTCTTGCTCCGATCCCGACTCGGGGTGAATCGTTGAGTAGTGTAATTTTATTTTTATTTTTAATTATGTAATTTTGATTTTTTTTTTTGATTTTTTTTTGGGTACAGATAGATAAGAGTCAAGAGTAAAGTTTTACTATAGGGAAAGATTCAGATTCTTGAATTTTGAATGTGTTTTGGGATTTTCAATTTTGTTGAGAATTGTGGTGTTGTTCACATGTGATTATGTGTAAAGTTGATGTGTATTTCTAAGACTAATCTCATTACTAATAGTACTATTGTATTCTAATTCACTTTTGTGTATGATATTATTGTAATTGGATTAAGTTGAAGAGAGTATGGTCAAGGAATCTTAATTTCTTTAATTTGGATTTTTTATTGAGTAAATATTCATACACCTAATTGTTCTTACATTAATTAAAGACAATTGGTTAATCACACTAAAAATAAAAAAGTAATAGTATTAAGTCAATTGAGTAGATGATTATTTTAATTTATGGTGAAAATTGTAAATCATCAACCGTATAATTAACCATAATTTTCAATACAATCTCAATTAGCTATTCTATTTTATATAAATGTCATATTTACGTTTTTTTATGTCTTACAATAATTGTCATGATAGTTGAGAGCTAATGGTGGTGAGTGGCTTGTTGGTTTCTCAATTTTTTTGGATAATGGCAATGCCTACAATGTTCAATTGTGGAGGTTCATGAGAGTTTGCCGTTGACTTGGAGGTATGACTTCTTTTCTGTTTGGTTGAAAGAAAAGAAAGTGAAAATGAAAGAAAAACACACGTAAATAATTCTATAACAACGACATTTGAAGTGATGCAACATATTCATCTATTGTTGGAGTTAGAGTGGGACAAGTCAAAAATGTTATTTACCGGAAAGTCAATATGTACACCAAAGGTTTAATTAGTATCATTGAGGTGTGTGATAGTGGTGATGCTAAACTAATTGTGTTTGATCAACCACAAGAATTGTGCACAATTTTTTTAAATATTTAATCTGATATCGAATGAGAATATATTTGACTAAACTAACTATACTTTTGCATGTGATTAATCAAATGTCGTAGAAGTAGAGAAAATTAGACGTTGATGAAACATTTTTGTTTTCTATTTTTAGGTTTTAAAATTTTCAATTGATTATCTTTGAGATTTCATTGGGATTTCTTTTGATTAAATATTGTATATATAGATCTGAGTTCATTTGCTTTTGAACTTTTTGTTAGATTTTGGAATATTTGAAAAATGTTTTTAAATTACTTGGTGTCAATCTTTTTGAAGACAAGTTCAATATAGTTTTTCTTTTCACTCTGTCATGGTATCATCTGTCATGGTATCATTTTGTGTGTTTATGAGTAGTCCAAATCTATATTAGTTTACTAAGAATTTGTATAATATAATGGAAAATTAGCAGCTAAGCATCCTGATTAAGTAGTGCTTTTTTAGATGTGGGATAACCATTCTTTTTCGTTGTACTATGTGGTCTCAATCAATATGGGGTGGGACATTAGAACAAAAAAAAATGGACATGGGGTACACTATACTAGCATTTTTGTCCATAAATTACCTTTTTGATTCGAATCGTTTCAAGCTTCTAAAGACGTTTATATGTGTATGATAGGGAAAGAGATCCCCTTCACTAGTTGGAGGATTTTAGATGGGGAGAGAGATAATACTTTATTGATAGATGTATTTTTATGTGAAATGAAATTGAGGAATCATTTTATAATTGTTTTTTGAGAAGAATCATTTTATAATAATGACAATGTGGAAATTAGTTTAACTAGTATCCAGACCCGTGCTCGCACGGGTAACAATACGTTTATATAAATCTACGATTTATATTAATGAGACTAAAAAAAATTTATTAGATGTTAGTATGCTATAATTTAAAATTTCATGTCACCTTTTCTATTATAAATTGACTTTTCTTTTGAAAAGTCTTTAAAAATAAAGGTAACAAAATGAAAATTCTTTTGATATTATGAAATCTTGAACATAAATGTGATAATATTGACATTAAAATGAATAAAATAAAATAAAATTTTGTCACATTGTGTAAAAATAATTTATTTTATTAATGTGAATATCAAAATTTATTAATACGATGATATGAAATTGAAGAGCGCAAATAACATTTATTTTCAAAAAAAATTCTATTGATATATAATTATCTTCTTAATAAAAATTCTTTCTAGCACTTTTGTCTAATTGGGTCAAATTTATTTGAGTTTAATAACCATTTTATATGAGAGAGTATATTTTTAAATCGAGAGATCATAGTGTACTTAAGCCAATTAACTAATGAGTACAAAATAGATCAGTGTTCATAATATTTCTTTGACAAATTTAAGTCTATATTTTAACATATATTAATGTATGAGTTTTTTTTTTTGATATCACACTATTATGTTACTTTTTAAATCACACTATTATTATGTTACTTTTTAAATAAATTCATAAAATAGCTCTACAAATATTTATATGGTATAATTTAGTTGGGGTTTTTTTTAGGTACAAAACTGGAATATTTTATTTGAATTAAACATTTATAAAAAAAGAGAGGATATAAGAAAACGCATTCCACACCACTTCTATTAAAAGACAATTATGGAGGATCTTTCAATCTTTTTCTTGACTTTTCAAATTACCACAGATCATTATATTTTGGAAAATGATAACCATTGCCCTAAGGGCAATGGTTAATGATACAAAAGAGGTAAATAAACTCTTGGAACTTGTGCATTCTACTTTTCTAAACTAATAAAATACGATTTTCAATACAAACATTACTTTTTTTAGTAATCTTATCTAGTGCCTTGAGGGCACTAGTTAACAAGACCCATTTATTTTTACTGCTAACATCTTCTTCATCGTCGCAGTGTTATTAGCTAATAAATGGAATTCCATTATAATGTCAATAAAAAATTGTGTGGTTCTCAACGTATACTTGAACTTATAACTATATAAAATACATTAACGTTAGAATAAAGAAATTTTTTTATAATTTACAAACAAATGAATAATAAATACTCCTTCTCGTCCTAATTATAAGAAAAAGTTTGTTTTCTAGATTTATAAAGTGTTTGATTTTATAGAATATTTGACGTATCTAGTTCATAATATAGTTTAGATACATAAAATATTCTATGAATTTAAAAAACAATTTTTTTTCTTCTTATAATATAAAGACCATCTTAAATTGAGTGTCATTTCTTTCATATGTCTTCTCTACACAAACTCTGATGAGCATGCCCATAACATCTGAATAAAATAATTAATAAAAAAAGTGCAAGTAAATTATATGACTCATATCAAGATTGTAACTTATTTTAAATTTTAATAAATACATATACTTACCCAATAAATAGTCAGTATCATACTGACCAGAAAAAATGTCGCTTGGGTGATTTGGCATATAAATTTAGTGGTACAGAACGACTATCAGAACTTTTAATTCGAGTAGCAAATTTAAAAGTGAGTTTGTCCGTAAATGTTTGATATGTAGTAGACGTTGTCCTCTTTAACTTCTTTTTCAAATTTGTAGATTAGAGTCCTACGAACGGTAACATGTATGCGAGCACCCTGAATTAAAAAAAAAGTTATAATTGTACTCATCATATTAAATTTTTAACACAATTTCTATAGTAAATAATAAGATAAAAAGAAAATAATCATAAAATATGCAACATCGACAACTTACATTTGAATCTATGAGAATCATCTCCATTGAAAAAAAAGTTTGTCTTTCGCCATATCCTTCACATACCAAAGTCATACAATTCTTAAAATTGTAAGTGCACCAGTTCACTCCTATGTTTTAATAATTGTCAAAACTCATGAAAATAGTGTAGAACATATTTTGGCAACATTATAAATGACTTGACAGCGAAAAACTATTTTAAAACTTTAAAAAACTGTTTTTAAGGTATTTTGTATCGATACACACTTACTTGTATCGATCCAAATGTCCTGAAAATCCTTCAGGCTGATTTTGTGCATTTTGTATCGATACATAATTCACTTGTATCGATACAAATTTGGGCTCTCAGGGGCAGAGAGTCTCCTGTGTATCGAATCATGCTTGCATGTATCGATACACATCAAACTCTCCTTCGAACTAGAGAATTCATTATGTATCGATACATGCTTGCATGCTTCGATACATATCAGTCAGGATTTTCAAGATACTGGTGTATGTATAGATACAAACACGTTTTTGTATCAATACATAGCTGAAAACTTTCAAATTTTGTACGCTGTCAGGGACTTGTATCGATACATACTATCATTTGTATCGATACATTTCTGTTATATTTTGCCTAAAGTTGCTCAATTATATTTTTCCTAAAATTAGCAATATGAGGTTTTGTTGTAATTGTGAGAAACCATTGGGAAAACATTTTTGATCAGAATTTTGGAGAAATTTTGGATCAAAACATCATTCAACACAAGATCATCATCTTCCATCAATAAAAAGAAGTAGTAAACAAGATGTTACCATGGAGTACCATGGATGTTTAGGATGCTAATACTTTCTCTAGGCGTAACTAACCCCCGAGCTTAGAATCTCTCTTTTAAAAGGTTTTCGATATTTTCCCCTTTTTGGAAATGAAAGATCAATGTAGTGGTGGAAATCCCAAAATCTCTGCAAGATGTAGCTTTATTTGAATCGAACCAGATTAATGGTTTAATGAACCGATTCTAGTAGAGAAGTAAATGTAAATCGCTTTGTGAATTGACTTTTGAATCTTATAGTCTTCTCTATCTTGAACAAGACACCATTACGTCCCTGTAGAATAGCTCATGTGGTAAGAGCTGAGGGACATATGAGTTGATAGAAAAAGATCTAGGGTTCAATTTCTAATAGGATTAATTTATCTTTCCAATGAATCAAAAAAGAACAAGACACCATCACCGTTACTTTATCCTAAAGATTTTTCATAAAATAAGATTTGATTAGTGTTTTTTTACGTAAACGAAATAATAAATCTATTCAAAATTCACACACAAAAACATGGACATTTATCCCAGTGATTTTGGCATTATTTGCCAGTTGATTAGACATTCGGGACGTTAATCTAATTGATTTGTATGAATAAAATTGCTTATAGTTAGTCAAAAGCGATATTTTTGTTACAGTTGTTTTGATTTTTTTTTTGCTTAAACATCCTTTTGGTCCATGTATGTACACCAAATTTTTCTCATCCTTACACAAAAAATGAAATAGCAGTAAATTTAACTGAAGAAAAATCGAAAGAAATTGAGTTCTTCATCTTCTTTTGCTCATCCTTAAACAGAAAATGAAAGATTGGTGAGTAGAGAGAAGAAATTTTTTGGATAATTGAGTGAAATTTGAGAATGAAATTGAATTGGGGATTTAGGTTTTTATATTTCTCTCCAATTTCAAATTTTTGGATTTAGTCTCTTGTAATAAATAATTTTTTTTAGTTTTGTACCCTCTTCCCATCATTAATCCAGTCAGCCACTATATCTTAGCCACGTCATTATGGCCAGGTGGCAAAACGTTTACCACTTGGACGAAAATAGACGGTAGAGACCAATGGCAAAAAAATTTGGTCGATACTTGAACTATTTTAAACTAAAATCATATACAGGGACTAAAATCAAACTTTTGTGTACATATAAGGACCAAAATAATGTTTAAGCCTTAATTTTTTTTTCTTGACAAAACAGCTGTATTGATTGAAACATCTTCAAATGAGTACAAAATTTAATTATCCATAATGAAAAGTGAAGATTAATTTGAGTCCAAATAAAATAAAGAAAAAAAATAAATTAAACATAACATTAGAAGATTTTATCCATCGATCTTAAAATCTTGACCACTAATGATTTTGCTTTAGCAATGTCTTTCACTTGACAAGCTATAAATGTAAAATAGTGTGCTGCATTTTGTTGTGTCAATCTGAGCAAAGATGTTGGAAGGAAAAGGTGTAGTTCGAGAGACAGACATGGCAGAGGAGATGCAGAACAAGGTCATGGATTTAGCTCATCAAGCTCTTGATGCACATGAAGTTTCTGATTGTCAGAATATTGCTCATTTCATCAAACAGGTCTATTTTCAAATGAAATTCAAGTTAATGTTTTTTATTAAGAATTATGATTTTTATGAACTATGCTTTATTTCCATTTAGATTTGCTCTCAAATAAATGGATGCATGGTATGTATTAAAATTATGAGAACTAACTTTTTAACATCAAAATTTTGATGCTAAATATGTAGTCATTGGATTTTTGTGTGTAATTTTAAAATATGTGTAAATTGTAAAAAATAAAAAGGAAAACAGAAAACCCATAAAGATAAGTTGTATATCAGTGTATGGTCCCCTCTAATATAGGCCATAAAAAGGGGGGTGTTAATGTGTTATTGCAAGGCATGGAGAGAAATAACAATTATCCGTACCCGTGAGTTTAAATCAGTTGATTGGATGTCGCATATTATGTGGTAAGAGTAAGAGTTCGAATTTCGGACATTTTAGTTATTCATGTTTAATGATGAAATTTTAGCCAGAAATCTATTTGACAAAAAAATAATACTAACAATTATCAACATCTATATTAGAAAATGTACTAAAAGCAAAAGTTTGGAATAAAATTAAGAATGGAATAAATGAAATGGAATAAAATTAAGTGAAGTGAAATGGAGTTAAATTACCATTTTATTATTTAAGTATGAAAAATGCTAAATAGTGCCCCCGGGCACTAGTTAAGCTCCTTAAAAAAGAAATTTTGTCTTGGAACTTGTGCATTTAATATCTTTGTCTTAGAACTTGTGCATTACTTTTATCTTTTATTTCCTTTTTTAGTATGCTTAACAAGTGCCCGGAGGCACTGTTTAGCATTACCCTTTAAGTATTTTACTGCAACAAACTACTAGAATATTTATTAGGTAATTCTAACAACAAAACCATAAACTAAGTGATTGTGTTCAGTTTGGTTCATTAGAAAAACAATTGTTGATCAGATTTTACTTATTTCGTGCCCCAATTCTGAATTATTAAAATTTCTTTTCTCACTGAATAGTTAATACCAAGAATAAAATAAAATAAAACTATGAGTAATTTTTTGTCTACTAGATCAATGATTTTTGTTACATGATTTCTCATTGGAAACTACCTTTTATTTGTTTCACTTTTCTTCAAAATATTGACTCACTATGTGTTCAATTTCATATAAGCTCCTAGTCCTATTGTTCATTTATATTCAACTTTCACTTAGTAAGCATATCTTAGTTAACTTATTGGACAGAAACTTGATGAAACATATGGACCTGCATGGAATTGTGTTGTTGGAAATGACTTTGGATCTTGCATTACACACATGAGTGGAAGTTTCATATTCTTTCGAGTGGAAATGATGGAATTTCTTATCTTCAAAGATGGGAAGGACTTCACAGAAAGCAGAGAAGAGGTTATTAGAATTATACAGAAAACAGGAAATTTAGATTCATAAATTCTAAAGTTATGTTATTCAAACTAAGCTAGTCATTCCTAAACAAACACTTTTCTAATTTAATGTTTCAGTATCTTCATCAGGTGTTAGTTCAGTGGTAAAAGTTTGACTTTATAATTTCAAGACACAAATTCAAATCCCGTCAAAACGGTTGTAAAATTGTAGTTATTATCATTTTAATTAACAAAAAATTACCCTCTTCCCATTTTTTTAAAATGATATGTTCCAATATAAATCAATAGATAATTATGAATAGATGCATTGGTGAACAAATATAGTGAACCTTTTAAGTTTTACCTGTGTAAGGTTTATTTTTCAAATGCACACACACTAGAAACTCATTTAAATTCTCTGGACATTAGTCATAACAAAAGGAAGGGGTAATCAGCATCCCGAGGACTAAATACAATTAACTTATTGTTTTAAACCCCAGGATGCAGATTACCAAATCCTTAACCAATATTAACTCTTCAAAGAACTTCGAAACCAATAGCAATATAGGAAGTGACGAAAGAAATAGTGTATGCTAGAATGTTTGTTGCAGGTTGGTTTGAATTGAGGGCAGCCATAACTTTGAGCTAAATTTATAGTTGAGAGATATATTCTTCTAGTGGCATTTGGGACCAATGAAGAAATTATTAATCTCTGTTATACATTATTAAGAATTTTTTATTTATTCATGTTCTTTTGTGGCCAATAATACATTTTTGACTGCTTTTTGAATGATGAAAGATTCTTTCCATTTTAAACAACGCAGTCATGATAATAGCCAAGTTTGATGCTTATTTATATCAAATAGTTTTAAATTGCAATAGGCCGTCGCGGTTAATTCACAATCTCAAATATAGTAAAAGATTGGCTGCAATAGCAGTCCCATAGTTCTCGAATCTTTAATGTTGTCGTCGCATTTTAATGTTACGGAGTCCGAATCATCATTGAAAACCTAACTTACCAGTTACAATTCTATAATGTTAAGTTTTAAACATCACAAGCATTCTAGAGCAACTCAAAATGTGTGAATCTTCCATTATTATATTTCTTACATACATCTATTGAGTATTGTTAAGTAGTAAATAACAAATGATAACAATTTTAACCTTCTCCCTAAAAATTGGTTGTTTATACACGAATCAAACATGTTATGCAAACTTTACATTGGTGTGAATGTGGCCAACTAGGTTCAAATTGAACTCGGCACTTTAAAGTTAAAAAATTATGTAACACAGAACATGACAGAACAGGACAGTATATTGCAGAAAAGCACGACACAGGAGTGTGTTGTCATATCCTACAATGAAATAGAATTCAACTCTTCCAAAGTAAATGGTAAACTAATAATATTCATATCAATATTCATGAGAGTGTTAGAATTTCAATCATTTTATTTACTATTCACTTTACGAAATCAAATCCATCTGGAAATGCCTCTATATAAAAAGTTGTTTTTTAAATTGTTTAGAAAAATAAGCTTGAAAGTGAATCAATGATTTTGTTCTGTTGTAACTTCTAAAGTTATAATCTAGGAAGGAATAGGTTCATAAACGAATCGTGAGGGCCATCTTTTTGTTTTTTGTGGTTTCACTTAACATAGGAATATATGCCAATAATAGAAAACCACAAGTGTTTTTCATCTGCTTTCATGTAAGCAATGATTGGATCTGCTAGATTCAGGTATGAAATGCTATATTAATTCAAGGTAAATCTATCCATGGTTTTAAATTGCGGTTGAAATTGCGGTTGAAGTAACGGATGCGATTGCGCCTGCGGACGTTGTGTTTGCGGTCAATGCGGCTGGTGCGACGTACAATGCGGCTGTTGCGGCGTGAAATGAATATTAATATTCGCAACCTATATTAAGTGGTACCACTACGCCACTATACAATTTAGCCACTATAGTAGAGTTATAGTTTGCTCGGTAAATACTAATTGAGACGTGGTTGAAATACAAAGTGGATAGACTGTTAAATGTAAGATTTTTCATTAAATCTTTAGTATTTTAGTAGTTGGGACTCTAAAATTTTAATTTTTTATGAGAAAATTTTAACGAATATGTTACAAATTGTCCGATGCAGTTCCTGATACGGTTACGTTGCGGCAAAACACGTGATTTCAAAGCACACCGCGATTGCGGTGCGATGCAGTTGCGGTGACTACCGCATCAGCAATATTACAGACGCAATATTGCGGTTGCGGACTGCAATTTAAAATCTTGAATCTATCTAATAACTTCAAAAAATAAAAAAATGAAAGCACCTAGCTGATCATTGAATGCAAAATTCCATCAAACTTAATTTGTGTGTTGAGATGAAAATAAGTTAATCCATTTGACTAAGAGCTATTAGAAAATTATTTGATGGTGTGTACTCATGAAGTTATTTTTTTTGTTACATGAGAAAAAAAAGAAAAACACTACATCTTAAGAAAGAACATTCGTACATCAATTTTATTTTAGATTTGTTGAAAAATTAATATATTTGACCTATAAATAGATCAAATACAATAATTTTTTTTAATAAATTTAAAAAATACATTGTCTCTTAGAATATGGGGACTAAAAGTATTTTTAAGTATGAATTATTTAATTTTCTTTTTGAGATGTTTTTTTTTTCAATTAGAATTTCAAACAAGAATATTCAAAGAAAACAAATTATTAATTCACTCTACATTATTTTTTTTAGTCGAGACCGGGGTATCTATCGCCGAATGCAGTAACTAATCCCTTGCAAGGTTGAAGACACCTCAAATGATGTGATAAATAACCCAGAGATTTACAACTGCTTTAATATACCCAAGATTAAGATCGAATTATCAACCCTTAATTAAAGAAAGATGAACCTCAACTACTCAACCACGTCATCTTAATTATTTTTACTCTACATTAGCAATACTGGTATTTACAGGACATTAAAATTTAAAAAATGTTAAACGCAGAGCTAGAACAAACAATACCATGTGGCCTAAAAAAGGCTTATGAAATCTTATGGCCCAATAAAGGAGGCTAAAATTCAGGACTTTAGATTTTTTTTTTATGATATGAAAAAGAAAAATAATAAAGAAAACCAGAAAACAAGAAAAAAAATTAAAACTTAATTACTACTCCCTCCGTACCAAAATATATATCATTTTGGAAAAATAATTTGTACTAATGAATCATTTAATATTCTTTTTATTCTTATACCTTAATTAATTATTTCTCTTTCTTCTTTCAATTCTATAATTCATATTTCACATATTATTAATGAAGGATAATTTTGTAAACTAACCCATAATTTATCTTTTTCATACAATAATGATTATATTTCTTAATTTGTGTGATATGGTTAAAATGACATATATTATGGTACAGAAATAGTATATTGTCTGGACTTTTATCACAATAGTATAATCATGCATTAAAATTGACTTCATCAGTCTTTAATTAACATTCAAAAAAATAAAATGAAATAATTAATAAAAGATCTTTAAATAATGTTAAGGTAATTTCACCAAACTGAAATACCAGTAACAACACTAGAATTTTTAGCCCCAACATCCATTCCGATTAACCGATTATCATAATTTTTCCCTTTTACCACCATTTTCTTTTCCAGCATGGTTACTGATCTTTTCTCCGCCACAATCACCCTCGCACTAAAACGAATAACTCCATTTTGCCGCCCATCGCAATCTCTCAATTTATAACTAAAAAACCGCGTACAATTTTCCAATTCAACACCATTCAAAATATCCGCAATGGCGATTCTTGCCACCCCAATAGGGCGAACACTTTTAAACTTCTTGCATTGCACCTCAAATGTGATTGACCTTGCATGCAATGGCATGTCCAGCAAAAACTTCTCATTCCATGAAAGAAAACTCAAGTTATTTTCACATATGTTATCTTTCACCGCTTTTGTTGTATAACAATTAAGAGACTCACCTCGAACAACAACGTATGCATCCTCCGTTATATGAATGTTTTTGCCAGATATAACCGTGATTTCTAATGTGCGTGAGGTTACACCCATAGTAAAAATAAAGTTATAATTTGATGTGCACAAATATGCTAAGGGTGGAATGAATAATGTATGTAGTTATGTCCTTCAATTTTGTAGTAGTTGGGTTTGTTATGAAAGATGAGTTTGGTTACTTGTGTGAATATATAATACTAAGGTGAGATTTTGATTTGGAAAGTGGTGGAAAAAAGAGGGAAAGAAAGAGTGAAATTGGTGTGTTATTTCAGCACTATACTTTAAAATTTGGTTTGGAAAAAAAGCAATGCGAGTAAGTTGAATTTTGACTTTGACTTGGTCTTTGTATTATTAGCGTAGTACTGTACTCGTGCATACGCTGTTTAGTTGATATGTTTGAGATGCAATTGTACCGACCACTTATGTTGTTTTTTCGTGGAGACTGCGTGTGGCAGAGCGGCAGTGTTTTTATTTGAGAAAAACACTGAAATTGTGTGATTTTTGCAAATTAGAAAATGTTATTACAGTGATGATTGTCAAAAAAAAAAAAGAAATGTTACTACACGAATATAATGTATAGTATAAGTAGTAGATTTTTAGGTTCCTTAACTATTTGACTCCAAGTTGATCTCCGACCGGTGTTTATTGGGAGAGATCAACTCTTTAAGATTTTAAGTAGATTTTAATTGCGCGTGGAAGACACATTTGATTTACGAAAAAAATATGTTATTAATTACTAGTATTATTTTAGAGATATAATTCCTTATTTTAAATTATAAAAGAAATTTTTTCATTTTAGAGATATGATATGACATGTATAATCCTTATAAATGCAATGCAAACCTAAACTCTTAAGCTAGTTTTTGTAATTTAGTATAGGCCTCCCAAAATTATATTGAAATGTTTATTTATTTATTTTCATAGACAACAACAAATAAAAATTACTTTTTTTTTTTTGAACAAGTCAAAATGATATATATATATATATATATATATATATATATATATATCAAGAAAAGTTAACTCCCAGCACAAGGTGTGCTAGAATAGGTCAATAGAGTTTACATCAAAAGTCAACACGCACATCAAAACAAAACAAACTCGCCACATCAAGAACCCAAACACAACAAGGGGTTCACCCACCAACTATGTAGATTAACCTCTATCCCTAAATGTTGAGTCATCAGCCACTGAAAAGAATGCCGCTTAAATAAAAATTACTTTTACATCTTATCATGCAATTTATTTCAAGAAAAACCCACAAAAACATATTTCAAATTATGTTTTGCCAGTTTCGGTTTTCTTAATGATCAATCTGATTTTTTTTCCTTAAAAATTTGGGACTTAAAAGTTTTATCAATTTATTTTTTTGGAATTTGTTCATTTCATTTTTTAAACATTACTAAATTTTTATACCAATGAATGTAAAATTTCTATTTTAAGATACCTTAACAGAATTTGAATCCTTCCATATTTTATCTTGCATATCTTTCATTCATCACAAAATAGTCTCAGCCATTTGATTTTTTTTCTGACTCTCTTCTAGTTTAATTATTTTTCTTCTTGACAAATTTATCACACCCTTATAAGAGGAAAATAGAGAGAGGGATGAAACAAAAGAGTATGAGAGGATTCAAATTCTACCTTAGCGTACACGTGTTTGGACACAAGTTAATATAAACCTTATTCTTTCTATCAAGGTGAATACTCTGATATTCAATTTAAATTGTTGATATCAATATCTCATCAGTAAATTTCATTTAAAATGTAAATTTTTTAAATAAACTAATATAAAAAATCATTTATATAGTAAAATGACAGTGTGCAGTCAACTACTTGAAAATTTAAAAAATATTATTTTTAATAAAAAACTTTTTTATTTTGAATTCCTTAATCAATGCTCTGGAGGCATCAGTTATCATGACACTAAAAATAATAAGACACCTTAAATTTTGTCTATGCAACGCTGGTATCGAACATTGTAAGTTGAATTATTTAAGAAACAAAGTGACGAATTTTGTAATTTAGGAATCATTGGCCATTCATTCATTTACTACCACCTCTCACACGACATTCTCATATTCAGGCTGTGTCTGGAAATTGTCTTCTAAGTTTTGTTGAAACATCATATTGAAAATCCGAATTTTTTTTTAGAGAGCAAAGGTAAGTCAGAAGAAATTCACACCAAAAGTCACATACATGATACATCAATTATGTATTGAATAGTGATTTGAATGAGTCCATCTCCAAAACACACGTAAAATGAACCTTAATAAAACGAAAATTAAACTTCTAAGACATTTTTTATTTTCCATGTTGCTAGTCCCACATAAAATTACTAATACTAAAAATTAAGGAAAATACCTATGTTATACTCAGTCTTTAATTATAGGACTCTTTTGATTAAATTACTCATTACATAATTTAAAATAATTTACAATTTAGAACCCGATATTATTAGTTGTGTAACAGGAATTAATAATTAGGATTAATTACTTTTTAACTCCTGTACAATAAGTCAAAGTTATTTTACCCCATGTAATATAAGATTCTGTATTTTACCCTATTTAAAAGTCAACAAAAATTAACTTGGCAGAATCTCTGATGTGGCATGCCACGTGATATTTTTATTTTATTTTCTATTACTGCCAACTATGTTTTGCGGTGGTTTTTTAATATAATTTAGAAGCGGTTATAAATCTCGCTAAATAGAATCTCCGCTAAATATAATAAAACCGCCACAAATTATATTAAAAAACCACCGCAAAACAGAATTTCCGCTAAATATAATAAAACAGCCGCAAATTATACTAAATACCGCCGCTAAATAACAAATCTATAAAAATAGCTTTGAAAATATATAAAAAGAAAATGCCACTAGGCATGCCACGTCACACATTCTGCCAAGTCATATTTTGTTGACTTTGACCAGGCGGTAAAGTACAAAATCTTATATTACAAGGTAAAATAATAATTTTTTTATAGGGGGTAAAACAAACAACTTTAAACTATTTTATAGAGGGTAAAAAGTAATTAACCCTAATAATTAATTTAATTTACAATTTATGAAACAATTTTTGAATTTAAGGTAGAGAGCCGATGAAATTTTTTGAAATGATACAAGTAATCTCATGGAAATGACTTTTGTCAAAAATGGCTCATGCTCCATGTTTATATTATGAATGGTGTGATTATTTATTGTATTGTATTGTGCATTAATATAGGTTGGAGAGTTTTATTACTAGCCTTTTAACTTTTTTTTCTTCATTCTCTCGATTGGATAAAATACTATTTATACTTATCCTTCAAGAAGGAGTTATGTACTCCTCTACTAATTCCAATTATTAATATATATTTTTCTTTTGCTGTTATTTGTTTTTTGAAACGACAAATTTTATTAATACGCAACTCAAGAACAAGGAGTATAAGAGAAACAAAACCTCCAAACAAAAAGCCCCAAGGCTAAATCTAAACAAAAACTAGGCCAAAATCCAACACCACTAGCCGCGGGATAAACATTCTCCCAGATCCCATCTCTATTCATAAAACATGCATGGGGTATCTTGAGCTTAACCAAACTCCACTTCCAACTCAAAACTTTAATTGCCTCTACCAGTGCATTCGAATCAAATGAATTGTGTAACATGAATCTTGATGAAATATTAAAGACCAAACATGAGAATTGAGAAACGAATCAAATGAACCCCAAAATCCTTTTCATGTTTTCACTTTCGGTTACTAGCTTACGCAAGATTAGATACTAAAGCCCACAAGGTGCTGCTACATCAAGATATCAATTTACATGCTACAAATAGCAAAAGTGTTTGGCTTCCTTGCAAGTGGCAACAATTAATGACTGCATATAAGGTATATATTAACTTCTTGGTCCAATATCATTTGTAGATAGATCGTGCATGTGCTGTACTTGAGGACCATTATTCCAACGAATGTTGTTCTTGAAGATGATTTAATTAAAAGGCATAGGCATAGTATTCCATATTCTATACACTAAGTAGAAGGACCATTTTGGCATTTTCTACCAATTGCGTACGGGTTTCCACAATAACAATGCACATTTGCTTGTGTGGCCCACTTGAATTTCTTCGACGAATCATATCTAGTCTAAGTGCATTTCATCGATTAAAAAAGGAATAGCCTGAACAATTTTAATTGAATCAATATAATAAATATTTAAAAAAACATAATTTATACCTATTTTTTCTTCAGCCGCTCCTCTTCTTCTACCTTATTTTTTCTTCTTCTCTTCATATACTAAATTTTTGATCTAAAATCACCCCTCGAATTTGTTCTGTCTCTTTCTTTTTATTAAAATAAGTGAATTTCACATAGTATTTAGTATTTTTCTTTGTGATTTCGTCGTCTTATAATGCGATTTTTTGTTGTTCGTCGTCTTGGTGCGGCGTTGTTTTGCTTTCCCGTCTTGTGCGGCATTGTGCTTGTACGATGTTTGGTTTTCCCGTCTTCGTACGATTTTTGATTTCAGGTTTACAGATTTGCTTCAATCAAACTTCAGAGCAGATTCAATGACTTTAGCGTCTTCAACATTGCAGATTTGGAAGCATAAGTACTCCGAACATTTATATTTTGTCATATCAATTGTAGGCTTTATCATTTGACCGTTTTATGCTATTAACTCGGATGTAGTGAGCTTGTTCGCCGATTTATCCCTTTTAGTTTTTAGCGAAATTGAATATGTAATGATGTCGATTGATGTACTTTATAAATTTGAATGAATGAATATCGTTGTTTTTAATCAACTATTTTTTTAATTGTACGTTTAATTTAAAAAATGTTTTTCTAAAACAAAATAAATCATTTAATGTTGATGGTTGTGTTAGCCCATATTTTGGTTAAGTCAAAATATGCCCTAATTATTCTTTGAATATAATTACTGAACCTTTTAATTATGGAAATTAATGTTTCCAGTTAATGACGCAATAAAGGTTAAAAGTAATATATTTAAATAATATTCTCATTTGAAGAATATTTTAAGGTCTCAGGAGATGAAAAATATTTACAAGTCCAGGAAATCAATCAAGATTTGGTTCGAGTTATCAAATAGTTCGAATGACATTCAAGGATTACTCGAACTCGAAGACTGCTTCAAGACTTAGTATATTTTCAGCAATTCTGAAGATTCAAATTTCAAACCATTGCAACGTTTCATTCAAGATTGGCAACTTTTAGCATTCAGGAATGAAGATTGTGTGGCAAGACACTTGTCAAATGGTTGTTATTTAGTCGTTATTAGATAGCCTTAGATTTTATCTATAAATACTAGTTCATTTGTTGTAAATCACATCACAAATTCACATACTAAAAATCCTTATAATTTCTGAGTACCCATTCGTTCGAGCGAAAGGAAAACAAGAGGAACAATGTATGATCTTGTGATCACTTCCTTTTAATTCAATGCAATTTATATTGTTATGCAATTTACATGTTTTCATTTACATTTCTTGCATTTTAATTCATTGAAACATTTACTTTCCTTTGTCAAATACGTTCTCATTTTTGAGTATTTTTATTTTTCTTGTTAAACAAGTTATCCTTTTTGTCATTTACTTTACTTTAAACAAATAAACTTGTTCATTTGCGTTAATGAACATTGCTATTTTCAAACTTGAACAATAAATGCACAAACATGTCCCGAGATTCTCTAGTTGGTCTCTCAAGCATTGCAAACTAGCGGTTGTTTACCAAAAATCAGTGTAAACAAATTGGCACGCCCAGTGGAACTGGTTTTGTGTGTTTTTATTTTCAAAGTTTTCTTAAAAAATTTTCTGAAAATTTTCTTTTTTTGTTGTTTTGGAAAATTGTGTGTGTTGTTTTAAAAAATTACATTGTTTAGTACATGCAATTGAGAAGTGGTAGGATAAAACCAGAGATGGTGAGATCTAGAGGCACTAACGCTAGTACAAGCAACAACAACAACAGTAGTAATGACAATAATAATGTCAATAACCAAAACAATCAAGATCCTGATGATTTTAACCCATTATTGGGGCATGTAGACGCTTCGAGCGCTCGGACAACATCAGTCACATATGCAACATCTGTGGGGGCAACACAGGCAATTTCAGTGTCTTCTTCTATGTCCTCATTGACATCCAATGTTGCAACCACAATGGCTGAAAACACTTCGAGCATGCCTTTACAAAATATTGGTGGGGTTCCTCCCCCATTCTCAGGATCTTCATTTGACTTTCGAAGTCAATCAGGGGGTTTGTATCAGTCCCAAAGATCTTATCCATATGGAATGCCTACAACCATGATGCAGAATGTGTATTCATACCCTGCATTACACTCTGATAGGATAACAGTGAGGTCTCCCTTTCCACAAGGGCAAAATTCTAATAATACTAGAGTTCGAGTGAACCAACCAGCCTTCACTACAGATTCACTTTTATCTATGAGGCAACAAATGGATGAGAGTAATTAGGATATGGTGAATTTACTCACTGAACAAATGGGTACAATAATCAACCCATTAATTCGAGATACAAATCAGACTTACCAAACCCTAGCTACCCAAATGGGTAGAATTGCTGATTTCTTTGGAGGGGCACAAGTGCCCATCCAACAGCCACTTCAACCATTGCAGGCCCCTAGACCAAGGCCTGGACAAGTTGCTGACAATCGAATCGAGGAGGCTCGAGGTCAGCAACAAGAACCACAAGTTGTTAACCAACCTGTACAAAGAAATGTTGAACCTGAAGTGGTGCTTGTTCATCGAAACCAAAATGCTGATGAGGTTTTGAGAAACGTTCAACATAATGATTTTGGGCATAATAACTTAGCCAATTTGGTAGAAACAATCCTTGCCCAAAATGGTCTAAATGTGGGTTTGCATAGACCCAATTTTGTGTCACCACTATCTGAATTTGTTTTGCAAACAGAAATACCAAGGGGTTGGAAAACCCCAAAATTTACCAAGTTTGCTGGTGATACAACAGAGTCTACAGTCGAGCACATTGCTAGGTATCTGACTGAGGCTGGGGACATAGCAAATAATGAGAATTTGAGGATGAAGTACTTTCCCAATTCTCTAACAAAAAAATGCTTTTACTTGGTTCACAACCTTACCCCCACACTCTGTATTTACTTGGACCCAACTCGAAGGGCTTTTTTCATTAGCAATTCTACATGGGTCAAACAAAAATAAGCCTCAAACAGTTAGCAAGTGTTAGACGTAAAACACCAGAATCTATTGATGACTATCTCAATAGGTTTAGGCTTCTTAAAGCTAGATGTTTTACTCAGGTTCCTAAACATGAATTGGTAGAAATGGCTGCTGGTAGCCTAGACTACTCGATTCAAAAGAAATTAGATACACAACATCTCAGGGATATGGCTCAATTTGCTGATAGGGTTAGACAAGTTGAAAGACTTAGAAATGAAAAAGCCAGAAATAATAAGTTCCATAAGAAAGAGAAGATAGCCTATGTTGGGAACTATGAGAGTGATGATGAGTATGAGTTAGAGACTGGTGAGGTTGATCCAAATGAAATAGACTTGGCTAAATTAAAACCAGGACCTCCTTATACTTGTAAATTATTAAAGCCCTCGAATGGAAAAAATCCTAGTGAACCCAAAAATGAAAAGTATGTTGCTAAAACCTACACATTTGATGTCACCAAATGTGATGAAATTTTTGACTTATTGGTCAATGATGGCCAAATAATTGTTCAAAAAGGATTAAAAATTCCTGCTTTAGAACAAAGAAAGAAAAGAGGTTATTGCAAATTTCATAACTTTTTGGGTCATAAAACTTCTCATTGTGTTGTTTTCAGGGACTTAGTACAAAAAGCACTGGATGAGGGGAGATTGAAGTTCGGTGAAAAAGCTAAGCAGCCCATGAAGGTAGATACTGACCCTCTCTAAGTGGCTGAGACTTCCTATGTGGAGCCATTTGAGTGCTTAGTGATAGATGCTATGGAAGCCTCCCCAGTTCGAGCAGTTACTAAGGGAGAATATGTTGAGAAAATCAAAGTGGTGTCCTCGAGCTGAAGAGGAACTCATTGATTTTCTGAATAGATGCAAGCTAAGCAACAAGGAAGTGATGCTGTGTCCTCGTTGCAGTGCTGTATGTGACAAGGAGGCTACTGCAGGCCTCAAAAATGTTATGCCCTACGTGGATAACAAGAACAAATGGTCTACTGAAAGACCAAACAAGGGTAAGGCCATAAATCAAGGCCCTACTATCCATGACAGGCTGGGAAGGAGGCAAACATATGTGCCTTCAAATAGAATTCCTGTCAACCAATGGTCATCAGGCCAACACCAGGTCTATCAAAAGAGAAGGATGGACTTAGGTGGTTCGAGTCAAGTTGCTTCGAGCAACAATGCTGAAAATAGGAAGTACTCTTACAACAATAACTACAAGGGGAAAAATCCTATGACTTGAACCTAGTGGCGTAGGTATCAACGCCTTAAGAAGTTAGAAAGGGAGAATGCCCAAGCTGGGGGCAAATCTCATTCGAATGCCCATGCTGGGGGCAATTCTAATGCAAGTGCCCATGCTGGGGGCACTAACAAAGTTGCCCAGGCTGGGGGCAATACCAAGGTTGCATATACTGAAGGCAACCACAGTGATCCAAGGAATAAGAAGGAGCTTGTTCCTAAAAAGGCTGAAAAAGCCTTGGTCATTGAGGAGGTGTCCTCTTCAAAGAGGCCTGCCAAAGAAAGACTATCATTCCCAGATGATAACATGGAGGATGATATTCTAGATGAAGACCTGCTCGAATCTGGCTTTGAACCAGATTTCAATGTATTGGTCAATGTGGTGTCTATTCTGCCACGTGAGTATGACCAAAGGTCCACTTCAGACCCTGATGAAGAGTTTGAAGAGCCTGAGCTAGATGATTACACCCCTGTATGCTACTATGTTATGAATAACGGGTGTATTGAGCAACAGAAGGCTACCTTCGAGTGGCCTCATGAAGGTATGAAGAACCACCTAAAGCCTTTATACATTAAGGCTAAAGTTGGTGGTGTGGGTGTAAACAAAGTCCTTGTGGATGGGGGTGCTGCAGTTAACTTAATGCCCCATTTCATGTTAAGGAAGTTGGGAATGTATGACACTGATATGCATTCTCACAATATTGTTCTCTCGAATTATGAGGGAAAGAGTGGCAAATCACTTGGTGCCATTCAAATGGATGTTGCTGTGGGCAGCACCATTAGGCCAACTTTATTCATAGTTGTGCCATCAAAGGCTAGTTTCAACTTGCTTCTAGGAAGGGAATGGATTCATGGAGTGGGTGCTGTACCCTCCACCCTTCACCAAAGGTTAATACTTTGGAGCGAAGACAAGATTGTAGAAAACATTGAGGCTGACCAAAGTTTCTATAGGTGTGAGGTGAATCATATAACAAAACAAACCTTTGATAGAAACTTAGCCTCCATTTCTCCTTGTGGAGACAGAGATAGTGGCTTTCGAGGAGCCACCAATAATGTGTACCATTCTGTTCGACTCCATCCAACACATGGTTTCTGTTGGGAAAGGGAAGTAATTGAAGAATTCCCTCCTGAAGATGGAGTGATCCCACCCTCTGGATGGGATGATGATGCAGAATCGAGCAATGTCTGAGCCATCTGCTTGGGCCAAGATAACATCATATATTGCCGAGAAAAAGATCGAAACGACCTTAGAGGCTGCATTCGAACAAAATATGGTTGAAGAAACCATAGATAAAAATAATGGCAAGTTATTGCCAAATGAGCAAAGGTTGGATTGCATTTATGATGACGAGCCCTTAGGTTTTGAAAAAGACCCATCCAGTTCGAATCCTAAAATGCAAGCACAAGATCCTTTGCAAGAAATTGATATTGGAGATGGCCTCATAAAAAGGCCAACATATATTAGTACCAATATTGACTTCGAGTTGAAGCAAAAGCTGGTTAATCTACTCAAAGAATTTAAAGATTGCTTTGCCTGGGACTATAATGAAATGCCAGGATTGAGTAGAGAATTGGTGGAACATAGACTGCCACTCAAGCCAGGAAAGAAGCCTATCAAACAATTACCAAGGAGATTCAATCCTGAGATCCTCTCAAAGATCAAAAGTGAGATCGAAAGACTACTAAAAAGCAAGTTCATTGGAACTGCCAGGTATGTTGAATGGTTAGTCTTAGGGTATGCATAGATTTTAGAGACTTAAATAATGCAACACCTAAGGACGAATATCCAATGCCAGTAGCAGAAATGTTAGTTGATTTAGCAGCAGGGTTCGAATACTTGAGTATGTTAGATGGCTATTGTGGCTATAATCAAATCTTCATTGCTGAAGAGGATGTGGCTAAAACAGCATTTCGATGCCCTGGCGCATTAGGGACTTATGAATGGGCTGTTATGCCATTTGGTCTAAAAAATGCTAGAGCCACATACCAAAGAGCAATGAATCTTATTTTTCATGATTTCATTGATGCCTTTATGCAAGTGTACATTGATGATATTGTTGTGAAATCCTCATCTAGTGATGACCATTTGAGTCATCTTAGAAAATCATTCGAGAGAATGAGAAAATGTGGATTAAAAATGAATCCACTAAAATGTGCTTTTGGTGTACATGCAGGGGATTTCCTTGGTTTTGTGGTGCATAAAAAAGGCATAGAGATAAATCAAAACAAAACGAAGGCTATTATGGAAACTCAGCCTCCAAGAACAAAGAAACAACTTTAGTCCCTATTGGGAAAGATCAACTTTTTGAGAAGGTTCATTTCGAACCTAAGTGGAAAAGCTCATCCTTTCTCTCCACTACTTAGAAAGCAAAAAGGGGATCAATTTCATTGGGGGCAAGATCAACAAAAAGCGTTTGAAGACATCAAAGCTTATTTGGCTCATCCACCAACGCTAATGCCTCCTATTCGAAACAAAGCCATGAAGTTGTACATTTCAACATCTGATTCAACTATTGGTAGCATGCTTGCCCAAGAAGATGAAAATGGTGTTGAAAAAGCTATATATTATTTAAGTAGAGTATTAAATGATGCTGAAACTAGATATAGTGCTATAGAAAAACTATGTTTATGTTTATATTTCTCTTGTATCAAACTTAAGCATTATATAAAGTCTATTGAAGTTTATGTCTATTCTCATTTCGATGTTATTAAACATATGCTTTTGAAACCTATTTTACATAGTAGAATTGGTAAATGGGCTCTGGCTCTAACAGAATACTCAGTAACATATAAACCTTTAAGAGATAAAAAAGGTCAAATAGTGGCAGATTTTCTGGTTGATCATTCAGTGATTGAAATGCCACTAAGTTATGTGGAAACACAGCCATGGATTTTGTATTTCGATGGTTCCAAACATAAACATGGGACTAGAATTGGGATTTTGATAATATCTCCAATACAAATCCCAACTAAGTTTAAATATAAAATAAATGGGTTTTGCTCCAATAATGAGGCAGAATATGAAGCCCATATTTTGGTTAAGTCAAAACATGCCCTAATTATTCTTTGAATATAATTACTGAACCTTTTAATTATGGAAATTAATGTTTCCAGTCAATGACGCAATAAAGGTTAAAAGTAATATATTTAAATAATATTCTCATTTGAAGAATATTTTAAGGTCTCAGGAGATGGAAAATATTTACAAGTCCAGGAAATCAATCAAGATTTGGTTCGAGTTATCAAATAGTTCGAATGACATTCAAGGATTACTCGAACTCGAAGACTGCTTCAAGACTTAGTATATTTTCAGCAATTCTGAAGATTCAAATTTCAAACCATTGCAACGTTTCATTCAAGATTGACAACTTTTGGCATTCAGGAATGAAGATTGTGTGGCAAGACACTTGTCAAATGGTTGTTATTTAGTCGTTATTAGATAGCCTTAGATTTTATCTATATATACTAGTTCATTTGTTGTAAATCACATCACAAATTCACATACTAAAAATCCTTATAATTTCTGAGTACCCAAGCGTTCGAGCGAAAGGAAAACAAGAGGAACAATGTATGATCTTGTGATCACTTCCTTTTAATTCAATGCAATTTATATTGTTATGCAATTTACATGTTTTCATTTACATTTCTTGCATTTTAATTCATTGAAACATTTACTTTCCTTTGTCAAATACGTACTCATTTTTGAGTATTTTTATTTTTCTTGTTAAACAAGTTATCCTTTTTGTCATTTACTTTACTTTAAACAAACAAACTTGTTCATTTGCGTTAATGAACATTGCTATTTTCAAACTTGAACAATAAATGCACAAACATGTCCCGAGATTCTCTAGTTGGTCTCTCAAGCATTGCAAACTAGCGGTTGTTTACCAAAAATCAGTGTAAACATGTTGATCCATTGTTCAAACTCCTTCTGGTGCATACACCAAAAATAATCTCGACCTATAGCAAGCTGAATTTTCCGGTGGCTCTTCCGGGTTTATAATCCTTTCCATTTCTTAAAGACAACAAAAATTTCATTTGAAGAGAGAAAGACAAAAAAAAAATAGATTGTAGATCTCACCACTAAATGGACCTCACTTTTAATAAGTGAGTCCCACTATTTTTTGGTTTTAAGAAATGGAGAGGATCCTAATCCCTCCGAAATACTAAATCTGTTGTTGAACTTGAATGTTAGCTTAGTTATAAATCTTATTGAACTTGACAAAGATTCAAATGACTTACAATTGTTGATGTTTGTACATGCTTAACCTGCTATCGGCCGAGCGGAATCGCCTACCTATGAATCACCAGTCTTGTTTATTTTGGTTAACAAGTAATTTTTTTTTTAAGTGTAAAAATAAGTAATGGAAGTTTGAGCTACAAAGAAAAAAAGTTTATTTTAGTTTTTCCTAATTGACCTGTATGTTATACAAGTTTTTGAGCTACAAAGAACAAAAGTTGCATACATGCATTAGTATGAGCATGGATAACCAACCGGCTAATAATTCTATAAACTAAGCATTACATTATATAAATTTGTAGAATGTTTGTCCATTGTTTAATTTGTAAAATAAGCTATATTGTTTGTACGATTTGTTTCGAACTATGCCAAAGACCGATAAAGAGTAGACTTTCACTCCTAAGACACAACATAACATGCTTTCGAGAAGATCACCACCGTATGATCTTGATCAGAAGATAATCCGCTTATCATGGTGGGAGTTGTGCAATGTCCTCAACAGACTTTTGCACTAGAACATTAGAAGGCCTCTATCATGTAAGGATCTAACGCCTTCGGACGCAAGGTACACACCATTTTCACTAACTCTGACTCTCCTCAATCGATATCTCACCGAATTGAGCATTAAAGTGTTATTAAGTACACTCTTTACTGTACATTGTCATCATTCGCTATTGTTCGAGATCCAATTTGGATCAATATTACAACATTAGTCTCATCGAATTGATTGAACTATTTTGCATTAGTGATACATGAAAGAATAATCTGCATTCGAAGAAATAGAAACAATTAAAACATTATTGTAAATCTTAGGATTCAGATTATCTTGTCCTTGCAATATTCCACCAAGTTGATTCCATTGTTATGCATTAACGATACAGAAATGATAATCTAAAATCTAATGATTAAAGACAACCAAAATATTGTTGTAAATTTCAGGATGCAAATTATCTAATCCTTTACTCAATGTTTTTACATATTCCACTTTGAAGCAATATTCTCACATTGGTGATTAGGAATAGATAATCTGCATTCCGAGGCTGAGATATAATTACGAACTATTGTTCTAAACCTCAGGATGCAGATTATCCCATCCTAACCCAATTTGCTCTCAGTCAACAAATCTTGTATCTTGCATTGGTAATAACGAAAAGGTAATCTGCATCCTAAGGACTAGATACAGCTCACTGACTGTTCTAAACCTCAGGATGCAGATTACCCTATCCTCAACCAATTAACACCGACTCCAACCGCAAGTAGTATTAAGCAAATGAGATTGGAGATGAGAGTGGAGAGCAGATCTACATGATCATATGATTTTATAATGTTCCTCAAATATATTCGATTAAGATTGGTTTAGCCAATCATTCTTTTAATGATTCTTATCTTGACTGTTTTGTTGAAAAGAATGTACATCACTTATTCTTTACATATGATTTACAATGCACTTGAATCATATATAGCAATCTGTAACAAAGAATAATCTGCTTTATTTACATCTCTATCCATGCAGACTGATGTAGATTTGTGCCAAAAAGTTTGCCATATTCTATTTTGTATCTTGTTATCTTATATAGTACTACTTTCACAACTCCCCATCATCATATCTTTGGATAAATGCATGTTGATAGTAATAATTTCCTAAAATTAACAATGCACATTCATCTTAAAATATTTACATATGGCCTCAACAATAAAATTATATGCACATTTTATATTTGTACAAAATATCATTCGTCGGTAGCTAGAGACTAATTCTTTGAGTTACAAAGATTTATTTAATAGACTGACCTCTTTCAAGAAGTGATATTTGATCTTTCTAGTGTACAAGTCAGAGATCGAACCAATGACCATGGTGGTAAATGTTAGAAATAATATAAAACCATTGATGTGGCATTTTCCAAAAGCTTAAACTTTTGGGATAATCGGTCATTTGACATGGTATCAGAGCCTCTATGACTAAGTGGTCTAGAGTTCGATTCTTGCTCCGCTCACTTTCTAATTAAAAAGTGGAATTTTAAGCATATGGTAGATGAGTCTATGCATTATCCACGCTTCAAGTCCAATGGGCTCTTGCGTGAGGAGGCGTGTTAGAAATAATATAAAATCATTGATGTGGCCTTTCAGCTTAAGCTTTTGGGATAATCGGTCATTTGATTCTATAATCAAGTTCACATTAACAAATTTGTGAAATCATAAAGCATAGAAGTATATGGAAATTCTGTCACATTCAACATGTGGGCTTATCCTGAAATTCTGTCTTTTTTTTTCATTATGAATTATGAATAGATACCACTAGATGCAGAGCCACAAGGCTGCACCACCCCTGCATACCACCACACTAAAGAGATTAGCTAGCTTCATGGAAACACTTCATTCCATTAAGAATAATCTAATACTTGCTACAAATGTTCTATACTTGAGGACCATTTTGAGTGTTATTCTTGAAGTTAATTTGAATGGTATAGAATATTTCAATTTGTTGTGAACTATATAGCCCATAATTGTCTAAGCATATAAGAGGACCATTTTGTTCTTATAACTAATTTATAATTACAACAAAATTAAGTTAATAGCTAATATATCGTGTAAAATAATCTGAGGTGAATAAGTGAAGTATTTAAGATTCGAACCTCAATTTCTGCGTATAAAATGCGATGTCCCTACCCTGAATCATATATTACTCAACAATTGTTCTTTGGAAGATGTATATCGTGTGTCTCATAGGAGTAGCTTCATTCTCTTGAAGCTCATCCTCATAGGAGTACTTTTTTTTGGTCATTCCTCCTGGGAATACTAATTATATTATGTAACAACATAAAATTTTAAGTGATATTTCACATATAGTTTTATGAACCTTGAATTTATCGAATAAAAATAATATACTTGACAAAATTTTAAAGAGGAGTGTTTGCACGCTTTAATCTCAAATAGCCTAATTCATTTCTCATACTAATTAATCATAAATTCAAGCATAACAGCTATGCTATATTTATAAACATTATTACACTAAGTTTATTTTTATACTTTTTCATAACAGCTATGCTATATCAGCTATGCTATACTCCCTCCATCCCAAAATGTAAGTAAATTTGACTTTTTAGGTACATTTAACTATTGATGTATCTAGCTCATATTATGGACCAAATACATCAATAATCAAATATATCTAAAAAGTTAAATTTGCCTACATTTCAGGACAAAGGGAGTATATAGCGAATACATAGCTTCGCGAAATCACGAATTGACTTATCTCTCTATTTTTTTTTTTTACAAACCGTAAACCGTTTGCTGCCTGCTCTCTATTGTTTTCGGTCTACAAATCTATACAATTCATCCCCATCCGAGCAAGCTTATCTCCATGTACTCTTAAATCAATTTATTTTTGTACCAAAACAATCATTTTTTTTAGTTAAATTAAGGCAAAAACTAACATGTATCCTATAAATAACTTAGAATTAAAATATTTTTCTCAATTTTGGTGAGTTTAATTCAATTAACAAGGACATTGTACGTAAAATATAGGGACCGTAGTTCAAACTTTAATATGCCACTCAATTATTGTATATTATAGCCAATGTGCTATATGAAAAAAAAATTCTTCTTAAAAATTGTGCATTTAACTATTAAACATATATGTTTTTAGCATGGGTGATTCTTGAGCCCGGGCTCTTGTCAAAAAATTTGGCATTGTAAGAGTTACCTTAGGGCAAAATTGAGATTTTTAGAGGTCAGTTTAAGACAAAATTGATATTTTTTTTGTTTAAGATTGAGATTTTTATGGATTAGTTTAGTGCAAAACCGAGTTTTTTTTGTTCAAAATTGAGATACATTGAAATTTTTAAGGGTAAATTTAGAATAAAACTGATATTTATTTGTTAAGGCACACATTAACAAAACCCTTTAATTAGTAATAGTCTTCATAAAAATAATTTATGATTAAATAGCTATAAAGTGAAATTAACACCAAAAAGCAAATAACAGTTTTTTTTAGAACGAGCAAATAAAATAGTTTATTTTTGACAATAAAATAACATAGTTTTTATTAAAAAAGGAGTACTGTAAAAAAAAACATTATAGAGTAGAGTTACGCCATTTAACACTATTCGCGATACTCCCTTGAAATTGTTTTCGTTATGTTTAGCATTTCTCTTTTCATAAAACTTCAATATTTTTTTTTTGTAACAACATAAAACTTTTTCATAAAACTTCAATATTAACTATTATGAATTTTGTAAAAAAAAAAACTATTATGAATAATTAAAATTCAAAAACAAGGTTCACCAAAAAAATTTCAAAAACAATAAAAAAAAATCAAAATTTATGTTTTTTACAATTTTGATGAATAATATTTAAAAGATACAAAAATATTCTTTCAAAATATACTTATTTCTCTATTAATTTTAAAATTTATTGTACCGGTATATTAGAATTAGTCATATTGTAGAATTTGCCAATTTTTTTAAGAAAAAATAATTATATAAGAAATCATATTGCACATGTCATGTTACAAAATAACAAATCGAAAGTTATAGTATAAAGTTTGATGCTGGAATTTTCAGTGGAAATGTGGAATTATATGATCTCACTCTGTATGTGACAGGGCTTGGGGACAGACGTGGGTTTGGACCCCTTGCCGTCTCTATGTACTGCTCAAAATTGAATATATTCTCTTGCACAAAACTGAATATACACTTTATATATTTATTTTTCAAAAATTAGTAAAATTTGGGCAAAAAATTGTTTCTGATTAAACCCGAAGCTTCTTGAAATTTATCAAACACATTAACCACTTGAGCCTAATATTTTGAATTCAATATACACTTTTTAATGAAGTAGAAATAAATTAAGTGACTTGATATTAAAAGGAAGGTTATAAACTTCTAATTGTTGAGAATCTTCAAAAAATGGCAATGTTAAATTCAATTGTGACCAAACAAACAGAAATAAAAGAACATCAGTATTTTTTTTTTTGAAAGGAAAAGAAAATCAGTATTTTAATGATACAAAGAGTTGAGAGTGAATAATTTATTGCCATATTATCAAATTGGATGGTCAAAATCATGAGTCGATAAAAATTTCTAAACAGGAGTACCCCAATTGCATATTAGAAATGGGGTGTTTACTGTGAATTTTGGTAAACAACCGCTAGTTTGTAATGCTTGAAGGACCAACTAGATAATCCTGGAACATGTTTGTGTATTTATTGTTTATGATTAAAAATGACAATATTCATTAATCGCAATGAACAAGTTTGTTTTGAAAGAAACTTAAATGACAAGAAAAAATAAATTACTTTAAATGAAATGCAAGAAAAATAAATGTTTCAATGAATTAAAACGCAGAAAATGTAAATGAAAAAAAAAATTTGCATTGAATTAAGTAAATATGATCACAAAATCATACATTGTGCCTTGACTCTTTTCGCTCGAACGCATGGGTACTCAGAGTATTTAAGGATTTTTCGTATGAGAATTTGTGACAGAAAATACATCAAATGAACTAATATTTATAGATAAGCACTATAACTGCCTAACTAACGTCTATAAATTAAAAACGTTCACTTGACGCGTGTCTTGTGGTTTGAATCTTCATTCTTGAATGCGAATAATTGCTATTTTGAATGAAGCGTTGCATTGCTTGGAACTCGAGCCTCTAGAAAATGTTGATAATCTGCTAAGTTAAAAACAACATTTGATTTCGAGTGATCTCGCTATTTACTCGAAATGTTGGTGACTCGAAGCTGATATTTGTCTTCTTTCTTGGACTTGTGAATACTCTCCGTAAGTTTTAGACTTGTGGATACTTTTCTCAAGAATTCTCTTGTTTCTCAAAGACATTACCCTTCACCTGTATGTCATAATAAAGAATTAATTATTTATTCCTGAAAATATTAATTTCCATAAATTGAAGGTTCATTAATTATGTTCAAAGAAACGTTTAGAGCATATTTTGACTTAACTAAAATATGTGCTAACAGAAGGGACCAAGAAAAAGAAATGGGGGCCAAGTTCCCTGAGCTAATTAGCTCGGTTGGCATGAAGGATATCACATTTTATGTACAAGAGCAAGGGTTTGAACTCGAAACACTCGACTACTTAACCAAAAAAATAAAAATAAATGGGGGACAAAAATTACATTTAAGCAAAATAAGAGAACCCGAAATTCATTTAAACCTAATAACACAAAATGATTAACATTTTATTCCGAGGTGATAAAATTATAGTTTCCTCTTTAGTTAAGAAAATCATATACATAGCTTGGTTGAGGTATTTTGGTCGGACAAGGTCAATTGTAACTTTCTCTTTTTCCGATTGGTGTAATAACCCATTATTGTGATTTCAAGGCAAATAATGTGGTTGTGTTTTGTAAAGGTTGAGTATCCTTAATACTCCGTTTCAATACAATTTTGCTTATCGAAAAAAAAAAAATATAGGGATCAGACTTCATTAGTTACTTCTCTAACGCAATCCTAATCGACTATATAATTTCTTGCTTTAAAAATAACTTCACAATCATCCGACGTATTTTTTCGTTTCCGACAAACATCGCAAGATCTATCGGACCTATTAATTGTCGTCGATTTCTCTGTCAGTTAATCAATTCAATATCATTAACAATATGATATTATAATGTGAATGTAAATCTTTTTTTTTTACATTGATGAGATGGCAAAGTAACCATAAACTCACACACACAAAGTGGAGTGACCGGAGATCGAACCCTGGTCATCGACATCCGGCCTTACAATTTCGGAATTTTCTGCCGATTGAGCTAGGACTTTAAGACAATGTGAATGTAAATCTAACTCTATTTCTATATCAATTCACATTGACAGATAAAATTATTCTAGATCCATTAATTAGAAAATCTATGTCTATCATTTTCTAAATCAAAGAATCATATTAAGATGCTTTAACTTACAAAAGCATTAAGAACTAGAATAATGACATTGATATACTAAAAACAAGATTTTATATAATCAACAAATTAAAGTTATACATTAGATACCTAACTAACTACATCTAACTCCAACACAAGAAAAATTAGCTACTCATACTCATGGTAGCTTTACACAGATATGAAGAGAAAGCAATGTTGCATCTAGATCAGTGCTCCACCGTTGTTGAAACCTTGATATTCTTCGTTGTGCCTCAATTGCATTAACATAGGGAAAACAATGGTGAATTGAATACAGTCCCTCAAGCAATTCAGCCGAACTAATCATCATCGAGCTCTCTTTTTCTTGTATAGAACATTTCAAACCTAACGTCAAAAAAAAAAAAAACATTTCAAACCATTATTAAAGGTTACTATGTGATAGTAGGAGTCATTACTGAGTTTTGGCACATAGTAATTCAATAAGAATTCATGTACAAAGATGATATCCAATACAATGATATAGCCTATAGGGGAGAATTGATCAATACCAGAATAATACAAATACAATGAGCTATTTATATTTTATACTACTCATAGATCAAATATTAGTTAGTTTACAAATGAAATGCTGAATCTTTTCAATTGATTAGAATTCTTAATTCTTTAAAATTTCTTATTAGCTCTTCCAAACACACTAACTGAATTTGTTGAGTTAGACAATTGAGGTAATTTCCTGTCAGTATACAGTTTTCCAATCTAAATAGTCTTAGACTCTTAGTAGCTTCTACTGCAAGTTATCCCTTTTGATTAAATTCTTTCACTTGTTCATTGGCATCTTTCGATTCATTTAACACCGGAACAATCAGATTCTTCAAAATTAGCGTTTATAATCTATTTAATCATAGAGTTGTCATGCTTATATATAGAAATGGATACAAATTCGAGCTACAAAGAAAAAAAGTTGCAGACATTGTTACCTGTTAACTTTGGAGAATGCTTGTGTATGCGACATTGTTATCACAATTACAACATTATATTGATTGAACTATTTTCGATTGGCGATAAGCAAGGGATAATCTGCATTCCAAGGATTAAAGACAACTAAAATATTGCTGTAAACCTCAGGATGCAGATTATCTAAACCTTATCCAATATTTATAGTGACTCCACGGTGAAGCAACATTTCACTAGTGAAAAATGGAAACAATCGAGTTGATTCAACAGTTTCGCATTGGTGATAAGGAAGAGATAATCTGCAATCCAAGGCTTAGATACAATTACACGACTGTTGTTCTAAACCTCAGGATGCAGATTATCGTTTCCAAATCCAATAATTAGCACCGATCGAACCCATTTGCAAGTTGTATTAATAAATTGAGAGTGTAAGAAAGAACATGAGCAAATACTCTAGGAGAAGAATGCTGAATTAGGTTTGATTGTTAAACATCAGCGTGATTATAGGAATTTATAGTGTTCGTTCCTCGAACATATTCGACAAAATTGTGTAGCCAATCATATTTCTTAAGATTCTTTTCTTGAACGCGCTTTTTTGAAAAGTATCTGCTTTGTTTTAGATACATCTCATCCGTGCAATACTCTAGAACTCACTCTCAAAAGGTTAGCCACGTTCTGTGTGTTGTATCTTGTTACCAACAATTATGCTTTGTGACAGATTCTCATCTTCATATCTTAATCTAACATATATGCAAGATACCTCAGCCTTGGATACAATTATGTTGTTAGTTTTTATTGCCTTAAATTAATAACACGAATTCAACTAATTAATACTTCCTCCGGTTACTTTTATAAGTAAAAATCTATGTTTTAGATGTATATTTTTACTTTTAAATGTGACCTGAGAAAGTACATTTACATGTTATAATACTTTTCATTAACAAATTCTGAGTTAAAAAAATATCACATTCAATAAGATATAAGGTGATTGTAGATTTGCAGCATGGATCAAGCATAGCCTCTACAATCATTGATTAAGACAAAATGTCACATTCAATATGTGGGCTTATACTGAAACTTCTGTCTCTTTTCTCATTAAGAATAGATACCACAAAGCTGCACCACCCTGCATAAACTACACTAATGAGATTACCTTGCTTCTTGGAAACACTTCATTCGATCCAAAAAGAATAGATATCAACAAACCTAATACTTTATGTAAATGTTTTATACTTGAGGACCATTCAGAGTATTATTCTTGAAGTTAATTTGAATGGTATAGAATTTAATTTTTTTGGAGAAGACCATAATTGTTTGAGCATATAGGAGGAGCATTTTGTTTTAATTTCATTACTAATTTACAGCATCTATATTAATATACTATTTACGAATCCACTCTATGAGAAAACTATTTAAGGAAACTATTAAATGCTCTTCTCACATTCATCCAACATTTATTACGCCAATGATGACTACTTAATGTGATTTTTATTGAATTGACCAAATGATTTATTTAAATTAATTTACGTGACAAATGTATAAATTCAAGGTATGGAGTAATTTTGTAGAAATATTTATTGAATTAGATACATATAAAAAGAATTCAATAATAAAATATAAAAAAATCCGTGAATTGGAGGCATATAGAGAGAATTCAATAATTTAAATATTTTTTTTCATTTTTTATTGAATTGGAGGTATACATGTAGAAAGTATTCAATTAGTGTTTATAACCAAATAACCTAATTCAAATTGTCAAAAAAAAAAAAAAACTAATTCAAATTGGAAGCCGCCTACACATTCAACCCTAAACCAACCAGGCTGTAAATTATTCAAAAATTATTTAATTTGGAATACAAACAAATTCAAGATACCATTCAATATAATTATTATTTTTTAAATTTTTTTATAGGAAAACACACTTGATACACACACATTCAAGATATCATTTAGAAACACACGGGATACACGCACATTCAAAAAATTATAAGAAAACACACGGGATACAAACACACTTAAAAACATATTTTATTTAAAATACCACATTAGTAAATTTTATTTAAAAAAAGACAACGGGACTAGGAAATACAAAACGTGGTAAACTTGAGGGCCAAAATTGAACAATAGAAATTTAGGTTACTAAAATTGAACAATTGTGAAATTTAAGGAGTTAAAATCAAATAATTTAAGGCTTAAACATCAATTAGGTCCCTGTATGTACACCAGATTTCGGTTTTAGTCCCTGTATCAAAATTTTTGACAAAATAGTCCCTGTATCGGACTTTTTTTTTGGCGTTAGTCCCTCTTAGTGTTTTCCGTCTAATTTGGTCCAAGTGGCAAACGGTTTGCCACTTGGACCATGCCACGTGTGCTGAAAACATAGGCTGACTGGATAAATGAATAATAGGGACCTAAAACGAAATTTTTGGTTGATTGCAAGTGTTAACCCTAAATCATCAAAATTAGGAAATCGCGTGTTTTCTTCTTCTTTTCTCTCTTCTCTTCTTCTCTGTTCTCGTCTCTTCTTCTCCGTTCTCTTCTTCTCTGTTCTCTTCTATTCTTCTTCTTCTTTCGTTTTAGACCACTTATCTTCTTCGTGGTCTCTGAATACTCATGAGTTCTTCATCTTCCTTTTCGCAATCAATTCCATACCATATCCCAGTATGTGGTTGCAACAAAACAATGAAGATGTTCATGGCAAATACCATTGAAAACCCTAACAGGAGATTCTGGAAGTGTGCTAATTGGGGGGTAAGTTTGAAAGAATGTGTAATTTGTTTTTCCATGTCTTGCATATGAATTTGGTGTTTATTGGTTATTTGAATTGATAGTGGTTAATTGATGTGTAGGCTGAAATTAGTTGTAAATTGTATCTATGGGATGATGAAATTGATGGTCATCCTCCATATGTTCGACCAACTGCCCGTCCAATTGCAAATGAGAAAGCAAAAATGGGTGAGAATAAAGATTGTAATTGCAACTGCTCCGAGCTTGTGAAGGATATAGTTTCCATTGTTGAAGGTCTTGAATGCAAAAAGAATGAGAAGTTGAAGAAGAAGTTGCACAATGAAAGGAATGCAACAAAGTTGTACAAAACTTTGTTTATTGTATCTTGGATTTTGTTCTTTGCATACTTTAAGTTGTTTGGCTAAATATTGTAACTTGTTTATGGGAAGCATTGTATTTTGGTTGTGTCATTATTTTAGTTGTGTAATATTTGAAAATGTAATGGTATTGTAAAACTTGATGAGAATTTGTGTATGAGAATGAATTTGTGTTTTATTATGAAGGAATTTGTGTTTTAGAATGAATGATGTGTATGAGAATGATTTTGTGTGTTAGAATGAATTATGAGTATGAGAATGAAAGAATGAGTTTGTGTATGATTATGAGAAACAAAGAATGAATTTTAGTTTGAACAATATTGTTTGTTGAAGATTCATAAGCATTTGGAGTGGAAGAATGTCCTATAATTTGGTGTTTGTTTTGTTAATGTTCAAAAAATGTGATATAATTTGGTTTATATATGAGCTTTAAAAGAGGTAAAATGAGCGAAAAATGACCTATAATTTGTTGTGCTCTCAAAGTGACTTATAATTGAGCCGTCATAATGACCTATAAAATGACCTATAATTTGATGGTAAAATGAGTGAAATTTTTTTTAATAAGATTGTGCTATTACTTGTCATACATAATCAAAAGCATATGACCATTAAGGCATATGATACAAAGATTCATAATACATTACTTTCACCAAAAAACATATGACCAACAAGGCATATGACTGAAAGTTTTGCAAAGCACTAAGTTTAACTAAAATTCATATGGTTGTCTTTAAGGTTTGCAAACAAAAGCACCATTAGATAAGTGCCAAATTACATACTAGTTGTCTCAAAATACATAACTTAGAGTTAAATTACATAGTAAATTACTGAGTAAAGCTTCTCAATGCACCCAAGCATCCTCAAACTTTTGGGTCATTCAAGTCAGGTTGTGATGATGGACCAACACCTTGCATATCTTCATCATATTCATTAACTCGATGATCTTCATCTTCATCTCCAGAATCAATTGTCATGGGTTGGTTAGGATCACTTCCAGGCCCTTTTATGTTTTTGCACCTCAGAGTTGTCATCCTACCACTCCTCCTTAAATTTGAATAATCCAATTTTGTTGGAACTTTCTTAGTTATTTTCTTCTTCTGTAAAACATGATTAAAAGTGCTTATCAGAATTAAAAGTGCTTATCAGTTGCAGAAGTGCTTATCAGTTCATTAAAAGTGCTTAACAGTTCATTAAAACTGCTTATCAGTTGCAGAAGTGCTTATCAGTTGATTAAAAGTACTTATCAGTTGCAGAAGTGCTTATCAGTTGCAAAAGTGCTTAAAAGTGCTATCAGCTGCAAAAGTGCTTATCAGTGCTTATAAGTTGCAAAAAGTGCTTATCAGTTCATTTAAAGTGCTAATCACTTAACCTAAATATGCTTAACAACATATATACTAATACTAATTAACTTATGTACTAAAAAGTGCTTAATTTATAATATTTGCAGTACTTAACTGGTTTAAGTACAGTGCTAGTTCTAATCTTTGCAACTTCCTTTGGTGAAGCAAACCCAACATTAGCATCATCACCTGCTACCTTAGTTCCAACATTAGCATCATCACCTGCTGGTTCAGTTCCAACATTTGCATCATCATGAACTGTTGGTTCAGTTCCAACTCCATCACCTAGCTTTGTTGTTTCATCTCTTTTAGGTGACTTTGTTGTGTTCTTCTTTTGAAAAAACATATCAATTCAACAAGAATGGGGTCAACACAATGAAATGTACAATATGAATTTTAATTAACATATACAATATTAATTGTCATAGAAACTTAACTGGTTTAATAGCTTTTTTAGTTTCATAATCAACATAAAAGCAATAAATTATACAGAGAGTAACAAATTAAACATGACACAATTACAGGAAACATTAAAACTTAAATTAATCACTCAACTAGTTTAGGTACTGGAGGAGCATCACTTTCAGCAGGCTGAGATAAAATGTAGTCATTTGCAGAAGAGTTAACTACTACATTTGCAACAAAATTCACACTTGGATCAGAGACATTAGGACCAGTGACATTAGTAACAACATCAACAGATGGTTCAGTTACAGCATTAACATTGGGCTGAGTTTGAGTTGCCTCAAATGCAGCTGCAAGATTTGCAGCAAGCATCTCAAATTCAGCATCATCATCTATAGTTGAATGTTGATTAGGTGGTGCAGCAGTTGTTGACACTGTTGCAGCTGCAGGTTGTGCATTAGGTGCAGTAGAAGTTGAAGCATTTGCAGTTGGACCTTGTGGATTATGTGCAGTAGAAGTTGAAGCAGTAGCAGAATTAGGAGCTTCAGGGTTTGGATTTGTTGTCTTCTTTGGTTTCCTCTGCAAATTATTTTAAAATATGGATTAGCAAATAATTTAAATGTAAAATGACATAATTAGCAAATACTTATTACTGTAAAATTACCTTTCTCTTTTGAGCTTCTAGGTTAATTTCAGTGCTTTTGCAATACCTAGCATTATGACCTTCACCACCACATCTAGTGCAACAATAAGTGGTTTTTGTCCTTCTCTTTGCAGGATCTTCATGTGGATCCCTCCTCCTTAACTTCTTAGGCCTGCCAGGACCTCTCTTGTATGCTGGAGGTAGCATTTCTCCATCAACTTCAACAATTGGCCACATGTCTTGGCCATTGATAGAACTTACAGAAAAGCTGTAACATCTCTTGTAGGTTGCAGTTGAGTAATACTCATGCACAAATTCCTCAGGATTTCTCTTTGTATACCCTATTGCACTAACTGCATGTCTACATGGGATTCCTACTAAATCCCAAAAATTACAACTACAAGTTCTTTTTTCTACATCAACAATATACCTACGTTTGTCTGTTATATGTGTAACTTGATATTCATTAAGTCCAGACCAGTGTGCTTCCCAATTACCACTACCTTCAATCTCCTTGTCTAACCTAAATTTTGGTTTAGGACAAATTAATTGGTTCCACCTATTAACCTTAGTTCTTAAATTTGAATTCCTAACCATCAAGTAATTTCTTATCCATTCACACATGGTTAAGATTGGTTTGTCTCTAACTACACCCCTAACCTCATCATCTTCACTACTCTCACCTCCATAATAACTACTATCAGAAAATTCTTCATCATCAGTTAATTCAACATCATTTCCATCACTTGGTTGTTGTTCTGGCTCAGCAACAACTATGCCTTTACCAGAATAATCAACAAATATTTGCAACACAGTGTTTGTTTCAGTTGCATACTCTAAAGCTTCATAAGCATCCTTGTCATTCAATATTATTTTGTATTCATCATCACAGTCCTTATACCACCATATCCTATATTTCTCTCCAACTTTACAGTCATCTTTCAAAATACCATCAATTTCAAAGAAACTCCATTTATCAGGATCCATATTAGTGACTTCATGTTCATTACCCCCTTTGTAAACAACCAAAACGTCCTTTACAAATTCACCCCCATAATGAATTTTCAGATTGAAAGTCATCCCTGTAAATTAAATTGTTTATTAGCTTATATTACAAGTGTCAAACAACTATTGGTCCATTTCATACTACATAAAGACACAAAAAGAACCACTAAACCCTAAAGCAGTAAACAACAAAACAAACATCAACTTTGAGTTTCAATATTCTAAGTCTACAGTTAACCCACATGTATAATGGTCCCCACCACCAACCTCATTCACAAAGCAACAACACTTAATATTCTTCATTTACTACACAACAACTCAAAAAGCCAAAATTCAAAGCACTAGAAAGGAATCTATTTTTACCTCAGTTGTGCCAGTTGGAAGTTGTATCTTGACCGTTGATCCTCTTCAACAACAAAATCGTCGCCGTCGCTGCTTCTTCTTCAACTCGTACACGCCGCCGTCGCTCTCTACTGAACTGATACCCTCTGTCGCCGTCCTATTGCAATGGACAATGGATTCTTCAATTTTCAATTAGAATGACGACTTGAGTTTGGCCAATTTTACAGAACAGAACAGAACTGAGAAGAAGAGAAAGATAGAACGCAATTTCTGATTTTATGAAATTGGGAATTAGGGTTCAAATTGGTTAACACTTGCAATCAACCAAAAATTTTGTTTTAGGTCCCTATTATTCATTTATCCAGTCAGCCTATGTTTTTAGCACACGTGGCATGGTCCAAGTGGCAAACCGTTTGCCACTTGGATCAAATTAGACGGAAAACACTAAGAGGGACTAACGCCAAAAAAAAAAGTCCGATACAGGGACTATTTTGTCAAAATTTTTGATACAGGGACTAAAACCCAAATCTGGTGTACATACAGGGACCTAATTGATGTTTAAGCCTTAATTTAATTATCAATACAAAACCTCTGTGGAAAATCACACGGGATAGACACACAGTCAATATACCATTCAATATAATTATTTTTTCTTTATAAAATTTATAAGAAAACACACAGGATAGACACACATTCAAGATACCATTTAGAAACACACAGGACACACACATTAAAAAAATTATAAGAAAACACACAGGGTACAAACAAATTTTTTAAGGAATAATTTTAATGCTTTCTTCCTAGCCATCAAGCAATTAATAAATTGAATTATCAATCGATGCAAAAACTTTGTGGAAAATAATTGAATTATCAATCGATGCAAAAACTTTGTGGAAAATAAATACACATTCAAGGTATCATTTAGAAACACGAAGGGTACATACATATTCAAAAAAAATATAAGATTAAAAATACACGGTGTACAAACACATTTTAAAGCACATTTTAATTAAAATACAACATAAGTAAATTTTATTTAAAAAAGAGTCAATAGGGCTAGGAAATGCAAAACGGGATAAACATGATGGTCAAAATCAAAAAATTGAAATTTAGGTGACTTAAATCGAACAATTGTGAAACTTAGTGAGTTAAAATCAAATAATTTAATTATCGACCGATGCAAAATCTTTGTGGAAAATCACACCGGTTACACACACATATTCAAGATACCGTTCAATATAATTATTTTTTTCTTAAATTTTTTAAGAAAACACACGGGATAAACACATATTCAAGATACCATTTAGAAACACATGGAATACACACACATTCAAAAGTTTATAAGAAAACACACGAAGTACAATAACACTTAAAAGCATATTTTATTTAAAATACCACATAAGTAATTTTTATTTAAAAAAAGACAACGGTGCTATGAAATGCAAAACGAGGTAAACTTGAGGGTTAATTCGAATAATTAAAATTTATGTGACTAAAATCGAGCAATTGTAAAACTTGAGGAGTTAAAATCAAGTAATTGAATTATCAATGTAAAATTTATGTGGAAAATCACACGGGATACACACACATTCATGATAACATTTAGAAATACACGGGTTACACACGCACATTCAAAAAATCATAAGAAAACATACAAGATAGAAACACATTTAAAAGCATATTTGATTTGAAATACCACATAAGTAATTTTTATTTAAAAATAGTCAACGGCTAGAAAATGCAAAACGATGTAAACTCGATGGCCAAAATCGAACAATTGAAATTTAAGTGACTAAAAAATCGAGCAGTTGTGAAATATATGGAGTTAAAATTAAGTGATTGAATTATCGATGTAAAATCTCTGTGGAAAATCACACGAGATACACACACATTCAAGATAACATTTAGGAACACGAGGGGTACATACATATTCAAAAAAATTATAAGATTAAAAATACACGGGGTACAAACACATTTAAAAGCACATTTTAATTAAAATACAACATAAGTAAATTTTATTTAAAAAATTATAAGAAAATTATAAGAAAACACACACATTCAAAAAATTATAAGACAACACACAAGATACAAGTAATATATATATATATATATATATATATATATATATATATATATATATATATATATATATATATATTTCAGTTGACATAATATTCATTTTATATGGTTAAAATATTAAAATAAATGGATAGGGTAAAATAATTTAAGTCTAGAAATTAAATATTGTGCAAGAAAATTTTTCCTTTCCTGCCAAGTAGTTTAGTGGTAAAAAATTCACATTTTATAATAAATAGGCAAGATATCCTCATTTTAAACTGTGAATCCTTCAAATTGTGACGTCTCTTAACAATTAAATTAATATTCATGGGGATTATCGCACAAAAAATTCTAACTATTCAAAATATCATGATTTTTATAACATTATTAAAATCAATAAAAATAAATAAAACATTAATTATATGTGAGACAAATAATAGATACTCAGGTCCCTAAATTTTTTCTACGGGGTACGATATCCAACAAATGTATGTAGAGCACCAAATATTTTTTCAAAATATTATATACATCTTCGAAAATAAATTAACAAATATACCTTAAAATTTTATTATAAAAACATGTATATTTAAATTTAATTATTATTAAGATAATTTAAAAAATAAGTTATATTATACTAAAAAACAAATTATAATTTTATAATTAAAATTTAAGCACGGGTAATTTATACTAGTAAATGAATAAAGTCATGATCATTTTTTGTCCTTGCCGAACTACAAAAACTAATCGTTCAATCTAGGCGGATATGACCATAATAATAAGTAATGGCTCCTTTCGGTTAAACTGGAAGAGACATGATCAATAAGATACAACTTTATGCTCTTGGGTTCATGTCCATGATTATTGTTTAAGCTAATATATTACATATTAACATTTTTTTTACGAAATATCCATATTGTGCTGCAAAAGAGGACTCTAGAAAATCTTGATGGAAAATATTTCTTAATTTAGTTTATGACTAGAATAATAATATATAGACAATAGTTATTTTTCAAAATGAGTTAATACTATAGTTCTAAATAATTTCTAACTAATTTGTATAGTGGTAAATATAAAGCGTAAATTGACAAATGTCTAATGATGTTGAAAGATACATCGATTTAGAAGGATTTAAAATATATTGTTTTGAATCAAACAGAAGTTCAGTTCTCTGATCAATCAAACAGATTGTCAAATGGTTTATGGAGAATTGAGAATGAGATCTGAGAAATGGGTAGAGAATATGAAGAGAATGAGTTGAAAGTTGCAGAAAAATGACTAAATAATAACCTAGTGCTATTTATAGCGTTCCCTTTATGTAGAATAAAATAAATAAAAAAGAAATTCAATTTTCTTTCAACTTCCGAGTTCGCCACGTGTCCCATGATGACTGAAAAAGCGAAGTGGTGTCAGTAGTGGGGAAATGCGCTGACGGTTATATTCATCATTAGTGATCACGTGCCATTAATGTGGAATAAAAAACGCCAAGTCCTCCACTCGATTCACTCGATTCGAAATTGGCATTTTTTGGGGGCAATTTGTTAGCTCATATTTTGGTCAAGTCAAAATATGTACTAAATATTCTTTGAAGATAATTAATAAACCTTCAAACATGGAAATCAATGTTTCCAGGTCATTTATTCTAATATAAAGGTGAAGGGTGATGTCTTTAAGAACATTAATGAATAAAGAGAGATTCATGAAATTCAGAAGATGGAAAATATTTACAAGTCCAAGGAGTAATTCAAGATTTGATTCGAGTCATCCATGTTTCGAGTGACTTCCAAGGATTATTCGAGCTCGAAGACTGCTTCAAGACTTAGCATATTTTCAACATTTCTGAAGATTCAAATTTCAAACCATTGCAACATTTCATTCAAGCTTGGCAATTATTGGCATTCAGGAATGAAGATTGTGTGGCAAGACACTTGTCAAATGGTTGTTATTTAGTCGTTATTAGATAGTCTTAGATTTTATCTATAAATACTAGTTCATTTGTTGTAAATCACATCACAAATTTACATACTGAAAATCCTTACAAGTTCTGAGTACCCAAGCGTTCGAGTGAAAGGAATACAAAAGGAAACAATGTATGATCTTGTGATCACTTTCTTTTGATTTAATGCAATTTATATTCTTATGCAATTTACATGCTTTCATTTACATTTCTTGCATTTTAATTCATTGAAACGTTTACTTTTCTTTGTCAAATACGTACTCATTTTTTAGTATTTTTACTTTTCTTGTCAAGCAAGTTATCTTTTTGTCATTTACTTTACTTTAAACAAACAAACTTGTTCATTTGCGTTAATGAACATTGCTTTTTTCAAACTTGAACAATAAATGCACAAACATGTCCCGAGATTCTCTAGTTGGTCTCTCAAGCATTGCAAACTAGCGGTTGTTTACCAAAAATCAGCGTAAACAAATTGGCACGCCTAGTGGGACCGGTTTTGTGCGTTTTTATTTTCAAAGTTTTCTTAAAAAAAAAAATTCTGAAAATTTTCTTCTTTGTTGTTTTGGAAAGTTGTGTGTGTTGTTTTCAAAAAATTACATTGTTTAGTGCATGCGATTGAGAAGTGGTAGGATAAAACTAGAGATGGTGAGACTTAGAGGCACTAACGCTAGTACAAGCAACAACAACAACAATGCTAATGACAATAATAATGTCAATAACCAAAACAATCAGGATCCTGATGATGTAGACGCTTCGAGCGCTCTGACACATCAGCCACAGATGCAACATCTGTGGCGGCAACACAAGCAATTCTTGTATCTTCTTCCAAGCCCTCATTAACATCTAATGCTGCAACCACAATGGCTGAACACACATCAAGCATGCCTTTACAAAATTTTGGTGGGGTTCCTCCCCCATTCTCAGGATCTTCATTTGACTTTCGAAGTCAATCAGGGGGTTTGTATCAGTTCCAAAGATCTTATCCATATGGAATGCCTACAGCCATGATGCAGAATGTGTATTCACACCCTGCATTACACTCTGATAGGATAACAGTGAGGTCTCCCTTTCCACAAGGGCAAAATTCTAATAATGCTAGAGTTCGAGTGAACCAACCAGCCCTCACTACAGATTCACTTTTATCTATGAGGCAACAAATGGATGAGAGTAATTATGACATGGTGAATTTACTCACTGAACAAATGGGTACAATAATCAACCCATTAATTCGAGATACAAATTAGACTTACCAAACCCTGGCTACCCAAATGGGTAGAATTGCTGATTTCTTTGTAGGGGCACAAGTGCCCATCCTACAACCACTTCAACCATTGCAGGCCCCTAGACCAAGGCCTGGACAAGTTGCTGACAATCGAATCGAAGAGGCTCGAGGCCAGCAACAAGAACCACAGGTTGTTAACCAACCTGTACAAAGAAATGTTGAACCTGAGGTGGTGCTTGTTCATCGTAACCAAAATGCTGATGAAGTTTTGAGAAACGTTCAACATAATGATTTTGGGCAAAATAACTTAGCCAATTTGGTAGAAACCATCCTTGCCCAAAATGGTCTAAATGTAGGTTTACATAGACCCAATTTTGTGTAACCACTATCTGAATTTGTTTTGCAAACAGAAACTCCAAGGGGTTGGAAAACCCCAAAATTTACCAAGTTTGCTGGTGATACAACAGAGTCCACAGTCGAGCACATTGCTAGGTATTTGACTGAGGCTGGGGACATAGCAAATAATGAGAATTTGAGGATGAAGTATTTTTCCAATTCTCTAACCAAAAATGCTTTCACTTGGTTCACAACCTTACCCCCACATTCTGTATTTACTTGGACCCAACTCGAAAGGCTTTTTCATGAGCAATTCTACATGGGTCAAACAAAAATAAGCCTCAAAGAGTTAGCAAGTGTTAGACGTAAAACACCAAAATCTATTGATGACTATCTCAATAGTTTTAGGCTTCTTAAAGCTAGATGTTTCACTCAGGTTCCTGAACATGAATTGGTAGAAATGGCTGCTGGTGGCCTAGACTACTCGATTCGAAAGAAATTAGATACACAACATCTCAGGGATATGGCTCAATTGGCTGATAGGGTTAGACAAGTTGAAAGACTTAGAAATGAAAAAGCCAGAAATAATAAGTTTGATCACGGTCGTTTCGTGATCAAAATAATATTTATTTTTAAAAGTAATACAAGGTAGTTAAGGTCGTCTCTCAAGGACTCTTGATCAAAGTTTAACTAATATTAGAATCAAATTAAAAACAGTAAATTAAAGGGGGTTTTAGTTTGTGAAATAATGTAACAAAGATGATGATTTTAATTAATAGAAAAGTAATCAATCCATTGGTTTCAGGTAACTTCGTTTACTATCTATCACAGGTTCTATGAAAATATTCATTCAAGAGTTTATACTTTGGTTAATGATAAAACTAATTACACAAGCGGCAACTAGTCTTATAAGGAATTCAAATGATTAAGCATCAAGTGTGTTCAATTAACTATACCTAGGATCAAGCGTCACACAAGCATAGTTAATATCATAACAAATTCCAATCAACCCTATTGCTAAGCGCGATAGTTTGTACCAGTTTCTAACCAAATCAATTCTAACAAGCGTAAAATCAATTCAATTAACTATAATAGTATAAACTCGAAATAGAGTAATGAAGCATCAATCTAAACCGAATTCATACAGAGAAAACAAGATATGAAACTGATACAAAACATCATAAACTCATAAATAAGATAGCTATTGATAATCAAACCTCAAGAATTCATAAACGAAGTTCCTTACAACCAATGGATCGATAGAAGGAGATTAGTTTCTCATAGCTTCAGCCGCCTCCTCCTACTCTATTCTGTGAATGACTGACTAATTCTGTTCTAGGGCGAAATTTGGCTTTAAATAAGCAAAGGAAACGGGCTTTAAGAGCCTCGGGTCGAAAAATACAAGTTTGACCCGGTTTTGGATTTTTAACAAAAAGTCTGGAACATTGACGACTACATATGACTCTTTTGCGCTCTGAATTAGCTTTTGACTTCAACATGAAAGTTGTAGCTCTGTGTCTTAGCTTTTCAATGCAACTGGCCGCGCATCAATCCGATATTCCTAGCTCCAGTTATGGTCTGTGCAATGAGAATGTGTCAAATTACTGTTTATTACGAAAATAGATAGCAAAACTCAATTATTAGCAAAACTTGACTCTAGACACAAAACATGATAAAAACACTAAAATAGTGGGAGAAGTCATATAATTGCCATAGCATAGAGTGATTAAAAAGAGCACTAAAAATGCACTGATCAAATTCCCCCACACTTAAGCTTTTGCTCTCTGTGCAAAACTCAAAATGAAAAACTATAATTATTATTTTTTTTTTTAGTTACAAGCAGTCAACATATTCTAGGCTTCAAGTTTCAAACCTTGGGTAAAAGTTCAAAAATTGGCACAATTCTCATCTATCAACCTTCAATGACAATCTTGCGTGTGTGTGTGCACTGTCTCCTACTGTCAACCGAAATAATGTAAAGATTCTTCTCTGAACTACCCATTCTAAATGCTAAGTTGTCCTTCTTTTCCTATAACTTTGGATTTAACCAGGATTTCAGGCTAGAGGGGCTATTTAATTTCAAGAGATCCAGAGCTTTTCAATTTCAGTACAGGGGTAACTTCTTTCAAGCTTTATTACTTATTATTATTATTATTATTATTATTATTATTATTATTATTATTATTATTATTATTATTATTATTATAAACTACCCCTTTCATTCTAGCGCAATCACATTAAGCCCGTTATCTTGTACACGCCCATGATGGGAAACCTGTTAGTGATTATGATCATTTAGCGAGGGGTGCTGATAACATTAAGTTTGGTAAACCCTAATTTCTTTACCCATTTTGCAGTTGCAGTTGTAGCTCTGTGTCTTAGCTTTTCAATGCAACTGGCCGCGCATCAATCCGATATTCCTAGCTCCAGTTATGGTCTGCGCAATGAGAAGGTGTCAAATTACTGTTTATTACGAAAATAGATAGCAAAACTCAATTATTAGAAAAACTTGACTCTAGACACAAAACATGATAAAAACACTAAAATAGTGGGAGAAGTCATATAATTTCCATAGCATAGAGTGATTAAAAAGAGCACTAAAAATGCACTGATCAAAGTTCCATAAGAAAGAGAAAATAGCCTATGTTGAGAACTATGAGAGTGATGATGAGTATGAGTTAGAGACTGTTGAGGTTGATCCAAATGAAATAGACTTGGCTGAATTAAAACCAGGATCTCCTTATACTTGTAAATTATTAAAGCCCTCGAATGGAAAAAATCCTAGTGAACCCAAAAGTGAAAAGTATGTTGCTAAAACCTACACATTTGATGTCACCAAATGTGATGAAATTTTTGATTTATTGGTCACTGATGGCCAAATAATTGTTCAAAAAGGGTTAAAAGTTCCTGCTTTAGAACAAAGAAATAAAAGAGGTTATTGCAAATTTCATAACTTTTTGGGTCATAAAACTTCTCATTGTGTTGTTTTCAGGGACTTAGTGCAAAAAGCATTGGATGAGGGGAGATTGAAGTTCGATGAAAAAGCTAAGCAGCCCATGAAGGTAGATCCTGACCCTCTCCAAGTGGCTGAGACTTCCTATGTGGAGCCATTCGAGTGCTTAATGATAGATGCTATGGAAGCCTCCCCGGTTCGAGCTGTTACTGAGGGAGAATATGCTGAGAAAATGAAAGTGGTGTATCCTCGAGCTGAAGAGGAACTCATTGATTTTCTGAATAGATGCAAGCTAAGCAACAAGGAAGTAATGTTGTGTCCTCGTTGCAGTGCTGTATGTGACAAGGAGGCTACTGCAGGCCTCAAGAATGTTATACCATATGTGGATAACAAGAACAAGTGGTCTACTGAGAGACCAAACAAGGGTAAGGCCACAAATCAAGGCCCTACTATCCATGACTGGCTGGGAAGGAGGCAAACATACGTGCCTTTAAATAGAATTCCTGTCAACCAGTGGTCATCAGGCCAACACCAGGTCTATCAAAAGAGAAGGATGGACTTAGGTGGTTCGAGTCAAGTTGCTTCGAGCAAAATCCTATGACTCGAACCCAGTGGCGTAGGTATCAACGCCTTAAGAAATTGGAAAGAGAGAATGCCCAAGCTGGGGGCAACTCGAATTCGAATGCCCATGCTGGAGGCAAATCTCATTCAAATGCCCATGCTGGGGGCAATTCCAATTCCAGTGCCCATGCTGGGGGCACTAACAAAGTTGCCCATGCTGGGGGCACTAACAAAGTTGCCCATGCTAGGGGCAATACCAAGGTTGCATATACTGAAGGCAACCACAGTGATGCAAGGAATAAGAAGGAGTTTGTTCCTAAAAAGGCTGAAAAAGCCTTAGTGATTGAGGAGGTGTCCTCTTCAAAGAGGCCAGTCAAAGAAAGACTATCATTCCCAGAGGATAACATGGAGGAAGATATTCCAGATGAAGACCTGCTCGAATCTGGCTCTGAACCAGACTTCGATGTGTTGGTCAATGTGGTGTCTATTCTGCCACGAGAGTATGATCAAAGGTCCACTTCAGACCCTGATGAAGAGTTTGAAGAGCCTGAGCTAGATGATTACACCCCTGTATGCTACTATGTTATGAATAATGGGTGTATTGAGCAACAGAAGGCTACATTTGAGTGGCCTCATGAAGGTATGAAGAACCACCTAAAGCCTTTATACATTAAGGCTAAAGTTGGTGGTGTGGGTGTAAATAAAGTCCTTGTGGATGGGGGTGCTGCAGTTAACTTAATGCCCCATTTCATGTTAAGGAAGTTGGGAATGTATGATACTGATATGCATTCTCACAATATAGTTCTCTCTAATTATGAGGGAAAAAGTGGCAAATCACTTAGTGCCATTCAAATGGATGTTGCTGTGGGCAGCACCATTAGGCCAACTTTATTTACAGTTGTGCCATCAAAGGCTAGTTTCAACTTGCTTCTAGGAAGGGAATGGATTCATGGAGTGGGTGCAGTACCCTCCACCCTTCACCAAAGGTTAATACTTTGGAGGGAAGACAAGATTGTGGAAAACATTGAGGCTGACCAAAGTTTCTATAGGTGTGAGGTGGATCATATTACAAAACAAACCTTTGATAGAAACTTAGCCTCAATTTCTCCTTGTGGAGACAGAGATAGTGGGTTTCGAGGAGCCACCAACAATGTGTACCATTCTGTCAAACTCCATCCAACACATGGTTTCTGTTGGGAAAGGGAAGTGATTGAAGAATTCCCTTCTGAAGATGGAGTGATCCCACCCTCTGGATGGGATGATGATGCAGAATCGAGCAATGTCTGAGCCCTCTGCTTGGGCCAAGATAACGGCATATATTGCCGAGAAAAAGATCGAAACGGCCTTAGAGGCTGCATTCAAACAAAACATGGTTGAAGAAACCATTGATAAAAATAATGGCAAGTTATTGCCAAATGAGCAAAGGTTGGATTGCATTTATGATGACGAGCCCTTAGGTTTTGAAAGAGACCCATCCAGTTCGAATCCTAAAATGCAAGCACAAGATCCTTTGCAAGAAATTGATATTGGAGATGGCCCCATAAAAAGGCCAACATATATTAGTACCAATGTTGATTTCGAGTTGAAGCAGAACCTGGTTAATCTACTCAAAGAATTTAAAGATTGCTTTGCCTGGGACTATAATGAAATGCCAGGATTGAGTAGAGAATTGGTGGAACATAGACTGCCACTCAAGCCAGGAAAGAAGCCTATCAAACAATTACCAAGGAGATTCAATCCTGAGATCCTCTCAAAGATCAAAAGTGATATCGAAAGACTACTAAAAAGCAAGTTCATTCGAGCTGCCAGGTATGTTGAATGGTTAGCAAATATTGTGCCTGTTATTAAGAAAAATGGTAGTCTTAGGGTATGCATAGATTTTAGAGACTTAAATAATGCAACACCTAAGGATGAATATCCAATGCCAGTAGCAGAAATGTTAGCTGATTCAGCAGCAGGGTTCGAATACTTGAGTATGTTAGATGGCTATTATGGCTATAATCAAATCTTCATTGCTGAAGAGGATGTGGCTAAAACAGCATTTCGATGCCCTGGCGCATTAGGGACTTATGAATGGGTTGTTATGCCATTTGGTCTGAAAAATGCTGGAGCCACATACCAAAGAGCAATGAATCTCATTTTTCATGATTTCATTGATGCCTTTATGCAAGTTTATATTGATGATATTGTTATGAAATCCTCATCTAGTGATGATCATTTGAATCATCTTAGAAAATCATTCGAGAGAATGAGAAAATGTTGATTAAAAATGAATCCACTAAAATGTGCTTTTGGTGTGCATGCAGGGGATTTCCTTGGTTTTGTGGTGCATAAAAAAGGCATAGAGATAAATCAAAACAAAACGAAGGCTATTATGGAAACTCAGCCTCCAAGAACAAAGAAACAACTTCAGTCCCTATTGGGAAAGATCAACTTTTTGAGAAGGTTTATTTCGAATCTAAGTGGAAAAGCTCATCCTTTCTCTCCACTACTTAGAAAGCAAAAAGGGGATCAATTTCATTGGGGGCAAGATCAACAAAAAGCGTTTGAAGACATCAAAGCTTATTTTGCTCATCCACCAACGCTAATGCCTCCTATTCGAAACAAAGCAATGAAGTTGTACATTTCAGCATCTGATTCAACTATTGGTAGCATGCTTGCCCAAGAGAATGAAAATGGTGTTGAAAAATGTAACGCTCTAAATTTCTACAACGATATTCTAATTAATTATCTCAAGTTTTATAGTAAGAAAATGTTAAATCAATGATATAACATAAAATATGCTTCATATATTTATATATATATATAGATATTTTTCAAACTTTGTTACATAGTCATTTCAAGGTTAACGGTGGCACAGCCACGCTGATTAAAACAAAATAAAAATACATTGGCTAACACACCAAAAAGCTGACGACGATAGACTAACCCAAAAAGACGGACACTATACTGGCTGTACAAACAAAATGCTCCATGTCCGTAATAGTCGTCATTCCACCTCCATCAAAACAAGTATCTAAGGATCAGATGGATGAAGTGACAGAACCCTCAATCGAGGCATGCTGATCCCTAGACACCCGTCTCACTCCACGTCCATGACCTCGACCACGGTGAACCTGGCCAAACAGACGACGGTAGTTGCAGGCATCTCCAACTACACGTCTTCTGCCCAAGTTTTCCGGAGGAGGCTCATGGAAGCGGCGATGGCTATCCCAAATGCGGTGGAAGGGCACCCGCTGTGTAATCTGGACTGGGGCTGTGAAAAAGGCGTCATACATCCTAGGACTTCTATATATATAAGTCACTGAGCCGGTAAATATCAGAGTATTAGTAGTGTCGTCAATACTCCAATCATCCTCATCGTCGTCATGAAACTGAATCTCAAGAGTGCTCCAAAGACCGTGCCCCTGAGGCACCCTGAGATGAGTTGGGACATGAGCTGCCATCTGTAAGAATATACCACAAATACCAAACATAGAGAAAATAGGGCTAAGATATATGTACAAGTATAGAAAGTGGGGATGGGGTGTAAAACAAAAATATATATGTCAAACACAAGTAGTCAATCAAGCGTAGTATCCTCTCTTATTTATTTCTAATTAGAGTCTATCTAGAGTGATGCATTCTTGAACTATATGTTGACACAGGCCACTAAACGCTGTCAAGGACATCCTCCCATTTACCAAGACAGATGTCACAAGACCACATACCACCAACGTCCTCCCAATTACCAAGAGCAACGCCACTTGACTTCACATGGAGTCTAAGTGTTATAAGTCGATTGCCCCTAAGAAAAACAGGCCAAGATCTCATATCTTGCCAAGCGCGCAGAAATAATCCTCGTCAGGATTTCAGGCAGCTGATCAACCTCGTGCGTCCCATACCGCACGGCAGTGGACTTACACTTTCCTGAATGCAAATCTATATGCACTCTTATTCATTTTCATCCTCTATAGTTTATCATATCAATTACTCCTCATATAATGATTTTCTTAGTTAACTCCCATATACTATTAATATCCTGAAAGTATTTTTATTATAATTATTTCTTCACACTTTCCTTGCTTCTAAACAGTAAGTTCAGTTCATATAGTAAATAGTGTATGGTTGACTTCCCAGGAAAGAGAGGTGACCGTACGAGACATAGTCCACCAAGTCTTTCCTAGCCAGAACCCAACCAAATACAACTATTCAAAATATTCACTTCCCTCCTGTTAATGGGGATCTTACACTTCGTATCTAACGATATTCTTATTTCTCATCTCAAAGAGTAGTATATTCTCTTCTTATTCTAACAATCACAATCAATCACATATCAACAAATAAACATTTAGACAAATAATCAAGTAAGGCAAGCACAATACAACCTAAAATTACTATAAATTATTCTTATAATAAATAATTAAGGCCGGCGTAACCTCGTCTAGCGATTTGTTAAAATCACTAAAAGAGAGTAAGCTCTCCTTATTTATTTATTGTTTGTAGTGGCTGTGGACACCACTACACATATATATTAAACTATTTTACGCTAACCGTCCCAACGTGTACAAAAACTTGCCCCACCTTAGCTTTTGTTAAAAGTCTTGAATAACGGCACCTCCGACGATATTCCTGATAACAATGTAATCGCTAATAATTTTCTAGTATTTAAAATATAAAATTATTTAGTCTAAAATAACCTCATGAAATTATAATGACCATATATATATATATATATATATATATATATATATATATATATATTAAAAGTTTGGACTTCAAAATTAGCACACGCCTACTAACAGTGTGACAATATTTATCATAAAACTATTATAAGTGTTTTAATATAATTGAAGAAAATGAGTTCATGTGGCATAATCTCAACATTCTAATAAAAAGATAATATTTAAAAATAAGAGGAAAATACCTTTGTAATTTTCTTGCTCTAAAGCTTTACCAAATTGGAACCAAAGCAACAAGACTTCACCAAATTTTCTCTCACAAGTGAACTCACGGCAACTCAATGAAAGCACTTTGTTTTGGTGTTGAAGAAATGAAAAATGAGTTCACCTATTTATACTATAAATTTTCTTGCTAACCAAATATATGTTATAATTACTCACCTATGTATAGATATACAACACACCATTTTTTTAGCATAGATTTATGAGTTGGAAAGTATGAACTATGTAGAACTATAAGAGGTGGCCTTGTCTTATGTATGATTTGTACAAATGTGGAAGAAATAATTCTGCTTATACACAAAATATATGTACCGTTTAGCAAAATAAATATATAAAAAAATGATTTTAGAATAATGATTCATATAAGTTACCAGTGTGTTTAATTTTAATTGGTCCAACATAAAAGAATATAGGGTAGTAGTTCTATTACTCATACTCTCTATTATTTCTTTACATAATTAATTAATATTTGTGTTCATGTTTTAGTTATACACACATCAATTAGAATGTATCGTACATATATGACTAAGTTATACCAATTCAATATTACATGTATATGCATAGTACCGTATATGTATATATATGAGTTTAAATGTGTCCCGTGAGTTTAGCTCAGGTGGTCGGACATTTATACGAAAAAAAATATAAGGATTGAGTTTCGAACTCTAGTACACCCACTTATTCACTTTTAAAGGTGAAATTCTAACTATTAGACTATCTACTAGCCGCTAGGCTACCTAACTATAAATACACAATTTCATATCTTACTATATATATTTGATGACTAACCACAAAAGACTACTAGATATAACTACGTAGCCTTATTATATAGTATTCTAGTTAAAATATTTCTTAAATTTACTTTTTATAAAACAAATAAAATAGTGCAAATATATAAATAATTATTCTTTTTCAAATAAGTTAAAATTTATAAAACGACGAAAATCGGGTTGTTACAAAAAAACTATATATTATTTAAGTAGAGTATTAAATGATGCTGAAACTAGATATAGTGCTATAGAAAAACTATGTTTATGTTTATATTTCTCTTGTATTAAACTTAAGCATTATATAAAGCCTATTGAAGTTTATGTCTATTCTCATTTCGATGTTATTAAACATATGCTTTTGAAACCTATTTTACATAGTAGAATTGGTAAATGGGCTCTGGCTCTAACAGAATACTCACTAACATATAAACCTTTAAGAGATAAAAAAGGTCAAATAGTGGCAGATTTTCTTGTTGATCATTCAGTGATTGAAATGCCACTAAGTTATGTTGCAACACAGCCATGGATTTTGTATTTCAATGGTTCCAAACATAAACATGGGACTGGAATTGGGATTTTGATAATCTCCCCAATACAAATTCCAACTAAGTTTAAATACAAAATAAATGGGTTTTGCTCCAATAATGAGGCGGAATATGAAGCCTTAATAGCAGGTCTTGCACTGTTAATAGACTTGGGGGCAAAAAACATTATCATTCGAGGTGATTCAGAATTGGTAATTAAGCAATTAACAAAAGAGTACAAATGTATTAAAGAACATTTGGCTAAGTATTTTGTGATTGCAAGTACCTTGCTGGATCGATTCGAGTCTGTGGAATTTGAACATATTCCTAGACTACAAAATCAAGAAGCCAATGATTTGGCCCAAATAGCCTCTGGTTACAAAGTTACTCCAGAGAATTTGAATAAGTTGATAGAGATTAAAGAAAAATTGGTTTTCCATGAGCCATTGGCTTCAGAATTATCAATGGCAAAACATGTGGGGGCAACTTCACCACCAGATTTTGATGGCTACTCCAATGTAGAAGAATATGAAAGTGCTGACATTTTTACCATTGATAACTTGGTAGATGGTGATTGGAGAAAACCAATAGTAGAATATTTACAAAACCCTGTAGGTCAAGTTGATAGAAAAATTAAATACAGGGCTTTGAGTTATGTAATCATTGGAAATGAGTTGTTTAAAAAGACAACTGAAGGTGTGTTGCTAAAATGTCTTAGTGAATCTGAAGCCTTCATTTCGATTTCTGATGTACATTGTGGATTTTGTGGTGCTCACGAAGCAGGCCACAAAATGAAGTGGTTATTGTTTAGACAAGGTCTATATTAGCCTTCTATGCTGAAAAATTGCATAGAATTTGCTAAAGGTTGTCAAGAATGCCAAATACATGCAGGAATTCAACATGTCCCTGCAAGTGAATTACATTCTATAATCAAGCCGTGGCCATTTCGAGGATGGGCTTTGGATTTAATTGGTGAAATTAAACCTGCTTCATCAAAAAACCAACGTTATATTTTAGTTGGTATAGATTATTTTACAAAGTAGATTGAAGCAATACCCTTGCCTAATGTAGATCAAGAGGCAGTAATTAATTTCATCCAAAATTATATTATTTATAGACATGGCATTCCAGAGACAATTACCACTGATCAAGGTTCAGTTTTTACTGAAAGAAAAATGCAAGAGTTCGCTAGTGAAACTGGATTCAAATTGCTTACTTCAACACCATATTATGCTCAAGCAAATGGTCAAGTTGAGGCAGCAAACAAGATTATCATTAATTTGATTAAAAAACACATTGCCCAAAGGCCAAAAAATTGGCATAAAACTTTGGATCAAGTTTTATGGGCATGTAGAAATTCTCCTAGAGAATCAACTAATACTACACCATTTCGATTAACATGTGGTCATGATGCAGTTTTACCTGTTGAAATCAATATGCAGTCATTTCGAATACAAAGACAAATGGAAATACCACATGACCAATATTGGGAAATGATGTTAGATGAGTTAGTTGATTTGAATGAAGAAAGGTTACAAGCTTTAGAGTATATGACTAGGCAAAAAGATAGAGTTGCCAAAGCCTATAATAAAAAGGTCAAGTCAAAAGCTTTTAACTTAGGAGATTTAGTTTGGAAAGTTATCCTGCCTATGGATAAAAAAGATAGAGTTTTAGGCAAATGGTCACCTCATTGGGAAGGCCCATTTAAAATTGTTCAAGTTTTTTCAAATGGTGCTTATGAAATCGAAGAGCTAAGTCCTGAAAAACATGTGTTGGGAATAAATGGTAAATATTTGAAAAAATATAAACCAGCTTTGCTCGAATTAAACATAAGTGCAGAATAAAACTTAGAACTAATAGAGATATGGCAAATATAAAAAAAATAAATTTTGCCACAGAAGGGCATTGTCAAATTACAAACCAAAATAGAATAAACATTTGTCTCGAGCGGATAATAAAAAAAATTAAATTACAAAGTACTGGCTACTTCTTGATACAAGGCTTTAATAAAAATATTCTCAGTCTCAATCACTTGTAGAATCGTCAAAGACTCGAATTCCTTCTCTCCCTTTGGCATCAATATCAGCTTGAAAAGATTGAGAAATTTCTTCTTCTATAGCCACTTGGGCAGATTTTTCTGCAGCAATTTTGGCCTGATATTCCTCGATTTGGCGTTGAAGTTCAGCTACATTAGCCTCCCAAGCAGCAATGTTATTTCTGCAAGTAATGAGCCTTGGGGTTTGAACTTCAGCAGCTTCCTGTCGGATTCTAGCAACCTCGAGGTGTGCCTCTATAGCCTTGGCCAATAAAGCAGCATGAGCGTGCTTTTAGCTATTCAACTTGGCCAAGTTACCTCTTTCCCTTTGTACCACCTTTGCATACTGATCAATCATGTTCTCTATTTGTATAACTTTGCAAAGGGTCAAAGGATCAGTATGAGGGTTATGAAATAAACGAAGAAATGCTAAGTCGCTAAAAGCATTCGAGGGATTCTCTTCGAGATCTGCCAACACATTCTGCAAGCCATATTCAACTTTGAGCTTGGTTAACAAGGAATCTTGCTTAACACTGGCCATTGCAGTAGCGCTAGAGGGATAAGTAGAGCTGTCAGTTTTGTCACTTGAAGAGCAGGATTTTGAGGATAGGATCAGAAGGTCCAAGGCAGCAGCTGGGTTGGTCTTGTGCATGTTAGTAAACTCCACTTCTGGGACGCCAGCGCTAGTTGAGAGCCTCGAAGTTGAAGAAACTGATAATATTTCTGGGCCACCAGCTTTTGCTTCCTTGATGATGCTATCATCTTCATCCTCGTCAATATCTTCACCCTTCTTCTTCCTCTTCAGCAGAATCACTCGAAGCTGTACTTGGGATAGGAGTTGGCAACTTTGTCTCAACCTGGTTTGTCAAATCGACTGGTCCTGTTTCCCTGTCGAATATAATGTTGGCTTCTGCTTGATTCATATACACAGGGGGACCAATGACAGGTTGAAGATCAGGTTTAACACTCGAATTGACCTGGAAGTAGAAATACTTATACAATTAAACAGGACCAAGATCAAAATGCTAAATATATTGGCAACGATTTAAAAAATGGTTACCTGGCCATACTTAGCTCCAATATACTTCTCCATTGGGGAAGGACTCCTATTCTTCCCAGCAGAAGGCTCACTAGAAGCTTTATTCTAAACAAAAAATATATATATAATGTGTAAAGATTGAGAAATTGGTTAACATGTTCAGTCGAACATATGAACCAAGAAATGACTTACCTTGTCATTTTCAACCTTGGTTAAATTTTCTGTTTCCTCGAGAGCAGGAGTTGGAGAAATTTGCTCTAACACTGGAGAAAGTAGATGATTGCCTTGATCAGTTGCATCATTATTGATTACTCTTGCAGCATTGTCCTCATCCTCTACAGTGAGGTCATGATCCACTCGAGCGGTGCTGGTGGTATCAGACTTAGAAGATCTAAAAGGCCTAGAATGTCCTTTATTCTTCTTCTTCTTCTTCACTTCTCTCACCACTGTAGAGTCTTCTGATGCTTTCTCAGCGCCCTTCTCCTCTTCCTGTCTCTTGCTCGATTCAACATTCGAAGAGCTAGTCTTCTTACTATTCTGACTCTTGTGTTTTTTGGATTGTTGGGGTGCAGGATCTGCTGCAACTGTGTTGCTTGGAGCACTATTACCTTATGAGGCAATATGCTTATGTTTTCTTTTCAAAGGTCTTTCAGGTTCAGTTCCCTACAATAAGAGTAAAAAACATAAGAACAATAAAGCATGAAGAAAAGAGAGCTTAGTAAAACAATGGGTCTTCGAATGACTAACTTCATCTTCATGAACTATTATGTGTGGAAGTTGGTTTTCTTTGGAAGGCCTAACAATGCTAGTAGTGTTTTTATCTCTCATTATCTAGCACAAGTGTAGAAGAAAGAGTGTTTAGGTATGGCTCGAATCAAAAGAAAAGGTGAGAAATTTTACCTTGTCTGTTTTTGCTTTGGTTCTGGTTTCCTCCCTCCTTCTTTCTTCTTCATCAGCTTGCCTTCTATCCTCATCATCAGCCAGGTGGATGCCTCTATTACCTTTAGGCTTTACCGTTCGAACAGTAGGCTGTGATGATCCTCCAGTCACTTCTTTCCTTGAGAAGGAATAACAGATTCGAATATGATTTAGAGGAACATAAGGAATAAATGATTTGGCTTCTTGTATTGCTAAAAACGTACCTTTATTTTTGTGTTGCTCCTGTATATCATGGATTTGTTGTCTTATAAACCCACTGTTCAGCCTAATGATGTTAGCTCGAACATCACCAATAATTGCTCCACCAGTTAAAAGATTTCTCAGTACAATAGTACGAATGATTAAATTCGAGGGGATTCACATGATAGGCAATATTGCCAACAACATTGAGATATTTGGCAAATAGGTCTTTAGACACTTCATTACCTATTACCATGTTTTTCTCACTGTTGAATAGGCATTTGGGGTAAACCTGAGACAGTCCAAATTGTCTCGAAACCAAGTTGGGTTGATATCCAACCAAGACCCGGTGATTCAATTTATTGCCAATCCTACAAGAAAGAATGGTTGGATGCAGGTAGTGCTGCCACAACTCATTTACATCTTCAGCATTGTCTGGGTTGGTTGCCGGAAACTCATCTTGCAACCATGCTGGTCCAACTTCCCTTCTGACAAAGGGGGCATGGTGTGGTAAAAACTTGTTGAAATTGAGAAAGATCTTCATGTACTTGATGAAGAGATTTTGAGGATCAGTCTCATTCGAATTAGGGGTTAGTACAGCCAACCTAACTCCTTCAATCGAACGGTTGTTCACATCATCTTTGAATTTGGAGGGGATCTTCAATCCCATTTCTCTTGTAAAGGTAGCATTTAGCCATAGTTGCAAAAGCCATAATGGTCCTGAGACTGGGAATGGGGAGCCATCATTTGACTTCTTCAAATTATCACAGAACTCACCCATTGATTCATACAAAACGCCTAGTAGCAAACAACCAAGTGAGAACCCATGACCTTCATGGATTTGGATTGCTAGAGGTATGTACATCTGATTCACTTGCAATGATCTCAAGCAGAAGACATACTGGGATAGCCACAAAGTTAGAAAGGCCACATGCTCCTCAACAGACACCTCACCTTCATCCTGATGCTCTTCAATAAATTTAGAAAAAGCTGCAGCATTGAATTTGAAATAAGTATTCTCACTCAAGTTGGCTGGATCGAAAGTCTCCCCTTCTGGTCTTAAGCCAGTGATCGCTGCTACATCGAGCAGGGTTGGTGTCATCATTCCACAGGGAAAATGGAAGGTGTGGGTGCTCCTTTCATAAAACATCAGGGCTGCCGTCAGCATTTCATAATGGTAGGCTGGGCCAAATTTTGATAGTTGAATAATGTCATAGATTCCTGAGCGTTGCCAGAAAGAGCCCCAATCTTTCTCGACTCGAGCGAGCCATTTGGTGTAGGCTGAGCTATTACAATTTGGATCTGATCTCCACATATTATGAGGTTTTCGAAGGAAAGAAAAATTAAAAGGATCAGTGCTGAAAATCTTAGGCTCACATGTTTTACGCATGGGGAAAAATTCAGAAGTTGTGGGCTTTAATGAAGCTTCTTCTGGGAATGGACCTCCAAACGCGTAGACATTGTCAGCAACAGAAAAAGGAATGACGAGTTCATCTTCCCAGCGTTGTTGTTCTTTTGTTGTGCCAGTAGGTTCAGGAACTACCTCAATACCATGGGGTTTAGCGATTGTTTGGTTCCATTTACCAGCGAAAGGGACTTCTTTAGGTTCTTGATCGGCCATTGAAATACGACGGAGAAGATGAACAGTACAGTGAAAGTTTTGATTTTTTCAATCAAATCGATTACAGATCTGATGCGATAAAAGGATTTAAAATATATTGTTTTGAATCAAACAGAAGTTCAGTTCTCTGATCAATCAAACAGATTGTCAAATGGTTTATGGAGAATTGAGAATTAGATCTGAGAAATGGGTAGAGACTATGAAGAGAATGAGTTGAAAGTTGCAGAAAAATGACTAAATAATAACCTAGTGTTATTTATAGCGTTCCCTTTCTGCAGAATAAAATAAATAAAAAAGAAATTCAATTTTCTTTCAACTTCCGAGTTCGCCACGTGTCCCATGATGACTGAAAAAGCGAAGTGGTGTCAGTAGTGGGGAAATGCGCTGACGGTTATATTCATCATTAGTAATCACGTGCCATTTATGTGGAATAAAAAACGCCAATTCCTCCACTCGAATCACTCGATTCGAAATTGGCATTTTTTGGGGGCAATTTGTTAGCTCATATTTTGGTCAAGTCAAAATATGTACTAAATATTCTTTAAAGATAATTAATAAACCTTCAAACATGGAAATCAAAGTTTCCAGGTCATTTATTCTAATATAAAGGTGAAGGGTGATGTCTTTAAGAACATTAATGAATAAAGAGAGATTCATGAAATTCAGAAGATGGAAAATATTTACAAGTCCAAGGAGTAATTCAAGATTTGATTCGAGTCATCCATGTTTCGAGTGACTTCCAAGGATTATTCGAGCCCGAAGACTGCTTCAAGACTTAGCATATTTTCAACATTTCTGAAGATTCAAATTTCAAACCATTGCAACGTTTCATTCAAGCTTGGCAATTATTGGCATTCAGGAATGAAGATTGTGTGGCAAGACACTTGTCAAATGGTTGTTATTTAGTCGTTATTAGATAGTCTTAGATTTTATCTATAAATACTAGTTCATTTGTTGTAAATCACATCACAAATTTACATACTGAAAATCCTTACAAGTTCTAAGTACCCAAGCGTTCGAGTGAAAGGAATACAAAAGGAAACAATGTATGATCTTGTGATCACTTTCTTTTGATTTAATGCAATTTATATTCTTATGCAATTTACATGCTTTCATTTACATTTCTTGCATTTTAATTCATTGAAACGTTTACTTTTCTTTGTCAAATACGTACTCATTTTTGAGTATTTTTACTTTTCTTGTCAAGCAAGTTATCTTTTTGTCATTTACTTTACTTTAAACAAACAAACTTGTTCATTTGCGTTAATGAACATTGCTATTTTCAAACTTGAACAATAAATGCACAAACATGTCCCGAGATTCTCTAGTTGGTCTCTCAAGCATTGCAAACTAGCGGTTGTTTACCAAAAATCAGTGTAAACAGTTATATAGTTATTTTTAGATTAACGTTACAAGTTTAAATTTGTATTTAAAATTCAATTCGGTGAATCATCATTTCAATAAAGTTTTACTTTAATTATGAATTTTTCTTTGGTATTTTAAAAAAATGATGGATTTAATTTGTCTTTTAAATTCAAATATTACTATAGGAAAATCATTTATGACTTACGACAACCTAGAAATGTTGAAAACTTTGAGAAAAATAAACTTTCATCCCATGTTAAAGAATATTTTGAGACATAAATTGTAAAGTCTCTTGAAGATATTGAGTTTGGGGAAGAGATATGGTAAAAGAACAAAATTAAGTGGGGACGAATTGGTTGTAAACCAATTCATATAGTTGTTATTTATATAGTGAATTTAAATCCTCATAAAGACATTAGTGCTCTTTCTCTAATTAAGTTAAGAAATTAGTTCATGAATATTAAACTCAACACCCTCAAGAACTAGAACATCAAGTGTCATAAAACATTGATTGAAAAGGAGAAACTATATTTGGTTTGATGTAAATACTCTATTAGGACATTCATGATACTTGATACTTATGATAATTTTGGAGTTTTATAAGTGGATATCAAGTTGGTATTTCTTAATGGCGACATTAAGAAATATAATATGGTGCAATGAGATAAAACTTTGTGTCTGTATATACAAAGTAGATGATTTGCAAATAGATAAAATTCATTTGAATTACGAAAATTGTTTCATTATTGATACCACAAAACTCTCATAAGGTACTTGCCTCATTTGGTTTTGATATATATGTCATGGAGAATTGTGGGTTATACAGGTTCAGTCGAAGTATGTTTATATTCTTAGTTTAATGTGTCGATTTTATTTTTATTTAGTCAACAATGTTATATGATTGTTGTGCAAAACCAAGAAATCTCTAATAGAAGTTTAGAGATGAAATATCTTCGGCACACCTCTTTTGTATTAGGTATTTTGATACTTAAAGATTATTTTCAAGGTATCCTCTTGGTTATAAAAAAAGAGATATATCAATAAAATTGAAACTAAATTCGACATGAAAGTCAATAAAGGCAGTCTGTTTAGTCTCTATCATTGTCCAAATGGAAAAATCTAGAAATTTAGAAAATTAAGTATTTTTCTACATGTTTCAGCTTTGGAAAACTTATGTATGATCTTGAAGGAAAATTGTAATAGTAAAAGCAGCGGAATTCAAAATTTTTCCATTAATGATCCTTACGAATGGACATGATCATGTGTTTAGGGTTTTACCTCTTGAAGAATATAACCCTTTGAATCACGAACAAGATGATCACGAACGTTGAAGGTTGAACAGCAACGTCTCTAGCTAGTCCACACGAACAACTTTCCTTCAATCCAAGTGCTAGCTTATGAATGAAGAACTTTTGTGAGAGAGAGAATTAGAGAAACAATTTTAGGATTCAAGTAACCTTAAAATTCTTATGAATTCTCTTGTGTCTAGAGCTTTTGCACAAGACTTTATTTATAGAACTTCTTGTCTTGCTCTTGTAGTACCCGGCGCAAAAAATATACAGATATGCAATGATGAAATGCAATGCACAAATGTAAACAATGAAGCCGCCACCATATTTTATTTATCCCATGAGGGGAAAGGAAAATAATGATAAAACCTTAAAGATCGGGTTCGGGAGTTGGTTACATGAGGGGAAGACGTTAACACCCCCTCATATCCGTTGTACTCAACGGGAACCATTTGAGGAATTTTGGTTTGCATAAACAGAGATAACCGTATAAAAAGAAATAAATTACCGCATATTGAACAGAAAGGAAAAAAAAAGAGTTTTTTATTATTTGGCTTGACGAGAGAGGCTCTCGCTCCTACGTATCCCCCAAGTACAATGAGGAAGTCAAAGCTCACGTAGTTCTTCCTGAAAAGAAAGATCTTTGTTTGTTGGTTGTTTTTAGTGAACGATGCTTAGGTCACATTCCACTGATACAACAGTATGCTTGTGTGCTCGCTTCGGAGGCTTAAGCGTTTGTCTGTAGCAGGGGAATGGATAAAGCGCCATCCATTTAGGAAAAAGAAGTTGAAAAAAGATTTGACTGCACAGGAGCAGTTGAAAAAGAGCTGACTGCGCTAAGGGCAGGAAAACAGTTGAATGGGTTGAGTGTCTTTTAGATTTTAGGAAATTGTTTTGAGAATGAGAATGATCCTAAATCACGAGTCGTAAGTCAGGGACCGGATCATCCAAGCAGAAACGAGTCGTACGACAGGCTCCCTCTTTTCATTCAGTTTATTAGTTGAACATATGTTAATTAAAGTGAAACGAGCCGAAGGCGAGTCGTAAGTCAGGCTTCTTCCCATTCCATTTAATTAAAAATGTTCCATTTTAAATGGCATGCGAATAATTCGAAGCCAGAGTCGTACGACAGAGACTGATTTATTCACATTCCATATTCAAAAACAAGTTCACAACAGATTTTAGATTCAGAAAAGAAAAGGGTAGAAGACGCGAAAAATGCGAATGCATGATATATGATAATGACAGTGTAATAATACGACAATTAAATAATACTCGAAATAAATATGCGGACACATAAATAAATGAGTAATCAGATAATCAAGTATAAAATGAAATTGACAGACAGAGAGGCAAATTAACGAGCATTTTAGCAAGCAAGCGTAAGATAAGCTCAAGACGAGTCGTACGTCAGGCTCTCGCTTATCTTATGTGTCAAACATCAAGTCATATTTTGAATGAAATAAAAAATAAATTCAAAGCGCGAGTCGTAAGACAGGGCCCAATTTATCTTTATTTCACTCAAAATTAAATCTAACAGACAACAGAGATATTGTTTATTTATGACGTTACAAGTGATCAGGCAAAGTAACGGAAAAAATAGTCGTTTAAACGAAATTAATTAAAATAGGATAAACAGAGACAAGTCGTAAGTCAAGCCCTTTTTACTCTACGTTAATTAAATCGTTTAAAATATTCGAAATAAAAATAAATCGAGGACACGAGACGTACGTCAGAGTCCGATTTATTTTCATTCCGAATGAGTTTTCAAACATAAATGGAATAGCATTTTTTATTCGTTAACATCATAATTAATTAATATCAACAGGGGGTGTAAAAGTAAAAAAAAGAGGTATAATAGTAATTCACACAACACAAACAGAAAAACTGTCAGCTGGGCTTAAGGCCCAAATTTGAATTTCAGAAGGGGGTATAAGCAGCAGAACAGGGGAGTGCATGCAGTGAAAAAAAACAAACAGAATATCACAAAAAAATAAATGGGCCAAAGAAACCAGCCCAGATCCAAGTTCCAATAAAATAAAAAAAATAAAATAAAACCAAACGGGCCGGATCCGGGCGAACGGGGTCGACCCAGTCCGACCCAGCACCCAGCTGGGGGTGCGCTGAGTAAGTGGGGGGCGCGCGTGAGCAACTGGCTCCAGCCACTCACGCGCTGCCACGTCATCGTCCCTTACCTTCACCCAAAACAGAAACCTGCAACATGACCCAAAGCATGTATAAACAGAAATGAGCGAAAAACTAAACGAACCAAAAACGTCTAACACGACTTTCCGGCGAGAATTAGCGCAAAGTAAGAGATGGAAAAGCTTCAGAAGGGTCTCAAACGTATGAATCCATTGTCCTTTACCTTTGATTGTGAGCGATTTGGCCGGAAATGGAGGTTTGAGATCGGCCGGAACTTCGGATGAAGGTTTAATGGCTTTCCGGTCGTTTTTTCAAGAAACTAACGCCGGATTCGTGTTCAGGAAGGTTGAAAGCTTTAGAAAAGTGTATTCGATTGTTGATTTGGTGAGATTTTGAGTTCGCCGGAAAAGTGGTTTCCGGTGGTGGTTTTGGGATTCCGGCGGTGGCGCCGGAAAAGTGTTGGTGGAGGAAGGAGGAGGGATTTTTCTGATTTTTTTTTGTATTGGGAATTGTGAAATTGATTGGTAATGATTGAGTGATGTGAGGTGTGTACTTATAGTGGTTAATGGTAGGATTAGGTGAGTGGTATTTGTGTAATAAAATGATTATGAGGTGGAGATGATGAGGTGTCGCAATGTGATTGGCCACAAGAGAAAGAAATTGTCATAAAAAGAAGAAAATGTAAATAAAATAGAAAAAGTGCAAGAAAAATACAAATAAAATATAGAAATGTATAGAAATAAAAATGTAAATTTAAATATAAAGGTAAAAATCATTTTTGAATATTTTTATTATTTTTCGTCTAAAAAGATAAATTGCGACAAATTAAAAGAAATAAAGAAAAATGAATAAATTATAAAACAAAATTATCGAAAAAACTATTTTTTGGTATTTCTTATGAAAAATAAGAAATAATTTTTAAATAAAATATTTATTTTAAAAAGCTCAAAATTAGGGTATTACAGCTACCCCTATTTAATTGTCTTATACTCGAATGCGTAAATGACTTGCGCCTTTATGCGTTCGAAGTAAAAGATAATTAAATACAATGCCCTAATTTTGTGGTGTGAAAGTGATGTAATGATAATGAATGCATATGGAAGATGAAGGTCGAAACATACCTGAAATGATTAGTAACTGGATACCTGAGAATAAAATGATCATTACTCGCCCTATGAGTGTATAGACCATAAAAACTGAGTCGCCTCCCCTCAGGGTGCGTTATCTCCAAAACTGATCATTACTCGCCCTATGAGTGTATAGACCATAAAAAGCTGAGTTGTCACCCCTCCTATAGGTGCATTACTCAAAAACTGATCATTACTCGCCCTATGAGTGTATAGACCATAAAAAGCTGAGTCGTAGCCCTCCCTATGAGCGTATTACTCAAAAACTGATCATTACTCGCCCTATGAGTGTATAGATCATAAAAAACTGAGTCGTAGCCCTCCCTATGAGCGTATTACTCAAAAAACTGATCATTACTCGCCATATGAGTGTATAGATCATGAAAAACTGAGTCGTCGCCCTCCCTATGAGCGTATTACTCAAAAACTGATCATTACTCGCCCTATGAGTGTATAGATCATAAAAAACTGAGTCGTAGCCCTCCCTATGAGCGTATTACTCAAAAACTGATCATTACTCGCCCTATGAGTGTAGATCGAATATTCTGCCATTATCTTTGACAAAATTCACAAGACAACTGCTTGACAAATGTTTTGCTGAAGAACTTAATCCATCAAACATCTGGAGATAACCATCTCAACCAAATCACTGGAGAAAGGATCTGTTTAACTCTTCTGACCGAGGAAGTTGTATGTAGACCGATCTGCTGTATATAACCATTACTGAATTATTCACTGGGGAAAGGATCATCAACCCTTTCTGGTAGGTGTAGAGTGAAGATTCGTCTGATAAGAATGAAACTCTGTTGACCAACTTGCTGAATATCAGTGACAGGAACCAAATAAGTTCACTGGGAAGATTCAAGATTCACCAATCTTCTTTGTCAAGAAATTACGATTCATTAACCATCTTTCTGAAAATGCGGTGTTCCAACCGACTTACTGGGATGAACAATTATCAACCGCCTCACTGGGGAAAGAAACAACCCATCGACCTTTCTCATTGAGAATATGATGCACTGATTGATCTGCTTGGGGATGACATTTTGTTGACCAATTCATTGGGGAACAGATTCATCAACCCTAATTGCTGAGAAGTTACGATTCAATAACCGTCTTGTTGGAGAATTAGGTTCGCAGACCTTTGTTACTGAACAAGAGATCCAAGTCTGCAACCTGTTAAGACAACATTTTAAACATGTACTTCATGAATGCATGATTGTGCACCTCTAATGCCTAAATGCAGAACTAATGCAGATGAAATATCTGATTATGTGCAGGATTTGGTGTGATTCTTTTTATGCATGAACCTATATGCGTGAATGCATGAATATGCATGAATGCATGAATTTCAGGGTTTGTTTTGAGGAGAATTTGAATTTCCCGGCACCGAGAATTTGAGTAACTCCATTGAGGTGAAATCCTGAGATGTTGACTGTCGTTGCGGGACGAACATTCAATCAAGCTTCCAAAAAGGATAGCAACTTTCTTCATGAGATGAAATCGAGAGATTGCCATGATTTTCTGTAATGGATTGGGACAGTTTACTGTATGCCACTGGTTTCCCTTCAGATGTTTTAAAAATCAAAACAATTTGTAATCTTTTCAAATGCTTTTATTTTTCACAATGCTTAAATGCTTTATTTATTAAAAAAATGAATAGCACAAATATATGCAATCAGAACATAAAAGCAAGCAGACACAATATGATTGAAAGTGAGAATTTTATTCATTGCGCAAAAATGCGGAAAGTTTTTACAACTGGATGTTAATCCCTCAATGAGGTGATCGCAAATTGAAACTAAGATAAAGGCAATGAAATAAATGAATTCTACTGAATCATAACGATACCATTCTTCTTCATGATATCGAGTTTACAAGGCCTTGCTTTGGTGAAAGGAGACTGAGTCGATCCTTTCTGTCTGAAAGTTTCATTTTCATGTATTGAGAGTGGAAACTCTTCACTATCCATGATGTTAACAACCAGAGTTCTGCCATATATCACCACGTATGACTTTTCAGGAGGATATAATCCTGACACAGTATGCCCCAAGCATTTGAATCTATGGCGGATATGCCCCTGACCAACTGGTATTTGCAGTGTATCTAATTCTTGAACCAATTCACTCTTGATAAGCAGGGTATTCAACTTGTTTGCCCCTGTTTGGCATAATCTATAGATGGTTTGCCCCTAGCTAGGAGCGTTTCAAATCAGCTCTGCCCCATGATCAGACCACAACTCAGATCTCTTTGATGTCAAGTATTGATTTGCAGGTAAAATCATTTCTTTTGAAAAAGTATTTTGCACATGCAAGTTTTTTTTTTTGAAACACATACGATGTGTAGAAAAGAGAGATAATTATTAATTACTCAACAAACTGGAGGAGTCGGCTTAACAATACATTTGCCGAATGCTTTGAAAGTGAACCTAGCTTCATTTAGGTCTTTTGAGTATTATAGCATGCAATTAGGATTCATGTAAATCAAGCCAAAGGAAGATACAGATTGTGTTATCAAATTCCCCATACTTGAAACTTTTGCTTGTCATTAAGCACATAAATGGTAACTCTTTTTTAGCACTTGTTTGAAAACACGACATGACAACTCTAATCATACGTGGTTGCCGGCTAGAGAAGAAAATCAAGTAATAAATATCAATACCACAAGCACTGTAATAACACAAAACCACACATTGAAGTCAAAGACTCTCATCATATGAAGACAAATTTGAAACATTTTATTGTGACTCTAACTTTTGCTTAAATTTTATTCACCCTTTTCATTCAGGTGCAATCACATTAAGCCCGTTATCTTGTACACACTCATGGTAGAAAAATCTGTTAGTGATTATGATCATAAATCGAGGGGAGCTGGTAAAATCAGTTTGGTAAACCCCTCTTTCTCTTCCAAATGCAGTTGTGGGAGATCGGATAACAACCCGCCCTACCAAGTTCAGAACCAGACTCCTCTGAACCAACTACTAAATGGGTATATTTACTATGGTTTTTCAACAACTGCTGGGTTAAACAACCGAGTGAGGGTCATCTAACTCAATAAGTGCATTAACCAAAGTATGCAAAATTTCATTTCTGGATCATTCACTTATGTTCATCGATTTCCTACTTAGTTTGTGTACAAGATGGTGCCGACTGCTAAGATAAACTACTAAGAGTTACTTAAAAACTTATGTTCAGGTCTTCGTCAAAATCAGTACTCAAATTGATCTTACATACTTCAAAGAGTCTAAGATGTTAAGACAGTACCGATTTTATTGAATCATTTCTGAACCTTCATAATAGCCTAAAGTGCAAAACAACCTATATACTCTTAAAGCGTCAGGTCAAGCATCAAACCAAAATTGCTTATTTTCTTAAAAAAGATATATCTCAAGAAACTGGGAGAATCAGATAACAAAACATATGCAAGAATGACTCGATTCAAACACAATTTTTCATAAAACAATACCTTTCATCATCAGCTAGGTTTTTTCACAATTGAAAGCATATATCAGCAAAAATCAGTTATTCATTTTCATCATCCTCGCTCCAAGTTTGCGAGTAATAAGAAAAAGAGAGGTGAATACAGATGGATTGATATCGAAACATGTATGTGCATTACATAATCTTAAATGCAAACAAATACTTGACAAGAGATAAAATGTCTGATCAACTTTCTCTTTCATATCCTGTTATGGGGAGAAGCCCATTATGACCTCTTTCTTCGTCAGTTCTCGGATCGATCACCGATGAAGTTCAACATTTTATGCTCTTGATCCAACAATCATATTAACTCTTCAACGAAGCTTGCAACCCGAAACCATGAAGAATTACGGCACAATTATGATTCAATAGATTCACTTCTGAATGATGATTCTTTTTTTTGAATTTGATTGAATGCAAAAGTGTTTTATGAATGCAAGAAATTATTGCCATTTTTCATTATCTTTTTGAAACTGTAAAAGAACAATAAATAAGACAGAAATTGCACAAGAAGTACTTTTTCATTAATTGCAAATTAAACATTAAAACAAAGTGGCCCTACAAGCACAACCATTTATTCAGGGCTGAACAAAGGTGTTTTGAAAAGAAAACAAATTGCTTTGAAATAAAAACAAATTCTGAGATTCCAACAGCCTTCCAATTCGTGAGCACAGTCTCTAGAGAACACTGGCGCACTCAAACCTGATTCTTTCAAACAACATCCTTGTCATCAATCATAGCAATGTAACCATCAACACGGTAACCAGCACTGCTAAAAACATCCTCAATCTTTGGAATCTTGTCTTGTATCTTCTTTGGAATTGCTATCCCCTTGGATGATTGATAACCCAAACCAAAGCGATCTTTTTTTTCAGGCAAGACCAACATTTGTCCCAAACCAGTAGGACGTCCTTCCTCTAAGGCTACTTTCAAGCTTTTCAAAGATGTAACGGATCCCTTTTCTTTCCGACCGTTACTTTCGAGCTTTGCATGTTCATTCTGATTAACAGTGGCAACCAAAGTTTCCTTTTTGGCATATCCCACTTGCACTAAACCTTGATCCATCAGTTGTTGCAAATATTCCTTCAGCTTTGAACAGTGGTTTGGATCCTTTTGACAATCATCGCAATCAGAGTGTAATTTCTCAAACTCTTCATAACTCAGCAACATCTCTCGGACAGATGACAAAGGTGTTTTGATCAGAGAAACATCCCTTATCAAATTTCCGCCAGTTTCAACACAACTTACATTACCCGTTGGATGTTTAGGCAATGGATCACTGGTCACATTTGGTCCGCTTTCTTTGAAAGTCAAATCTTTCTCATCAATGAGGTCTTGTACTTTGTGCTTAAAAGCTTTGCAATTATCAGTAGAGTGACCCACAATACCAGCATGGTAATCGCATTTAGCGTTAGCGTCATACCAATCAGGGAATGGTGGAAGCAAAGGTCTTATTTGCTTAGGCGTCACCTTACCACTATGAATCAAGTAAGGGAGCAACTGACTGTACGACATAGGTATAGGATCAAAAACCCTACAAGCTTGTGGAGGATTCCGTTTTGGTGGTACCTGTTGCTGGTGTTGAGGCACTGGATTTTGAAACTGATAATTTGGAAACTGTTGGTGCTGAGCAGCAGCCAAGTATGGAAAAGGAAAGTAGGGAAACTGAACAGGTGCTATTGGCTGCGCCTGATTGCCCCTTGAGGATATAGCATTAGTCTCACCTTCCTTCTTTCTGTTAAAGCCACCACCAGGCTTCCTTGTGTTATTGCTTTGTGAACTAGGAGCAGCTGAAATCTTCCCGTTCTTGATCCCCATTTCGACTCTTTCACCAACTCGGACCAACTCGGCGAAATCAGAGGAAGTAGTACTAACCAACCTCTTAAAGTAAGTCCCTTGCAGAGTATTGGTAAACATGTCCACAAGTTCCGTCTCCAAGAGCGGAGGACGTACTTGAGAAGCTAAGGATCTCCACCTTTGTGCATAGACCTTGAAAGATTCACCCTCTTTCATAGTGGTATTCTGGAGCTGAGTACGACTTGGAGCCATATCCATGTTATACTGGTATTGCTTGAGGAAAGCATTGGCCAAATCCCTCCACGACAGGATGTTACCTTTTTCAAGTTGCATGTACCAGTTGAGAGGCACACCAGCCAGACTGTCTTGGAAACAGTGTATCATCAGTTTGTCATCATAAGAATAAGAGGCCATTTTTTCTGAAATACATAACCAGATGATTCTTCGGGCAACTCAAACCCTTATACTTCTCGAAATCAGGCATTTTGAACTTTGGTGGAAGCACAAAATCAGAAACCAAGTACATCTTCGAGAAATCCAACGGATCATTACCCGTTTCTACCAGATTTAACCTCTCCTCTAGAGCCTGATATTTCTGCTTTGTTTCTTCCAGCTGAGGAGCAAAATCAAACTTTGGTTCACTAACCGGAAGCACGGGTCCTTGGTAAGCAAACCTAGGCCCACGCAATTCGGGACCCTGGTACACATCTCTAGGATCCTCAAATGCGTCTTGATCCAAATCCATTACTTGTTACACAGATGTAACCCTAGCAGGGGCTTCCACAATTGAAGCAGAAGTGGCTGGCACATATCCTGGTGGAACATAACCCTTAGGCAGACCAAAAGTAGGCCAATCATAGCCAGCAGAGGCATTTTCTTGAGCAACCATAACTGCAGGTGCAGGAGCCTCAACCACCTTTGGTTGCACATTCTTATTAGCCAACATCTCAAGAATCTGATCTAGCTTCCCACCCAACAAGGTCATTCTTCCATCCAACTGGGTTACCTGTCCACCCAACTGAGTTACTTGTCCACCCATCTGGGTTACCTCAGCCTGGAGCGCATCGTGCTTCTCTTGCCAATTGTCCATAATGTGATGAGCAACTATTCTTGTCCTATAACGGTGCCGGGAAGGTAGCTGTTGGAATGAATGAATGGAAATGAGATTTTTAATCGATAAAAATGCATGATTTTTTTTTTATGAATGAAAATGCATGATTTTTTTTCAAAGACTTTTTCCACATTTTTTGTAAATGTATGAAAGATGAACATGCATGATTATTTTCATGGATGCATGAATGTATGAATGCAATGCATGTATATGATCACAGTAACATTGTATCATCTGGCGAACTTGATCTCAAAGTCACAAATCTTCCATTTTCACAATAACTGGGTTCTTTTCAAAATGGAATCTCTGAGGCCAAAAGTTCAAGGTTACCTGTAACCCACCCTCTCACATGTTGTTCTAGGTTGATAAGGTTACCCAAAATCTTGATTACTTTTCCCAAAAGCAACCTCATCTGGGCGAGATCATAACACCAACTGGATGAGTCGACATTATAACCTCGACACATGTTCTAAACGGTGGTCCCTAGACAAAAGTTTCGGACATCTAATAAAGGCCACCAGAGTTTCGGACCCAACAAGGAAACATGAAGCCCGCAAGGCGTAAGCCAAGGAGTCCAATTATTCCAAGTGAATCTATTCTGGTCGAGACCATCACATCCAAGCCCAGAGACGTTCGTCAGGGAGCCCAACATGACAATCCCTCAACTAATCCTGAGTATCACTCTAGCTCGGGTACGGAGCATAATCACACTGTAACCAAGAACCAAGCCATAAAGGCAAAAAGAAAAAAAAGGAGTAGAAGAGAAGACAAAGCCAGCAAATCCAGACAGTTCAATATTTTGCGGTAAAATAAAAGATAGGACAGATACGGCTAACCTGGAATAAGCAAACCAAAAGCCCCAAATTAGGCTTAACTCACTAATCATTTATATCCCCAGTGAAGTCGCCAGCTGTAGTACCCGGCGCAAAAAATATACAGATATGCAATGATGAAATGCAATGCACAAATGTAAACAATGAAGCCGCCACCATATTTTATTTATCCCATGAGGGGAAAGGAAAATAATGATAAAACCTTAAAGATCGGGTTCGGGAGTTGGTTACATGAGGGGAAGACGTTAACACCCCCTCATATCCGTTGTACTCAACGGGAACCATTTGAGGAATTTTGGTTTGCATAAACAGAGATAACCGTATAAAAAGAAATAAATTACCGCATATTGAACAGAAAGGAAAAAAAAAGAGTTTTTTATTATTTGGCTTGACGAGAGAGGCTCTCGCTCCTACGTATCCCCCAAGTACAATGAGGAAGTCAAAGCTCACGTAGTTCTTCCTGAAAAGAAAGATCTTTGTTTGTTGGTTGTTTTTAGTGAACGATGCTTAGGTCACATTCCACTGATACAACAGTATGCTTGTGTGCTCGCTTCGGAGGCTTAAGCGTTTGTCTGTAGCAGGGGAATGGATAAAGCGCCATCCATTTAGGAAAAAGAAGTTGAAAAAAGATTTGACTGCACAGGAGCAGTTGAAAAAGAGCTGACTGCGCAAGGGCAGGAAAACAGTTGAATGGGTTGAGTGTCTTTTAGATTTTAGGAAATTGTTTTGAGAATGAGAATGATCCTAAATCACGAGTCGTAAGTCAGGGACCGGATCATCCAAGCAGAAACGAGTCGTACGACAGGCTCCCTCTTTTCATTCAGTTTATTAGTTGAACATATGTTAATTAAAGTGAAACGAGCCGAAGGCGAGTCGTAAGTCAGGCTTCTTCCCATTCCATTTAATTAAAAATGTTCCATTTTAAATGGCATGCGAATAATTCGAAGCCAGAGTCGTACGACAGAGACTGATTTATTCACATTCCATATTCAAAAACAAGTTCACAACAGATTTTAGATTCAGAAAAGAAAAGGGTAGAAGACGCGAAAAATGCGAATGCATGATATATGATAATGACAGTGTAAAAATACGACAATTAAATAATACTCGAAATAAATATGCGGACACATAAATAAATGAGTAATCAGATAATCAAGTATAAAATGAAATTGACAGACAGAGAGGCAAATTAACGAGCATTTTAGCAAGCAAGCGTAAGATAAGCTCAAGACGAGTCGTACGTCAGGCTCTCGCTTATCTTATGTGTCAAACATCAAGTCATATTTTGAATGAAATAAAAAATAAATTCAAAGCGCGATTCGTAAGACAGGGCCCAATTTATCTTTATTTCACTCAAAATTAAATCTAACAGACAACAGAGATATTGTTTATTTATGACGTTACAAGTGATCAGGCAAAGTAACGGAAAAAATAGTCGTTTAAACGAAATTAATTAAAATAGGATAAACAGAGACAAGTCGTAAGTCAAGCCCTTTTTACTCTACGTTAATTAAATCGTTTAAAATATTCGAAATAAAAATAAATCGAGGACACGAGACGTACGTCAGAGTCCGATTTATTTTTATTCCGAATGAGTTTTCAAACATAAATGGAATAGCATTTTTTATTCGTTAACATCATAATTAATTAATATCAACAGGGGGTGTAAAAGTAAAAAAAAGAGGTATAATAGTAATTCACACAACACAAACAGAAAAACTGTCAGCTGGGCTTAAGGCCCAAATTTGAATTTCAGAAGGGGGTATAAGCAGCAGAACAGGGGAGTGCATGCAGTGAAAAAAAACAAACAGAATATCACAAAAAAATAAATGGGCCAAAGAAACCAGCCCAGATCCAAGTTCCAATAAAATAAATAAAATAAAATAAAACCAAACGGGCCGGATCCGGGCGAACTGGGTCGACCCGGTCCGACCCAGCACCCAGCTGGGGGTGCGCTGAGTAAGTGGGGGGCGCGCGTGAGCAACTGGCTCCAGCCACTCACGCGCTGCCACGTCATCGTCCCTTACCTTCACCCAAAACAGAAACCTGCAACATGACCGGCCGCGCGCGATACCGGCGGCGGTGAAGCTCCAGTCGGTGATTCCGGCAACCAAAAACAACAAATCATATACCAATCAACTCGGAATTTGACAAGGATTATAGATCGAGCATCAAAAACAAGAATCAAAGCATGTATAAACAGAAATGAGCGAAAAACTAAACGAACCAAAAACGTCTAACACGACTTTCCGGCGAGAATTAGCGCAAAGTAAGAGATGTAAAAGCTTCAGAAGGGTCTCAAACGTATGAATCCATTGTCCTTTACCTTTGATTGTGAGCGATTTGGCCGGAAATGGAGGTTTGAGATCGGCCGGAACTTCGGATGAAGGTTTAATGGCTTTCCGGTCGTTTTTTCAAGAAACTAACGCCGGATTCGTGTTCAGGAAGGTTGAAAGCTTTAGAAAAGTGTATTCGATTGTTGATTTGGTGAGATTTTGAGTTCGCCGGAAAAGTGGTTTCCGGTGGTGGTTTTGGGATTCCGGCGGTGGCGCCGGAAAAGTGTTGGTGGAGGAAGGAGGAGGAATTTTTCTGATTTTTTTTTGTATTGGGAATTGTGAAATTGATTGGTAATGATTGAGTGATGTGAGGTGTGTATTTATAGTGGTTAATGGTAGGATTAGGTGAGTGGTATTTGTGTAATAAAATGATTATGAGGTGGAGATGATGAGGTGTCGCAATGTGATTGGCCACAAGAGAAAGAAATTGTCATAAAAAGAAGAAAATGTAAATAAAATAGAAAAAGTGCAAGAAAAATACAAATAAAATATAGAAATGTATAGAAATAAAAATGTAAATTTAAATATAAAGGTAAAAATCATTTTTGAATATTTTTATTATTTTTCGTCTAAAAAGATAAATGAATAAATTATAAAACAAAATTATCGAAAAAACTATTTTTTGGTATTTCTTATGAAAAATAAGAAATAATTTTTAAATAAAATATTTATTTTAAAAAGCTCAAAATTAGGGTATTACAGCTCTCCAATACAAACACTTGTCTTGGGCAAAAGAACAATAACAAAGCTATGGCGCGCCCCATGAGTCTTACTCCTCAAGTGTGCGCGCGCCCACCATATCCTATGATGTACCGCTTATCGTTTATTTTGTGATACCTTATTAAAATGCATATTTCTCTCAAGTGCATTGTACCTTACGGTGTTCTTAATCTCACACTATAATGTCCTTATGTGTGTGACCTTGTAGGTTTCCGTAACGTTGGCAATAATATTAAATCATCTATTTAATATTATAAACAGTGAGATGTCTCTAGCAATACATCACTGCTACCCAAGTTACGAAATGTTTATGTGATCTTAATAAAACATTCTATGATAATATTAGTCGTGTATAATTACCCCTTTGCCCTTATGTCTATATTGAACACAAGGCATAGACTGCGTCATCCTTGTCCAGTTCAATATTGGGCCATAGACATTTATCCTGTTATGTAGAATTGACAAATTTCATCTAGGTCACTACTGTCCATCAGCATGCTTTGTGAAGTACCCATCTACTGCCTTTATGATTATCCAGTTACAGACAATGTTAGATCAGTGATAAAGCACTTGACTCTCATAGGGTACATAGAGGTTTCAGGTCGAAGGGTGGTTTACACCATTATCACCATGAGAGTAACTTATGACACATTACATAACATTCCATGTAGTACTCTCATAGCGGGTCAATCCAATATAAATATTACTCTTAATATTTATATCTATGTCAAGACCTGATAACTCCTTATCCTATGATCCATGAGATGCCATCATCAGTCTATCTTCATAATAGTCTTTATGCTTTAAGGTTATCCCTTTTCACCTTAAAACTCAACTACGGATACTTTAAGAATAGCGTCCTTATGTTCAATGTAATCTCATGATTATGTCACACTTAATATAAAACAGACTATCTATTCTAGGGATTTCATTATTTTGATATCACTGAAGACTTCAGTTGGATAAGTTAACAATTGACATGATTTAGAGATCACATTGCATGAAATTTTCATGTCACTCAACCATATCAATCTATGTCATCAAGTACATTGATGTGGTGATCGTTGGGGTTCCGTCACATTATATGTCAGTGACGGCATGCTCAGTGGTCTTATTATTGATGTATGAGGTGGACCAGATTGTAAAGTTGAAATCTAAAGATAAATAACATTCAAATGCGCATCTAAAGAATAATGATATAGTTATTACGATATATAGCCCAAGTTGGAGATTGCTGGAATATTTTATGATTTTTTAATAATATTATGTGGGCAGATATCTTTGTTAATTATACGAGTATTAACTATTTATCAATTAAAAGCCTTAGTTGATTAGTGATCAAATTAAGTAAAAAGCTAATTAGATTTCTAATTTATAATTAATTAATTGATTAATTAATTGAAATGAGTTCAATATGAGTGGATGTCTAGCAGTGATGCACGGGTACTCCATTTGGAAGAGTGTCCATATTGGGTACGTATCGGGTACTAGTACGCACCTGGTACTCGTTGGGTATGCACCAACGATTTACCATTTTATTTTTAATTTTTTTTAGATTTCGTACTCATCGGTTATTCCTTGCCTCTCAAAAAACATTTTTTTTAGGAAAATATTTAATATTTTTAAGAATATTTATATTTGTTTTATGAAGATTTATATTTTTGTTAGGAAGATTTAAGTCTTAACTTTATGAATAATCATTTTTTTGTAGTGTTTTTTTGTTATATTGCTTAATTAGAACTCAACTCTTTTTGAGCAAATTATATTTTAGTTTGATGCGATTGTTTTGATAATTTTGAACAATTTAAACGAGTACTTTTAAAGTGTGGTATTTTTTGTTTAATTAATGTTTTAACAATATAATTTTATTATTTTATTTATATTAAAAAAATTATACCAACATACCTGTACCTTAATCTTTTCAAAAATACCGCATTCCGTACCAGTATCCGTGTCGAGTACCGGTACCGTACCCGTAACTGTGCAATGCTGATGTCCATATGTTTGGATGGCCCATTAATGGAATAATGGAAAACCCATCCAATATAAAAGAGGCTATGACCCCCCAATACATCGTACATGGCAAAAAAACTCTCACTTCTCCCCATATGTAAAGAACTACATGCATAAAAGTACCGGTTGAGGAAGAACCAAATTAGCCGCCGCTAACCGTGTTGATGTTGACGTTTGTTTCAGATCATCTCCTCTTTTTATCGTTGTTGTTGAGAGGGCTTCCATCAAAGTTTTACCCATGTATTCCTAATACCTAATTGTTAATATCTATCTTTAATAAATCAAACATATCGTAAACCTTATTTTATATACATGCTCTTTGCTTCCGCCTAAAGTATAATTACTGATTTAATCTTTTATATGTAATTCTATTAAACTATTTCCAACAATTCTCACATATATGCAAGCTACTTCAGCCTTGGATACATTCATGTTTTAGTTTTAATTTCCTTAAATTAATAATGCACAATTTAATGAATACTTCCTTCGATCATATTTATAAATAAAAATTTACGTCTTAAACATATTAATATATACACAACTAAATGAATCTAAAAAGTAAAGTTTTTCTAATAATACGAGCGGAGAGAGTACATTTTACATGTTACCATAATTTTAATTAACAAATTGGTGATTGTAGATTTCCAGCATTGTTCAAGCAAAGGCTCTACAATCATTGTTTAAGACAAAATGTCACATTCAATATGTGGGATTAGACAGAATTTTTTTTTTCCCTTTTCTCATTCAGAATCGATACCACAAAGCTGCACCACCCTGCATATATAAACTACACTAATGAGATTACCTTTCTTCTAGGAAACTTTTCATTCCACAAAGAATAGATATTAACAAACCTAATAATTTATGCAAATGTTCTATACTTGAGGACCATTCAGAGTAGTGTTATTCTTGAAGTTAATTTGAATGGTACATAGAATTTCATTTTCTTAAGAAAAGGCCATAATTGTTTGAGCATATAGGAGGACCATTTTGTTCTCATTACTAATTTACAACATTAAAGAATAAAGTCATGATCATATTTTGTCCTCACCGAACTGTAAAGACTAATTGTTCAATCGAGGTGGATAATGAGTGACACCCTTTGATTAAACTGCAAGAGACATATTGCGCTTTTGGATATTTCGTAAACAAATTATTTTTTTTTTCTTTAAAAAAAAAACATTTTATTTATCAAATATCCATAATGTGTTGCAAAAGAGGACTCTAGAAAATCTTGATGAAAAATATTTTCTTAATTTAGCTCATGACTGTAATAATATAATAGACAATAGTTAATTTTTAATATGATGAGTTAATACTTGAGTTCTAAATAATTTCTATCTTCTAGGTATAATGGTAAAAACTAAAAATAAATTTTCTTATATTCCAAGGTAGGTAAATATAAAGCGAAATCTTAATTTAATAATGATTTTTTTTTGCTTTTTAATAATTTCTTTTTTTTTTTGACAATTTTTTTGCTTCTTAATTTCATTATTATGATAAAGGTATAAAATTTCACGCTGCCCCACAGGTGGGTTTTCCCATTTAAACTGAATTTTCTTTAAATTTAAAAGCAGTGGCGGAGCTAGGAAAAATTGTCCAGGTGGACAAATAAAAAAATCATAATATAGAAATTATATTATATAAAACAATTTTAAGTTATAATAAACATAAAGTTGTTCATCAAAAAATTTAATTAAATATCATAAAATAATATTGAATTTATTAAAAACCTTATATTTATTAGAATATAGACATTTTTTTGCTTAATTAAAAATAAAACAGAACAAATACAAAATTGTATCAATTGAATGAAACCAAAAAATTAAGATGATAAAAAATTATTAATTTTTTTATTATATATTATGAAAAAAATAATAATTGAATATATTATATTTTATGCTAAAAAAATAATTTGTACATGTATAAATAATTGTAAGTAATACAAATTTTAATTCAAAATATAATATTTAAATGATTCAATACTTAAACCAAAAAAGGGACAATAATACTTTTAAAAAAAGAGGACAATCATAGTAAATTTTTGTCACGATTTTCCATTTAACCATCTAAACTAAAAAAAGGACAACAATAGTAGTATATTTTTATAATTTATAATTATAATTTGTACATTAGTCAAAAAAAAAATTATAATTTGTATATCAAACTTTGAAACCATTTAATATTAGAAAGTTTTTAATTTACAATAAATGAATGATGATTCAATTGGACTGAAAATAGCAAAGCTTCAATCAAGGCAATCAAACAAATCATAAACTCAGTTTTTACTATCTGGTATAAACTTCAGCTCTCGTTAATCTGGTCTACGCCTTAAATTATTCTCACACTCGTGACAAATTATGGAAACGTATAATTAAAAATTGATTATGGAAAACTCCTTAAAAGCGATCGCACAAACTAACTACCGAACCATATTAGCTCCTAACCTCACATCCTAGCAATATTAATTTAGCTAGACATAACTAAAACTAAAACTATTTGTCAAAAAAAAAAACTAAAACTAAAACTAAAGACAAAATAAATAAATAAATAAATAAATAGACAGTACTTAAACTAAACATAATAAACTAATAAACTAAGACAAAAAATAAATAAAAGAAATAAAATAAAATAAGACAAGAAAATAAATAAAAACATTAAATAAAGACAATTTGTTTGTTGTTGTAGTTAGTGGTTTTGTGATGTTGATCTAGTGAATGCCTTGCTGCGTTTTTGTTGGTTGCCATTTTGATTTGGTACTTTGTTTAATCATAGTATTTTGGTTCTTTATTTGTTTGGATTAGTGTTGCGTTTTATTTGTATGGTTCTTTTGGTTTGATATTGTTCAGTTTGGTTTTATTTGTATTGTTTGGTAAGTCAAACGAATGCTTGCAATTTGTTTGGTAAGTGAAAACTTACAATTTGTTTTAATATCTGAAATTTGAATTCGGTGAGAGAATACTAACAATCTGAATTTAATGAGGAATACTCACAATCTGAAAGTCTAAATCTGGTGAGGGAGTACTCACAATCTGAATCTGGTGAGGAAATACTCACAATCTGCAAGTCTGAATCCGGTAAAGGAATACTCACAATATGAAAATCTGAAGTCTGAAGCTTAATATTGATATCAATTGATTTTGTAATAAACTTAAAGCTTAGTAAGCTTCAACTTGAGGGGTAGTGCTAGAACTTTATTTTACTTAGTATGTTTATCGTTTGACAAATTCTTGATACTTGTTGCATGAGTTTGAGAGAAGAAGTTTGATAATAAAGTTATTGGGCTTATGATATTATATCGAGTCTGTTAGGTTTTTAAGTTATTAGTCTAGTCCATTAAATTATTATATATATTATAAAAATAACTCTTGTATTGTTTAATCTATTGGTATTTTATGAAATTCCATCCTATATAGTTGTTAATTGTTTCTCTATTTTGTATCAGTATTGTTAACAAAATAAATATTTTGATTTTCCTCTTTGTATTATGAAAGGCTAGTTAAGACGAAAAAATAATAAGAAGAGATTGTTAAAAAAACGAACCCTATCAGCTAAAGACAGTAATATTAAAGAACAATTTCATGTAACAACATAATTATGAAAAACTTTTAGTTGACGTAAAGATAGTACGATGTTTATTTTTTTGGTATATGATAGCAAGATGTTTGTATTACTATATAAATTGGTCATATCATTTTATGTTTGATACATACAAAAGGTGTAAAAAAATGGCAAAAACTCTCAATGTTATTTATATTGTGATTCTTTTTCTTTCCCTGTTACTCGTTGTAGTCGTTGGTATAAATCTCATAATTCTGTTTGTTTGTTTTATACGGGATAATATTGTCGTTATTCATTATCTTTTTTGGTTTTGTTTTTGGAGTTGTTTTTCAAATCATTACAAAATATAAAAGACAGTTTTTACATTATATTTTATTCTTTCCCATTAAATGCATGGTTTTAAATTGCGGCATATACGGTTGCGTCTGCGGTCATTGCAATTGCGATCAATACAATTGTTGCAGCGTGAAATGAATTTTAATTTTCATAATCTATGTTAAGTTGTACTTATGCCCCACTATGCAATTCAACCACTATAGTAGAGTTTTAATTTGCTCTATAAATACTAATTGACAATTGGTTGAAACACAAAGTAGATAGACGGTTAAAAATAATAATTTTCAATAAATATTTAGTGTTTTAGTAGTTGGGACTTTCAAATATTAATTTTTGGTGAGAAAATTTTAACGAACATGTTAGAAATTGTCTAATTCGACTTTAATGTGGTTACATTGCGGCCGAATACGTAATGAAAAATCAAACCGCTATTGCGGTGCGACGCAGTTGCAAAACTACCACATCAATAATATTGTGACAGCAATTACGGTTGCGGACTGCAACTTAAAACCTTATTATGCTCACATGAGACAATTCCCACCCGTTTATACATAATTATTCACCTATATTAGTGATATTCCTTTATTCTTATTGTAAAGGCTTAAATATTATTTTCGTCTATATAGGTACGCGAAATTTTGGTTTTAGTCTTCGTGTCAATTGTTGTTTTAAGTAAGTTCCTGAATCAATCAATTTTTTTGTTTTTGGTCCTTAAAGCAAAAATCCGCAGGTAAATTCGCAAATTTTCTGTAAATTTTCCTACAGATTTTTATTTTAAAGATTAAAATCAAAAAATTTAATTGATTTAAAAATTTATTTAAAACAAAATTGATACAGAGACTAAAATTAAAATTCAACGTATAAACAGACAAAAAAAACACTTTAAGACTATTTTAAATTATAGCTTGTGATAAATGACTTAGATTGCCTAGAGATTTAATTTGTATGATAATATATGGTTGTTTCGGTTGTCCAGGTGGAGGAGGATCAGGCATGTGCACCAAAGGGCGTCACCACCCGAATAATTTAGAATGTATCGATGATAAAGATTGCCGAAATATTTGTGCTGTATTTTATAACTGTTTCGATTGTCCAGATGGAGGAGCACCCAGATGCATTAAAGGTCGTTGTTCACTGGTAAGTCTGCTTTTTCTACAATCTCATTCCATTTACTTTGCTCAAGAGATCGAAATATTAATTAGTAATGTCTATATCTTTTATACTTTCATATACCTTTATCTTACATTTTCTTTGAGAGCCTTAAAAACATGTTAAACATTTTTCAAATGGAATACGCACATTAATTTGACTTCGTTGTGTGTCATTGAGCATGTGTCTTTGTTTAGTGCTAGATTATGGGTATATCTATAATATACCATGCACATTAGATTTCGTTCTGTAGATTAAGAAAAAGAGAGAAGGTTTATAATAATATTATGGAGAAATTCTCGACGTTAGCATGATTTGGTAAAGATAAAATATTGGAGGTTTTATCTCTACCATTTCAAATATAACATCAAATATTTTCAAAAGTTTAATCTTTTAAATTGTTTTATTATTTTTACACTTATATATATGAAAAGTAATTAAACTTGAATTGAAAGTAAAAGCGGGCAACAAGTTGCGCCGCTACGACGCTACTCCTTTTTAGATGGCAATGCAAAATGAATTCTTTTAAAACCTACATCTTTATAGTACTCATGTCATGTAAATAAATAGAGGTATTACATGTATTCATATGTAAATATAGATTTTAAAAAGTGATGTAACAAACTATTGCAATTGTTTAGAGTTTCAAATGTATCTGTATGTGTATTTGTTTCTATCAATCTACGGCAATTGTTTTGCCACTTTAAGTGCTTTGGAAATTTTCTCACCCTATGAATTTTACATGTTTCTCTTTTATGAATTATATGTAGTACGTTCACCGCATTGGGGAGTAGTATCGAGTTGTTTGTTCACAAGAATAAAGTGGAAAAATTTTCTCTCACCTATCTTTAAAATTTGTTGCATAATTTTCATGTCTAAATTGTGTTGTAAGACTCTAATATAGTTACATCAAAGTCAAGTTTATAATATGTGGTCTAGACATATTATATGTATGTTATTTTATTATGAAAATAATTGTAAGACTCTATAATGTCCTGTTTTTAATTATATCATTGAATTTTTAAATATTTTATCACATATATTTTTAATTGTATTTTATTTGGTTTTTATTAATCTTATTAAAAATATGCTACCTATTGTTGTAAACGATCCTTCTGCACATAAAGAGACTCCGACGCTTAAGTCAATAAGTGTGCAAGATGAGAGAATTATGGTTGAAAAGATCGTACCATGAAGTGGTGTAAAACCACTTATTTATAGAGATATTTATGTACGGATAGATGGTGATTTCGTGTAGGAATATAGAGAGATGTATTATCCAATGGATAATAATGTGTCTCGCGTTATATCCGTTTAGGGCGTGTGTATAGTAACACTACAACATTTTCGTTCTACGACAACACTGAAAAACTGTAGCTATATGTGAAATAACCGTTCTCATATCCTACCATAACAGTTTTCAAAGTGTGGTGTACATAGGCGCTGTCTAATGTTTAGAGAACGATTTTCTGTATAAAGACAACGTATTTTGAAAACTGTACTATAAGGTATGCTTTTAAGAATGGTTTTATTATTTTTCAAAAACAAATGTTTTTCAGCGTTGCCTCCAAAAACCGTTCTGGTAGGAGACTATTAGGAAATGGTTTCAGTGAGCTACTTTAGAAAACATTAGAAAACCGTTTTCGTTGACTAATTTTTAAATAAAAAATCAGAAATCTATTGTGCTCCATTAATTCATTTATGCACATTGTAAAAAATAAGACGGTTATTTGTAGGATAACATCACTCAGATTCAATGACACAAAGTCAATACAAATTAGATTAACTTATTCTTAAAAACTTACAAAACAAATGAGAATAAAATGCCTATACTAAAACACCCAAATCTCCAAAATAGAAAAAGCAATGGGTACACTAAATATCCAATAATACATAAAGGAAGAGCTTGAAAATGTTGAATACAATATCCAATCAAATTGAGTTACCATCATATTTTGAATAGATTCAAAGTAAGAGGAGCTTCAGCAAGGAAGAGCTATATAGGTAGTACACTAGAAAGATGCCACAATCAAATGAGTTTTCTTGGAAGTTATCAAACTTAGCTTTTCTATTTCTATCTCCATGATTGTTGAAGACAATTTAGGTGTCTTAGCAACTGCTCCAATCGCTTCTGCAACATAACATAGACTAGTTCATACTTATCACATGATGGTTTAAAATATCAAAACACAACACTGCCCCTATTTCTAATACAAAATTAATACATATGATAAATTTTCCTTTTGCAGCACTCTCTAAGCCAAGCAATTTTCACTTCTTGTTAATTCCAAACTATCTCATAACCATAGGCATTAGCAGTATGTGAAAATAACAGAGATTTATAATGAGGAATTTAGTTATAGATACCTTATTGAAGCAACAAAGAGGTGGAAGTGGACTTGTAAAAAACAATGAAAGCAAAACTACCATTAAGATGACGAACAACATGATTGGCAAAGGATAAGTTGCTCTATCATGTAAAGAGTAAAAAACACACCAGATCCTCAAAGCACAAAAAACACAAAACATAACCCCTTACACCAGGCCAAAAAAATGCAACAAATCCCAAAACTAAGACCCAAAATGGCCAGCCAACAGAGACAAATTATGAGTGATTCTTTAAATAACGAATTTTAACAAACTTGTCAATTTACGCCGACCTTGAGTCAATTTTAAGCTCAGTCTCTTCTACATCAGAACATGTTCCACTTCACACATTGTTAAGTTTCATATTTAACAAAATACGATAACATACCTGCTGAACCATAGTCGTTGCATTTCTTTTATTTGATTAAATCAACTTTCCTGAAATCACATATCAAACAAAACCATAATTAGATGAATTGAAAGGGCACACAATCTGTTCTTGGAAATTTTCTATCACAAATTATGAGTCAAGTAACTAGGAATTTTCCTAGGTAACAAATTCCTTGCTTGTTAGATTAGGATTCCTAGCATTTATCAAGTATTAATTTTGACATTGTCATATAAGCTAGAAGCAAAACCAAGCAACATACCTTTTGGCTCCAATCTAAACTCTTAATGTTATCAAGACAAAACGAGTTCTTGTACAAACAAAACGAGTTCATATCTATGCTTTAAATAAAATCACACTTCACTTTTCTGCATCACAACAAAACGAGTTCCTGTACAAACCCCTTTCAAATTTGATTGGCATATATAAGTAGGATGTTATGACAAGGAAGTAGAAAGGAAAAAAGGCATCTTCCTTGGATAAACATTCCCATAGAGAAAAGAATTTCCAACAAATTGTGTTGAATGATGGTGATGATGATTCTACCCTAAACAGCTGACAACGACAAACCAATTAGAACAAAAAAAGAGGATATAAACACTAGAACAAACCAAACACACAGTGCAAAAGCAAGACAAATAAACTGATAAAACCCTCGTTTACAAAAGCATTCACCGTCTTTGCTACACTCCTAAGTTTTATTTCATATGTTATATCACACAAGTCTTGTAGAAATAGCTTTAGTGCTTTTCCAAGATGACACTATAAGTATAACCCCCTCCAGCACCATATGGATATTCGGAGAAGCATTATTGAAAATTACAGAATTTCACATTCTCCATAAACCCACACTGCTGCTGTTCAGTCCTGTATCAAAGTATCAAACCTTGATGTTTTGATTTGTTTCTCGAAATACCGGCGAGACATTTAAACCGAGACAACAAATTGTGACTGGTGAGAGAGTGAAAAAGTTGATCACTAACAATTTAGGGTTGTTTAACAGAACATAGTGCACAAATATTCAACTACAAACCAGAAATTGTTAATTAAAAGATACCACAGTAGCAAAACTATAAGAGCAATACTAGTCAAGCTGAAACTATAATAATCTCAAACAACAAAATTACGTTTTACCAAATAGGAGAACCATAAATGCATTTAAGCCTAATAACATTAAAATTACGGTAAATCATGGAGATCAGATTTCATTAGTTACTTTGCTAACGCAATATCGTAATCAACTATTTAATTTTTTGCTTTTAAAATAATTTCACCTATTGTCCGAAGTGTGTTTTCGATTCCAACAAGCAAACAAGATCTATTGGACCTATTAACTTTCAATTCCTCTGTTAATCAATAGCATTAACGATTTGATATTGTAATGTGATGTAAAATGTTTTTTTTGTTATCATAATATATTGATACGAAGTTTATATCGTTGTTAGCGAAAACAAATATTCGTGGAGAATCTGTGGGACACACAAATTGGGTTCTCCCCTCCCATCCAAACCGAAATGTTTTTCATACGTATAAGCAAAAAAAAACGAATATTTGACCACATGCTTAAGGGGACCATAATCTCTACCACTAGGACCACTTTATTGTTGGTATCTAACTCTATTCTTATTGCAATTAGCATTTTCAAATAAAATTATTCTTGATTCGTTAAATAGAAAACTTATGTCTACCATTTTCTAAATCAAAGAATCATATTAAGATTCTTTAACTCAGAAAAACATTAGTAGTGAGATTAATGACATTTATATAATAAAACTAAGATTTATTTTATATAATCTACACAGATATGAAGAGAAGACAATGTTGCATCTAGATGCTTGAGAATCTAAGACTGACGTGCTCCCCTGTTGTTGAAGGTTACTATGTGATAGTAGGAGTCATTACTCAGTTTTGGCACATAGTAAATTAGTAAGAATTCAGTACAAAAATGACATATACAATAAAATAGACAATCGGTAACAATACCAGAATAATACAAATACAATGAACTATATATCAGAACAAATATTAGTTAGTTTACTATTTATACTGAGTTTGTTGAGTTAGACAATTCAGTTAATTTCTTGTCAGTATACACTTTTCCAATCTAAATAGTCTTAGTAGCTTCTGCTGCAAGTTATCCCTTATGATTAAATCTTTTCACTTGTTCATTGGCATCTTTTGATTCATTTAACACCAGACCAATCAGATTCGTCAAACTTAGCGTTTATAATCTATACAATCATAGAGTTGTCATGCTTATAGAGAAAAGGATACAAATTTGAACAACAAAGAAAAAAAGTTGCAGACCTTAAGAATGTTACCTGTTTACCTTAAGAATGCGACATTGTTATCACAATTACAACATTATATTGATTAAACTATTTTCGATTGGCGTTAAGGAAGGGATAATCTGCATTCCAAGGATTAACGACAACTAAAAATATTGCTGTAAACCTCAGGATGCAGATTATCTAAACCTTATCCAATATTTATACTGACTCCACCGTGAAGCAACATTTCACTAGTGGAAAATGGAAACGATCGAGTTTGATTCAACAATTCTGCATTGGTGATAAGGAAGAGATAATCTGCAATCCAAGGCTTAGATACAATTACACGACTGTTGTTCTAAACCTCAGGATGCAGATTATCGTTTCCAAATCCAATAATTAGCACTGATCAAACCCAATTGCAAGTTGTATTAAGAAATTGAGAGTGGAAGAAAGAACATGAGCAAATACTTTAAGAGAAGAATGCTGAATTAGGTTTGATTGTTAAACATCAGCGTGATTATAGGAATTTATAGTGTTCGTTCCTCGAACATATTCGATAAAATTGTGTAGCCAATCATATTTCTTAAGATTCTTTTCTTGAACGCGCTTTTTTGAAAAGTATCTGCTTTATTTTAGATACATCTCATCCGTGCAATACTTTAGAACTCACTCTCAAAATGTTTGCCACATTCTGTGTGTTGTATACCAACTATTATGCTTTGTGACAGATTCTCATCTTCATATCTTAATCTAACATATATGCAAGCTACCTCAGCCTTGGATACATTTATGTTGTTAGTTTTAATTTCCTTAAATTAATAATGCGCATTCAACTAATTAATACTTCCTCCGGTTACATTTATAAGTAAAAATCCACGTTTTAGATATATACACTATTCAATGAATCTTAAAAGTAGATTTTTGTTTTCAAATGCGACCGGAGAGAGTACATTTACATGTTATAATACTTTTCATTAACAACTTGTGAGTTAAAAAAATATAACATTATATTCAATAAGATATTAGGTGATTGTAGATTTGCAGCATGGATCAAGCATAGCCTCTACAATCATTGATTAAGACAAAATGTCACATTCAATATGTGGGCTTATACTGAAACTTCTGTCTCTTTTCTCATTAAGAATAGATACCACAAAGCTGCACCACCCTGCATAAACTACGTATACTAATGAGATTATCTTGCTTCTTGGAAACACTTCATTCCAAAAAGAATAGATATCAACAAATCTAACACTTTCTGCTAATGTTCCTGTTATACCGAGGAAGATAAAAATGTTATTTCTTTTTACATAATGATTGCATTTTTTTATATGTGTGTAAACATCTAAAATGACACTCAACGGATGGAGTAAGTAAATTGAACTTTTGCCATAACTTTTATCATAATTAATAGAGGTAAATATGTTTTTGATCCATATAAATATTTATTTTTAAGTGATCCCCTATAAATATTTCAAATATTAAATTTTAGTTCCTCAAAACTTTTTTGGCACTGTTAGTCCCTACGTTTCAATCAACTTTGTGTATTATTCATAATTTTTAATGAGGTTTTGTCTCCTTCTGTTCCTTTTTATTTGTGGTTTTAGAAAATTATTTATCGTTTTGACAATTTGAAGTTATATTTTGGCTATTATACTCTCCTTCCTACTTTTTTTTTTTGACAATATACTCTCCTTCCTACTTGTAAATTATTATGCACTCAGTTTTGGTCCCTACTGGTAAATTAACATGTATTTTTTAATGATTTTTCGCAAGTATATTTAGATCATCGTAAAAAGCTCCTCCGAAAAAACGAGCTCAAAATTTGATTTCTAGGTCATTATTTTCGTTACTTCTATCTCAAATTTTTGCATTTTGGAAAATTCATATTTATTTCATATCATGTTAAAAAATTATAAATTTTAATAAATAAACTTTATATGATATTTTAAACATGCCCATAAAAAAAATCATTCAAAAATTTAAAAGGTTAATTATAATTTTAGTAGGGACTAAAATTTTATGCAAGAAATAAATTATAGTGACTAAAAATATAATAAAAATTAAGTAAGGATTAAACTTAGAAGGTCCACATTTTATAGGGACCAAAAACATATTTAACACTATATTAAAAAACAATGTATAATATGAAGATAAGGTGCAAAAATACACTTTAATTTTTTTAATTTAGTCTTTTTTTATCATTCTGAAACGATAAATAAAAAGGAATGGAGGGAGTAATTTTTAAGCGCAAATACTTTAAAAATTTATATTTAATTCATCCTTTATAAAAAAAAATTAAAACTTTACAAATCAATTCAATATTTGTTTTGGTTGAGACCGGGGTATCCATGTATTTTTGACTAATCTCTCGCTAGATTGGAGGCACCTTGATGAGTGGGGTAACTGGCCCAAGAATTTAAAGTTGTTTCATACTCAATGTGAAGATCGAACTCTCGACTCTTGGTTAAGGAAAGATGAGCCACAACCGCTCAACGACACCCCTTAAATTAAATCAATTTACAATTTTAATGTACAGAAACATAACTACAAAAAATTATTCAAAATTTTAATGGATATACATGAGTTTATTTAAGAGTAAGGATCATAAAAGCGAGAATAAAATTTTACATTTCAAGAAGTTATATAAGGACAAAAAAACATATTTAATTTTAACTAAAATATGAGAATTATTTTGAAAAAAAAAAAGAGAATTGTAATAATCTCCTTCATATTCTCTGAAAATATTTTTCGACCAAGTTAAAATTAATTTATTAAAAAGAATCCATATATGTAGTAATATAATTTTATGATCGAATATAACCAACAAATATTTGCTTGTTTAACGGGTTAATATATAGTGGGGGTTGTTAACTTTGACTATGTGGGGTCGAAGTTAGCATGTATAACCCACATGTAATTATAATTAAGCGAGTGAGGGATGCATGTGGGAACATGTGAGTAGCTAGGGGACGCGTGAAGATAATGAACGGGACGTTAGGTAATTATATATAGGTCATTCATTACTTAACTTTGACCCAAGTCAAAATTAGCATTCCCCATATATATTTTCCCAAACTTAAAATAATTATCAAATTGTTTGCTATCATGCACAAAAAATTATATATAATAACCTAAAGAAAATAAAAAATGTCCTTTGTTGACAATTCTAAAGACAAGCATGTTTGTTTTTGTACAGAAAATATATTATAAAGAAGATTAGGACTCTGCTCAAGATGATTTGACCAATTTCGGGTGACACCCGATATTTTGAGAACTCAGATCCTACACTCTAAATTACACCCGTTTAAATGTTAAACTACATAATTACTCTTACTTATATATAACCTCTATTTATATGTTAAACAATTGTTATTAAAAGGAGATGAAATCTTTTATATATGATAAATGAGATAATTACAATATTGTATACCTAAATTTCTTAATTTCTTAGAATTCTTTGTATTTTTTTTGTTTTCTTGTTGCTGGTTCAGGTTGTTGTGGAAAAATCCGAACCCAACAGGTGCAGGTATCATTTTACCACCCGAATAGACTTCGAGTTCGGGTGGTGATTTTGGGTTCGGGTTTGGGTAGTACAAAACCCGCACCTGATCCTACCAGTTGTCATCCTTATTTCTAATGTCAATAGATACCAACTTTCGATCTCAAATTAAAAGTGATTTGTTATCAGAATTAAAATAACAGCTTCTTAAATTTAAAATTAAAATGACAACAATAAAATGAAAATTTAAGTAAATAAGTCTCATCATGCATACCACCTCTAGACGGTCTACACAAACATATGTTTTTGTAGAGGATTATCGAAATAATTTAAATAACTTAAATCTTCAGGTCAAAAGTTCACAAACTTTTAAATAATTTAATAAGAATGTTGTTCGTCCAATTCAAAGGAGAAGCCGAAAAAAAATCAAAGACATAGATATGAAACTTTGGTTAAAATTTATGAAGCTAACAAGAACACTGAACACGATACAGACATGGATACGAATATTTTTTCGAAAAATATAAGGTGACAACTTGTGTACTTCCACAAGATTTGGAGGTATATACCCCCAACCACTATAAAATATTTTAAGCGATATAAATTTTTATAAAATACACCGTTGGATTGAAAGTTTATATCATATATATCATTTGTGTAAAATTTCAAACAAATCTAAAATCATTTGATATGATATTGAGACACATAAAGATTAACGGAGTTTAAGAAATCACAGAAACTGTTAATTTTGTTGCGTCACAATAATATATCAAATGATTTTAGATTTGTCTGAAATTTTACACAAATGATCTATATGATATAAACTTTTAATCCAACGGTGTATTTTATAAAAATTTATATCAGTTAAATTTTTTTTAAGTGATTGGGGGTAAATACCCCAAAATCTTGAAGGGGTAGACAAGAAAAAGCCAAAATATAATATATTCAATGGTATTGTAAGTGTTTATTAATATCGGACACGACATATATTCGACACCGAGACATTCTTAATTTGAGGAGTGTCTGAACTTCATAACTTAAAATTAATAATTTATTATTTTAATTTTGAACATTTTCGATCACAATAATGTTGAATCATCAGGAAATATTGCTTGGTTCATTATTTTGTGATTACAACTTGAAATTTCAGTGTTAATTTGACTTGAAATTGCGTTTTTGAGGTTTGGATCGTGTGGGTTTTTCAACGGGTTGAATTGACCTTAGAGGTTGAAGACGAAGTTTTTTAAAAATAAAAGGCAAAAATTGGTTTTGTGGAAGGACAGATTCAAACCCGCAACCATTGCCTGACCAACAATAAATGAGGCCAGAGGCGAACATCGAATTGAGGCCTTTTAATTAAAAAATAATATTTAATAAAATGTTTATTTTTTAAAACAAAATAATTTATTAAATCATCATAATCAATTTTTTGAACATTTTTTTTTATAATAAACATTTCATATTTAATTGGTAGGAAAATCAATACATTTAATCTTTTGAGATGTTATTGGTATACAAATTTTTTTTATTAATTCAAATTCTAATCTACAGAGATTCAAAGGTTATAGTTGTTTGAATTATTGAGGAATTGTAAATTTATAGTCTCATTTTTATAATATGTTTTTCAAAGGCTTTTATGATTTTCTTCGAGCCCTTTTTTTTAAGGAACTTATGACTTATCTAGGCCTTTTTTCCTTAGTAAAAATATTTCATTTTTCGGAGACCTAAAATCCCTGCTAATGTTGTCTTACCGTTGTGCCGGCCCTGTCTGCAACATCATCATGGACTCAATCACAAAATATATTTATGGTTCGTGTATATTATCAAATTCGATAGTCAAAACCATTGGTCTATCAAAATTTCAAAGTTTTTTTATTTATTTGTAGCATCAAAATTTTAAAGTTAGAGGGCAAAAATTGCATATTTAGAAATGGGGGACCAAGTTCATGTGAATTCAGTTCAGTTGGTACAAATATCACATTGTAAGTGTAAGAGTCAGGGTTAGAACCTCAAACACTCGGTTAGTTGATAAAAAAAGGGGGACCGGAATTACGTTTTAACAAAATAGGAGAACCGTCTTTGTCAAAAAAAAAAAAAAAACAAAATAGGAGAACCGTAAATACATTTAAGTCTAATAACACAAAATTATTAAAATTGCAGTAAATCATATAGGGATCATATTTCATTAGCTACTCCGCTAATGCAATATCGTAATCGACTCTTTAATATTTTGCTTTCAAAACAACTTCACTTATTGCTCGACGTATGTTTTTGTTTCCGACAAACAAGCAAGATCTAATGGGGCTATTAACTTTCAATTCTTTTTTTTTTCTTCACCATATTTGTACGAAGTTTCCATCACTGTTAATGATATTGATGACTAATCTCGGTCGATGAATATGTGGGGCACACAAGGTGTGTTATCCCCTTTCAACCAAATGTTCTCCATACACATGAGTCAGAAATCGAACTTCTAACTACATGCGTAAGAGGACAAAGACTCTTATATAATTTAGACCAATTTATTGTTGGTATATAACTCTATTCTTAATTTTTTTTTTTGAGGCAACTCTATTCTTAATTATAGCAATTAGTATTTACAGATAAAATTATTCTAGATCCGTTAAATAGTAAACCTATGTCTATCATTCTAAATCAAAGAATCATAATAAGATTCTTAAACTCAGAAAAAGATTAGGAATGAGATTAATGACATTGATATAATAAAACTAAGATTTATTTTATATAATCAACAAATCAAAGTTATAGATTAGATAAACTAACAACATCTAACCCCCAACACAAGAAAAATTAGCTACTCATACTCTTGGTAGCTTTACACCTATATGAAGAGAAGACAATGTTGCATCTTGATCCTTGAGAATCTAAGACTGACGTGCTCCTCTGTTGCTGAAACCTTGATATACTCCTGTCTCAGTGGCTTGTGCTGCAAGTTATCCCTTTTTATTAATTTCTTCCACTAATGGCATCTCTTGATTCATTTATCCCCAGGCCGATCAAATTCTTCAAAATTAGCCTTCATAATAATAAGCTACAAAGAACAAAATTTGCAGACTATAATAATGAGCATTAATAACAATGTGGCCAATAGTTCTATAAATTAAGTGTTACCTGTTAGATTTGTAGAATTCTTGTCTATGCGACATTGCTATCACAATTACAACATCAGATTCATTAAACTATTATGAATTGGCGATAAGGAAGGGATAATCTGCATTCCAAGGATTAAAGACAACTAATATATATTTTTTTTTTTTGACGTAAGACAACTAATATATTGCTTAAAACCTCAGGATGCAGATTATCTAAACCTTATCCAATATTTATACTGACTCCACCGTGAAGCAACATTTGGTTAGTAAAAAATGGAAACAATCGAGTTGATTCAACAATTACGCATTGGTGATGAGGAAGAGATAATCTGCAATCCAAGGCTTAGATACAATTACACAACTGTTGTTCTAAACCTCAGGATGCAGATTATCGTTTCCAAATCCAATATTTAGCACCGATCAAACCTAATTGCAAGTTGTATTAAGAAATTGAGAGTGGAAGAAAGAACATGAGCAAATACTCTAGGAGAAGAATTCTGAATTAGGTTTGATTGTTAAACATCAGCGTGATTATATGAATTTATAGTGTTCCGAGAACATATTCGATAAAATTATGTAGCCAATCATTTATTTTAAGATTCTTTTCTTGAACGCGCTTTTTTGAAAAGTTTCTTCTTTATTTTAGATACATCTCATCCGTGCAATACTTTAGAACTCACTCTCAAAAGGTTTGCCACATTCTGATTCTGTATGTTGTATCTTGTTACCAACTATCATGCTTTGTGACATATTCTCATCTTATTCTCACATATATGCAAGCTATTTCAGCCTTGGATACATTTATGTTGTTAATTAGTTTTAATTTACTTATATTAATAATGCACATTCAACTAATTAATATTTCTTCTGGTCACATTTATAAGTAAAAATCTACGTTTAAGATATATTACTATTCAATGAGTCTAAAAAGTAGTTTTTTGTTTATAAATGTCACCGAATAGAGTACATTTAATAAATATAACATTCAGTAAGATATTAGGTGATTGCATATTTGCAGCATGGATCAAGCATAGCCTCTACAATGATGATTAAGACAAAATGTCACATTCAATATGTGGGTTTATACTGAATTTTTCTCTCTTTTCTCATTCAGAATAGATACCACAAAGCTGCACCACCCTGCATAAACTACACTAATGAGATTACCTTGCTTCTTGGAAACACTTCATTCAAAAAGAATAGATATCAACAAATCTAATGTTCTATACTTGAGGACCATTCAAAGTGATATTCTTGAAGTTAATTTGAATGGTATAGAATTTCATTTGTTTGGAAAAAGACCATATTTGTGTGAGCATATAAGAGGACCATTTTGTTCTCATTACTAATTTACAACAAAAGAGAATAAAGGATCATGATCATTTTTTGTCCTCGTCGAATTGCAAAGATTATGTTCAATCAAAGCGGATATGACCATAATGAGTGGCTCCCTTTGGTTAAACTGGAAGAGACCTATCGATCTCATACAACTATGTGCTCTTGGGTTCATGATCAACATTTTTAACATATTAAGCTAATATCTCACATATTAACATTTTTTTACAAATATCCATATTGTGCTCAAAAAGAGGACTCTATAAAATCTTGAAGGAAAGTCTTTTCTTAATTTAGCTCATGTATGTAATAATAGACAATAGTTGTTTTTCAATCTGAGTTAATACTTTGGTTGTAAATAATCTCTAACTTCAAGGTATAGTGGTCATACTAAATTTCTTATATATCAAGGGAGGTAAATATAAAGTGAAATCTTTCATTTAATAATGATGTTTTTCTTCTTAATATTCTTATTAGGATATAGGTACAAAATTCCACCACAGACGTTAAGTTGTGCCTCATTGGTGGATTCTTCAATTCAAACTGAATTTTCTTCATATTTAAGTGTAAGGCTGGCCCTAAGTATGGGCAAGACAATCCTTCCCTTAGGGCGTAAAAAATAGGGCCTAAATTTTTTGATTCATTAAATATTCTTAAAATATTTTCTGTATATGTTTAAGTAAATTTAAATGTCAAAAATATTTTATGTAGTACAATATAGCTAATAAAAAATAACATTTTTTATTAGCTATATTGGGTCTAATTTTTTTATTCATCAAGGACCTCTAAATTGTTAAGATTCAGGGTTCGAACTTTGTATCACTTGTTTAAAGACTTTAAATATTTTTGGTTAATAATAAATTAAAGTACTAGGATGTATTCACTTGAGTGAAAAAATATGTTTATAAAAAACTCATTGCACATCTCATGATACCAAATAAAAAAGAAAAAAACATGATTTTGTAAAGTTATAGATGATGGAATTTTCAGTGGAATATATGACCATATTTTTTATGCGATAGGGCCTGAGGACGGATCTAGTTTTGGATCCCTTGCACGTATAGCAGAATGAGCTAATTTAAAAGCTTTTACTTCTAACCAACTCTGTCTTGGACCTCTTGGTAATCATTTTAGAGTGTCTGGATTTAATATATCAAGTAAGTTTTAAGTCGAATTTATGTTAATCAATGAGTTACCCACATTTGAAAATTTATATTTTAGAAGTCTGTGTTGTAGCATACCGTGATTTGAAGAATCGATGTGCAACAGAGCTCAATAGAGCTCTGATGCCTTCTTGAAGCTCCTGATAATCGAAAATAAATTATTGAAATAAAGATACAAAAAAGGTATAGAGGAAGCCGGAAATTCTTGTATATTATTCACTTGTTGAATGAGTAAAAGTACAATGAAATATTTAGACTACTCATAGATCAACTATAGTTAGTTACAAATTAAATATTGAGTTATCAACTTATCATCATCATTACTCTAACTGAATTCATTGAGTCATAAAATTCAGTTATTCTCTGCCCATAGACGCATAGACGATTTTACGATCTAACTATGTCTCAGTAGCTTGTGCTGTAAGTTATCCCTTTTGATATAGTTCTTTCACTTGTTCATTGGTATCTCTTGATTCATTTAACACTTGTCCATTCAAATTCTTCAAAATTTGAATTTATAATCTAATAAATCACATAGTTGTCATGCTTAGATACTATATTAATACTACAGAAAATATGAGATAGATATGAAAATATGATATAGATATGAAAATCTTAAGTAGAAAAAATAAGATAGCTAGCATGCAAAGTTTAAAAGTGGATTGAAACTTGAAAGCAAAGTTAAAAGAGAAACTCTTAATGAAAAATGGCAAAACAAATGCTCAGTTATACAAATTTAAACGAGAATAGTGACATTAATATACTAAAAACAAGATTTTATATTATGAACAAATTAAAGTTATACATTAGATACCTAACCTAACTAACAACATAAAATTAGCTACTCATACTGATGGTAACTGTACACTGATGGTAACTGTCATTGCATCTAGATGCTTGAGAATCCACAAGTGATGAGGTGCTCTACTGTTGTTGAAACCTTGGTATTCTCCTTTGTGACTCAATTGCATTAACATAGGGAAAACTATGGTGAATGGAATACATTACAGTCCCTCAAGCAATTCAGCCGAATCAATCATTGTCAAGCTCTCCTTCTCTTGTTTAGAACATTTCAAACCATCAACGAAGGTTACTATGTGATTGATAGGAGTCATTACTGAGTTTTGGGAAAGAGTAAATTCAATAAGAATTCATGTACAAAAATGACTTCCAATACAAATTGGGGAAAATGGAACAATACCTAGAGGTCTGATACCGTCATGAAATTCTTGATCATTGAAGAAATTGACAGAAAAATATACAACAAATTTATCCAAACATTCTAACTGAATTTGTTGAGTTAGACAATTCAGTTATTTTCTGCCAGAATATAGTTTTCAAATCTAACAGTCTTAGTAGCTTCTGCTGCAAGTTATCCCTTTTGAGCTACAAAGAACAAAAGTTGCAGATTATAACAATGAGCATTAATAACAATGTGGCCAATAGTTCGATAAACTAATTGTTACCTGTTAGCTTTGTAGAATGCTTGTCTATGAGACATTAATTGTTATCACAATTAAACATCAGATTGATTAAACTATTTTTCGATTGGCGAAAAGGAAGGGATAATCTGCATTCCAAGGATTAAAGACAACTAAAATATTGCTGTAAACCTCAGGATGCAGATTATCTAAGCCTTATCCAATATTTATACTGACTCCACCGTGAAGCAACATTTCACTAGTGAAAAATGGAAACGATCGAGTTGATTCAACAGTTCCGCATTGGTGATATGGAAGAGATAATCTGCAATCCAAGGCTTAGATACAATTACACGACGGTCATGTACTAAACCTCAGGAAGCAGATTATCATTTCCAAATCCAATAATTAGCACCGATCGAACCCAATTGCAAGTTGTATTAAGAAATTGAGAGTGGAAGAAAGAACATGAGCAAATACTCTAGGAGAAGAATGCTCAATTAGGTTTGAGTGCTAAACATCTGCATGATTATATGAATTTATAGTGTTCCTCGAACACATTCGATAACATTGTGTAGCCAATCATTTATTTTAAGATTCTTTTCTTGAACGCGCTTTTTTGAAAAGTATCTGCTTTGTTTTAGATACATCTCATCCATGCAATACTTTAGAACGCAACATCAAAAGGTTTGCCACATTCTGTGTGTTTTATCTTGTTACCAACTATTATGCTGTGTTACAGATTCTCATCTTCATATATGCAAGCTACCTCAGCCTTGGATACATTTATGTTCTTAGTATTAATTTCCTTAAATTAATAATGTGCATTCAACTAATTAATACTTCCTCCATTTACATTTATAAGTAAAAATCTACGCTTTAGATATATACACTATTCAATAAATCTAAAAAGTAGTTTTTTGTTTATAAATGTGATCAGAGAGAGTACATTTACATGTTATAATACTTTTAATTAACAAATTTGTGAGTTAATAAAATATTACGTTCAATAAGATATTAGATTATTGCAGATTTGAAGCATGGATCAAGCATAGGCTCTACAATCATTGATTAAAACAAAATGTATGTCACATTCAATATGTGGGATTATACTGAAATTTTTGTCTTTTTTCTCATTCAGAATATAGATACCACAAAGCATAAACTACACTAATGAGATTGCCTTGCTTCTTGGAAACACTTCATTCCAAAAAGAATAGATATCAACGAGTCTAACACTTTCTGCTAATGTTCTATATACTTGAGGACCATTCATCATTCAAAGTGTTATTTTGAACTTAATTTGAATGGTATAGAATTTCATATTTTTTGGAAAAAACCATAATTGTTTGAGCATATATATATAGGAGGACCATTTTGTTCTCATTACTATTTTACAACAAAAAAGAATTAAGTCATGATTATTTTTTTTCCTTCGCGGAACTGCAAAGGCTAACTGTTCAATCAAGGCGGATATGACCATAATGAGTAGCAGCTGGCTCTCTTTGGTTGAGCTAGAAGAGACTTGATTGATTTCATACAACTATGTGCTCTTGGGTTTCATAATCATTGTTTAAGCTAACATATGTTTTACAAAATATCTACATTGTGTTGCAAAAGAGGACTCTAGATAATCTTGAAGGAAAATCTTTTCTTAATTTAGCTCATAATTACAATAATAGTACGTAATTCAAGCTCAGTTAATACTTTAGTGTCCTAAATAGTTTCTAACTTCTAGGTATAGTGGTAAAATTAAATTTCTTATATCCCATATGGCAGGTAATAAATATAAAGTGAAATATTAACTTAATAATGATTTTTTTTTTCTAAATTTCGTTATTATGATATAAGTATAAAATTCCACTGCTGACGTTTTGTGGTGCCCCATAGGTGGGTTCTCCCATTTTAAAATATTAATTTGCACATGTCATGACATGATACCAAATAAAAAAGCCAACATGATTTTGTAAAGTTAGATGCTGGAATTTTCAGTGGCATTCACCATATTTTGGATGTGATAGGGCTTGAGGATGGATCTAGTTTTGGATCCCTAGCAGTATCAAAATTAAATGAAAGGTTTTGAAAGAAGAGAGACAATAATAAAAAGTCCGGGCTATGTCTTGGACCTTTTGGTTTTTTATTTTATTTTTTATAAGTAAATTTGAATTATAAGAAGTATAAGGGGTATTCAACCCTTACAATTCAGAAGAAGAAGAAAAAAAACAACTCTCTAATTCTCTATGTACTCCCTCCGGTATTAAATATAAGCAATTTTCCCCTTTTTAGATATATTGAATAATTAATGTATCAAGCTTATATTGTAGACTAGATACATTAGTTATTTAATGTATCTAAAAAAGTGAAAGTTGCTTATATTTAAGGCCGGATGGAGTACATTGTAAGCAATATGTCGCGTACGACCAACAAAACTAAAACCACGACACATAAAAAATTTGCTCCACTATAAAACAAATATTAGCTTGATCTCCTCGCCAAATAATATTGTTGTGCCACCGCCAGATACACCAAGTCGTTGTCAACCAAATAATATTCCCGTATGCCTTTACCAAAGCACCGAACTGGAGAAAATGTTCTTGCACAATAGCTGGCCTGTGAAACTGCAGTCCTATCCACCTCTCCCAAATTGTTACAGAAACACCACAATGAAGAAATACATGATGTAAAGCTTCATCATCGAGTACACAAAGCACAAACCCTTTCTCACTAGCATTAGTTGAGATGATTTTATAAATTTCACAAGCTTTATATCTAAATTTAATATCTGGAGTAAGTTTTTAGTCGAATTTGTAACTACAAGAAAATTATCACGTTTTGTTTGTGGTTTTGGCCAAAAAAAAATGGTTACAAAAGACAGTAGATTGGCGAGAGATATTCTTGAAGACTTTTGACTCTCAAGAAGGAAAAATTTTCTCCCCCCCACTTCTTTAATTCTCCCCTAGGTGTAGGCGCAAGTTTGGGTTGTAGAACACGAACCTATGGAGTTGAGGTTTTTGTTGGTGGTAGTAGTGGAGTTTAGCTTCTTGTACTTGTGCTACATCTAACACTACCCTCAACAAAAACTTCATCTCCACCACCACCAACAACAAGTTCAAGAAACTAAACTCCACATCAACAAAAAAACTAATAAATCTAGTGAAAGCAAGTAACAAAACTACAAAATTCACCACCACCGATAAAAATAAACAAACAAAATCTCGAACTAATGAATAAACAAAAAATCAATGAGTCTGCCCAAAGTTTGAGTCATAGAACCCGAACTTGTTCCTACACCACCCAAAACCAATGAGTCCGCCCAAGGTTCGGGTTGTAGAGTGCGAACTTGTGCCTACCAATGTGGACCTTTGCAAGCTTTTGTTGCAGGACATATGTTTGGTTGGGCTTCCAAAGAGGATTAGCAACTTTCTTTATCTGATGGAATCAAGGGATTGCCATGATTTTGTGTATAAGACAGGGCATTTTACTATATGTCATTGGTTTCCCTTTAGAGATTTTAAAATTTCAAAATAGTTTGTAATTTTTCAAATGCTTTTTATTTTTCACAATGTTTAAATATTTTATTTGTCAAAAATGAATAGCACAAATGCATACAGTTAGAGCATAAACACAAGCTAACACACAGGTTGAGGAGTGAAAATGAGAAATTTATTAATTGTGCAAAATGCGGAAAATTTTTACAACTTGATGCGAATCCGTTGAAGAGGTGATTGCAAGTTGAAACTAAGATAATGACCATGAAAATAAGTGAATTCCATGGAATTATAAGAATTATGTCATTCTCCATGAGCTCGACACCATAATATCTTGCTTTTGAGAATGAGAATTGGATCAATCTTTTCCATCTGAAGCTTCGCTTTCATGAAATGTCAAGTGACACTGTCCTACGCCTTTTCATTCCTTTTTTACATGTCTTATTTTTTTGTTGTCAATAATTTTTGCCTAGACCGCCTTTTCAGGTTTTTGGCTTAGCGGGCGTTTCTTTATCACATTTTTTTAGGCATAGTATTTCTTGACTGCGTCTGAGTTCACTGGATGCGGGAACTCTTCACTATCCATAGTTGCAAGGATCGAGGCTCCACTAGGGAAGGCCTTCTTTAGGACAAATGGTCCATCATAGTCAGGAGTCCATTTTCCTCGAAAATCTTTGTGAACATGCAGTATGACTTTCAACACCAAAGCATCTTCCTTGAATTGTCTTGGACGGACTTTCTTGTCGAATGCCCTCTTGACTATTTGTTGGTGCAACTGAACATGACACAAAACTGTCATTCTCTTTTCTTCAATGAGGTTGAGTTGATCAAGCTGGTTCTGAACCCATCTTGTTCTTCGAGTTTCACATCTCTCTAAACTCTTAATGAAGGAATATCAACCTCTATTGGTAGAACTGCTTCCATACCATAGACCAAAGAGAAAGGTGTTGCCCCTGTTGAAGAGCGAATTGTGGTCCTATATCCATTGAGAGCATAAGGAACCATGTCATGCCATTCCGTGTAATTCTTCACCATTTTCGGAATGATCTTTTTGATATTTTTGTTAGCTGCCTGTACGGCTCCATTCATCTTGGGCGGGTATGGCGATGAGTTGTGGTGTTCCTACGGATTCATCTTGAAATCAGCACACAACTCTCTCATTGTCTGATTATTCAAGTTTCTCTAGCATTATCAGTGATAATCTTGTTAGTGAAGGAAAATTGACATAGTAAAAGCAGTGGAATTCAAAAAAATTCTTTAGAGATCCTTACGAAAGCGCATGATCATGTGTTTAGGGTTTTACCTCTTGTACACTATAAGAAAACGGCTGGATTGCGGCGGTTTTTTAAAGTGATACCGGCGGTTTTTAACCGCCACAAGGAACATTTACGGCGGTTTCCAAGATGCCGCTCTATGTTGTGGCGGAAACACATTTAGCGGTGGTTATTTCAACCTCCAGACAAACTGCCGCAACGGATTTAGCGGTGGTTCCAAACTGCCGCAATTAGACAACTGAAAAACAAAAAAAATTAACAATTTTGTGGCGGTTCCAAACCGCCGCCATGCTTATGTTTTGTTAAAAAAAAACTTTTTTTTCTCAGTATTACTGATATATACATTTTTAAAGTAACTAAATTAAATTCTTTAACTTAAAACATGAACTAATATACATATACTAATTAAATATGAATTCTACATTTTGTATAAAGTGATTCAATAACATAAACAAACAATACAATAGATCTCTTCGGCAATCAATCTCTTTTGATAAAATAATTTGTACACTTAATGAAACTTTTGTCCATTATCGAATAAGTCAATCTTGCAAGCTAACAATCTAAATTATTCATTCTAAAAGGAGGTATATATTTAAAAAGGTCATTCATACATATTGTAATGTTGAAAGCAATGCTCTCAAGTTTCCTGCTTTCCCGCTTGACCACCTTTTAACATCAGCATCGAGAGCTTCAGCTACCCTCTGCAGGAAAGAATATTGCATAAGACAAAGTGAAAAACACATGAAACGAAAGATATGATAGATATTTACATTTCTCTCCTCTTGCTCTTTCTGCATGAGCCAATCACGCATACTCTTTTCTGCAAGAGCCTTTGCCTGCATAAGGTAGAACAATGATTGCAGGAACTTTTTGACATAAAAATCAATAAGTACAAAAAACAGGGGCAAAACAAGGAACCATACCACACGTTCCCCTATTCTCTGATGCCTCTCGGACCTAGCTTTACATCTCTGAGCAGAGTCAGCATTAGCTCCATTAAAGACCTTAACAGAGTCACGAACTTCAGAGATTGCAATTTGTAGAGAATCAATAAACATTCAATGAAATAAGAAAAATATAGTAACGATATCACGTAAAGCAAAACTTTTTAACTTCACATACCATTGCCTCTGGAAGCACCAGCACACTTCTCTGGAACAGACTTGTTGGATTTATTTCTTGCATCAGAAGCAGCCTTCTCATACAGTGCCCTCTCCAGGGCACGTGCTCTTACCTCTGCAATTTCTCTCTCCACAGCAGCATCCTCAGCTTTAAGTTTTGCTTCCATAGCAGCCTTCTCAGCAGGTGTTTTTTCATTTACTTGACTAGTGGTTTTTAGCCTTTCTCGGCCATTCAAAATGTTTTTTTTGACGTGCTTCAAATGCAACCCTCTCCACAGCTGCCGTTTCTTTTGCATCAGCAAATGCCCTTTCACGAGCTTCACGGATTGCTCTTTCTACAGCTTGTTGGCGTTTTTGTGTTGGCTAAAATTTTGCAAAAACCCATTTTGTCATATGCTCTAGAAAATGCTGTAGCAACTGAGTACGTTGTGACCGGAAGCTTCTAGACACGTGCGCGTTTTTGTTTGTTATTTCCAGAAGATATCTTTTAAGAAGATTCGTTTAAGAAATTATATTTTTGTTGGAAAATATATTTTTGTTAGGGCGGAGCTGGCACAGCACGCGAGCCTTGTGTCACAAGTAACATTGTGTGTGAAGATTTAATTCTAAAATATATTTTATATATTTTATGAATTTTTTGTTTGGCGCTAAAGATTTATTGGATATATTTCTGAAGACTCCTTTTCTTAAGGAACAAGTAAAGCCCAGCATGAAGACTCTATAAATACAAGTGTCAAACCTAGTTAGGTTTGTGTGGGGAATTTGTTGTGTTCACTAAAGCGTGTGTTGTTTATTTTTCCTAGTGAACTGTGTGAGTCTTTTCTTGTATCCTCGAATTGATACATGCTAAAGACATAGGTTGTTGTGTTTATTGAGTGATTACTCTTAAGCTTTTAAGCACGGAGTTGATCGATTTGTTCGAGTGTGTTCTCACCATTATATGTTTGTTGATTAAGAACAACACGGTGTGTCTGTGTTGTAAGTAGGGGCGTAAGGCGGGGCGCCTTTGACCTAGGAGTTCCTAGGTTGAGTTGCACAAGGTAGTTGCTAGGCGAGAAGAAGTAAACGGGTCGTTTACGTTGATCTTTGAACTAGGGCTATAGTAGTGGATTCCTCCTGGATTGGTATCCCCCAGATTAGGGCAAGTTTGCGCCGAACTGGGTCAACAAACTCTTGTGTTATTTACATTCTGTCCTTTATTGTTTTTATTATTATCTGTGTTGCGAGTAGACGCTGTAGCAATTGCTAAAGCAATCTCCTACTGAGTGCCAGGAATTACAATTGACATCAGAGCAGGCACCCTGCCTGTTTGGGTGAGCTCCAGGGAAACTATTTCTGGCATAATGGATAAAGAAGGAGGAATGGTGAACAGACCACCCCTGTTGAGTGGGTCTAACTATGATATTTGGAAGTCTCGCATGACAGCTTTCTTGAAATCACTAGATAGCAGGGCTTGGAAGGCTGTACTCAGAGGTTGGGATCATCCCAAAGTGAAAGATGCTGATAATAATGATACTGATGAACTCAAACTTGAAGAAGAATGGACCACGGCTGAAGACACGACAGCAATTGGAAACTCCAAAGCTCTAAACGCCTTATTTAATGGAGTAGATCCAAACATGTTTAGATTGATCAATCAATGTACTGTTGCCAAGGACGCGTGGAATATTTTGAAGACTGCTCATGAAGGTACTCAGAGGGTAAAGAAGTCAAAACTCCAGCTTCTAACAACTCAGTTTGAGAATCTTAAGATGAAGGAAGAAGAAAATGTTCATGACTTTCATATGAATGTGCTAGAATATGCTAACTCATTTGAATCCTTGGGAGAAAAGATATCTGATGAAAAACTAGTAAGCAAAATCCTAAGATCTTTACCCAAAAGGTTTGATATGAAAGTGTGTGCAATAGAAGAAGCACAAGACATTAGCGATATGAAAGTTGATGAGCTAATTGGCTCCCTTCAAACTTTTGAGTTGAAAATCAATGAAAGGGTAGAAAAGAAAAATAAAAGTATAGCTCTTGCCTCGAACATTGATGAAGATGATGTGGAGAGTTCCATAGATACTGATGAAGGCTTATCAAATGCTGTGGTAATGCTTGGAAAACAGTTCAACAAGGTGCTGAAATCTATGGACAGAAGACCCAGACTAAGATTAGCTGGAGGAAATGCTAGAACATCTGCGCAGGGTAAATCATATGAACTCAACAGAAATACTGCTTCTCAAAAGAGCCCAAGAACTGATGATAAACCTACTCAAGGCAAAGGTGTTCAGTGTCATGAATGTGAAGGTTATGGCCACATTAGACCTGAATGTGCAACATATTTAAAGAGGCAGAAGAAAGGTATGAGTGCAACTTGGTCAGATGAAGACGCATCTGAGGAAGAAAGTGAAACTGAGTCTGCAAAGAACATCACTGCACTAACAGGAATATGTCTATCTGATGAAGATGGATACCTAACTTATGATGCACTAGCAGCTGCCTATAATGAGTTATGTATCAAAAGTGCTGAAGAGTTCAGAATCAGTGAGCAACAAAAGGAGACTATATCCCAGCTCCAGGGTGAAAAAGAAAAATACTTATCAGCTATTTATGATCTCCAACAAGATGTGATTGTGCTGAATTCACAAATCAGAGAGCAAAGGAAGTATGTTTCTATGATGACTAATGGTACTGAGAAATTAGATGACATTCTGAATCAACAAATCTCAGGTAGGCCAAAAGGAGTTGGATTTGACTATGAAAAGTTCAACAAAAAGAAGAAGAATATTCAGAAGACTATGTATCCACCTCTCAAAGAAACATTCTCAGCAAGGCCGAGTCAGTTGCCTCAGCAATCTGTGCAGCATCAGAGAGTGAAAGAAAAATCTCAACCTTGGATATGTCACTACTGTGGGAAAAGGGGTCACATAAAACCTTATTGTTTCATACTCCATGGACCCCCCAGTAAGATGCAGCAAGCAAAATCCAAGAAGAATGTCAAGAAAGAATGGAAACCTAAACCTAGAAAGAAGCTTGTTTCACTCATTGCTCACACATCTTTAAAAGCAACATCTAGGGAAGATTGGTATTTTGACAGTGGCTGCTCCAGACACATGACTGGAATTGAGAATTTTCTGGTTGATATCAAGTCCTATTCAACAAGCTTTGTCACTTTTGGTGATGGATCTAAAGGAGAAATCAAGGGGATAGGAAACTTGGAAAGAAAGGGTCTACCTAAACTTACAAAAGTCTTGTTTGTGAAAGGTTTGACGGCTAATCTAATCAGTATTAGTCAGCTATGTGATCAAGGATTGTTGGTTAACTTTACAAAAGCTGAATGTCTAGTCACTAATCAAGAAGGAGAAGTCATAATGAAGGGTGTGCGATCAAAGGATAATTGTTACTTATGGGAACCACAAGAGGATGTAGGCTTGTCAACTTGCTTGTTTACTAAGGAAGATGAAGTAACATTATGGCACCAAAAGTTAGGTCATCTGAACCTAAGGAGTATTAAGAATGCCATAGCTGAAGAAGCAATCAGAGGTTTACCCAAGCTCAAAATTGTTGAAGGAAACATATGTGGTGAATGTCAGATTGGGAAACAAACCAAGAAGCCTCATCATCAGCTACAGCATCTGACAACTTCCAGAATTCTTGAGTTGTTACACATGGATTTGATGGGTCCTATGCAAGTTGAAAGCTTAGGTGGCAAAAGATATGCATTTGTAATGGTAGATGACTTCTCAAGGTACACTTGGATCAAATTCATTAGAGAGAAATCTGATACTTTTGATGTTTTCAAGGAGTTATGTGTTCAAATACAAAGAGAAAAAGATAGTACGGTCTTGAAGATAAGAAGTGATCATGGCAAGGAGTTTGAGAATTCCAAGTTCTCTGAGTTCTGTACAGCTGAAGGGATAGCACATGAATTCTCTTCACCAATTACACCACAGCAAAACGGTGTGGTTGAGAGAAAGAATAGAACTTTGCAAGAGTCAGCTAGAGTTATGTTACATGCCAAAAATCTTCCATATCATTTTTGGGCTGAAGCTATGAATACTGCTTGCTATATTCACAATAGAGTCACTCTGAGAACTGGCACTAAAGTTACCCTATATGAGCTGTGGAAGAATAAGAAACCAACTGTCAAATACTTCCATGTCTTTGGAAGCAAATGTTATATTCTTGCGGATAGGGAACAACGAAGGAAATTGGACTCCAAGAGCGATGAAGGCATATTCTTAGGATACTCTACCAACAGCAGAGCTTATAGAGTGTTCAACTCCAGAACTAAAGTCATGATGGAATCCTTTAATGTTGTTGTAGATGACTCCAGTGAAGAGAAGAGGTCTGATGCTCCATCAATACCTATAGCATCTGATCAGCAGGACGAGGTATTTGAAGCTGAAAAGGAAGATGTTGACTCTGGATCTAGTAGTACTGAACCCAACAAAGGTCCATCTACAAGAGTTCAGAAGAATCATCCAAAAGAGTTCATCATTGGTGATCTTAACCAAGGCATTGTTACAAGAAGAACAAGAGATGCTGTGTCTAATTCATGCTTTGTGTCAAAGATGGAACCCAAGAATGTCAAAGAAGCTCTTACTGATGAATTCTGGATCAATGCCATGCAGGAAGAACTTGAACAATTCAAGAGGAATGAGGTATGGGATCTTGTGCCTAGACCTAAAGGTGTGAATGTCATTGGTACTAAATGGGTGTTCAAGAATAAATCTGATGAGAGTGGGAACATAACTAGAAACAAGGCTAGACTGGTAGCTCAAGGCTATGCTCAGATTGAAGGTATAGACTTTGATGAGACATTTGCTCCAGTAGCACGTCTTGAATCCATAAGACTTCTCTTAGGAATTGCATGTATTCTGAAGTTCAAGTTATTTCAAATGGATGTGAAAAGTGCCTTTCTCAATGGGTATTTGAATGAAGAAGTCTATGTTGAACAACCCAAGGGTTTTATTGATCCTAGTTTTCCAAATCATGTCTACAGATTGAAGAAGGCTTTGTATGGCCTAAAGCAAGCTCCTAGGGCTTGGTATGAAAGGTTGACTGAATTTCTGGTTACTCATGGATACAGAAAAGGTGGTAATGACAAGACTCTGTTTGTGAGAGAAGAGAAAGATAAAGTGATGATTGCACAAGTCTATGTGGATGATATAGTTTTTGGTGGAATGTCTGATCAGATGGTCCAGCAATTTGTGCAGCATATGCAGTCAGAGTTTGAAATGAGTTTAGTTGGTGAACTTACTTTCTTCCTTGGCCTCCAAGTGAAACAAATGGAGGATACTATATTTGTGTCTCAAAGTAAGTATGCAAGAAATATTGTGAAAAAGTTTGGTATGGAGAGTGCTAGTACCAAAAGAACACCAGCAGCAACACATTTGAAGCTTACCAAAGATGATAAAGGGATCAGTGTTGATCAAAGTCTTTACAGAAGTATGATTGGAAGCTTATTGTATCTCACAGCAAGTAGACCTGATATTACTTTTGCTGTAGGAGTATGTGCAAGATATCAAGCTGAGCCTAAAATGAGTCACCTCACACAAGTCAAAAGAATCTTAAAATATGTGAATGGGACTTGTGACTATGGAATCTTGTATTGTCATAGTGATAACTCTATGCTAATAGGGTATTGTGATGCTGATTGGGCAGGAAGTGCGGATGATAGGAAAAGCACTTCAGGAGCATGTTTCTTCCTTGGTAATAATCTCATATCTTGGTTTAGTAAGAAACAAAATTGTGTGTCTCTATCAACTGCAGAGGCAGAATATATTGCAGCTGGTAGTAGTTGTTCTCAGCTAGTGTGGATGAAGCAAATGTTGAAGGAGTACAATGTGGTACAAAATGCAATGACATTATACTGTGACAACTTGAGTGCCATAAACATCTCTAAAAATCCTATTCAACATAGTAGGACTAAGCATATTGATATAAGGCATCATTTTATTAGAGATCTTGTTGAAGAAAAGATTGTCACACTTGAGCATGTAGCAACAAATGAACAACTTGCTGATATTTTCACAAAAGCATTGGATGCTACACAATTTGAGAAGTTAAGGGGCAAATTGGGAATTTGCCTATTAGAAAGCCAATAGCAGTTACATTTGAAAAGCGGTGCAACTGTTTCTCCCTCCTATCAAGTTAGGGTGCACGCATATCAAGGAACGGTTTTCTTTTCTATTTACTTCTTTTGCCGCAATCATTACTCTATTTGCAAAACACTCAACCGATTGCAGTATTATTTTCGTTCACACAAAGAAGTTTTTCATCTCTCAGACTTTCTGTATTCCTCATCGCTATTTTCTCAAAACAACCATGTCTACTCCTGTGTCTTCACCGGTCAGAGAAAATGCACAAAAGTCACCACCACAAGAGGAACATGCAATAATGATTGCTGTCGCAGATCCTATAACTATTGTCGCTCCCGACACTTCCGAAAAATCAAAGAAAGAGAAATCAAAGAAGAAGAAGAAGTCGGTAAGTGTTCTTTCTCCTGAGTCTGTGAAATCAAAAGGGAAAAAGGAGAAATCTAAGTCAAAATCTAGATATGGCAAATCTTATACTATGCAAGAACTGTATGTTGATGACTTAGGGTTAAAGAATGTTGAATCTTCTAGTAGGGTAGTTCAAGAGTCTGAAACCCTAGGATTAGATGATTCTGGTGATTTGAATGTTGATGGTGGTGCTAACACTAAGGCCACGGATAATGTTGTGCTTGAGACAACTCAGGAAGATGATCAAACTGCTGTTGCCTCTGAAAAGGTTGAAGATCATGAGGGTACTGACCTTTCTGAAAATATTGATGTTGTAGCAGATGCTAGAGCATCTGATGTATCAGACACTGCAAAGGCAGATGATGTTGTGTCTGGTAATACTGTTGAAGTCTCTCAGAATGATGAGACCATGAAAAATGCTGAAATGGAAGTGGAGGATGACACTCTGTCTGACTCCCAAACAGGTTCACAGAACAAAGAACCTGATGTTGAAATTTTGTCAGCTGTTGACAAAGAGGTGGAGAAGACTCCTGGACCTAGCATTGCTGGGAGGTTGAGGAGTAGATCTAAAATTGCACCTACACCACCACCAAAGTCAATCAAGAAATCCAAAGCTGCTGATGGTTTGAAGCCAGTGAGATATGGCCCTGGCAGATCTAAGAGCAAACACATTCCAAATGTTGAGCCTAAAAAGAAGGCTCTGAAGAGAAAGCATGAGTCATCTGATGATAGTGACTTTGCTGTTGAAGACAATGTTGTAGAGGATGCTGGCACATCTGACAAGCCAGTTGATACAGGTAAGAAGAGAGCTAAGAGTGTACCATCTGTACCTCTTGATAATGTGTCCTTTCACCATGAGGAAGGTGCTTCCAGGTGGAAGTTTATCTGTGAAAGAAGGGTAGCTGTGGAAAGGAACTTACATCATGATCTATTGAATCTCCAAGAGCTTATGGAGGTTATTGAAGCAGCTGGGTTAGTGAAGACTGTGAAGGGGCTGGGTAAATGCTATGTAAAGCTTGTCAGGGAATTCATTGTAAACTTAGGAGCTGACTGTGATGATCCTATGAGTGCTGAATATAGGCAAGTTTATGTGCGTGGCAAGTGTGTCAAATTTTCACCTGCTATAATCAATGAATATCTAGGCAGGAGTGTTGAAGATGTTGCTGAGTTGGAGGTAACTCAGAATCAGATCTGCAAAACCCTCACAGGTGATCTGGTCAAGGAGTGGCCTATGAAGAGCAATTTGTCTGCTGCTAAGCTGTCCACAAAGTATGCTATTCTCAACAAGATTGCAGCTGCTAATTGGGTGCCAACTACACATTCTAATGATGTGTCCAGAGGGATGGGCAAATTCATCTATGCTATAGGTACAAAATCTGTTTTTAACTTTGGTGATTTTATCTATTATCAAACTATAGCTCATAGGAAGACAAACGCTACAAAGATTCCTATTGCTTTTCCCACTTTGCTCTGTGATATCATCTTGCAACAATTTCCTGAGCTGTGTTTTCCTACTGATGAGCCTGCTAAGAGAGAGTCAGACATCACTTTAGACTCTAGGTTTTTGGAAAAATCACATGCTGCAGATATTGCTCTAGCATCTGGCAAAGGCAAATCTGCTATGCTGAGTAGACAACAGATGATTGCTGATCTGAAGGTTGCGAGTGAGGCTCTGGATGATAAGAAGTTCTTGGTTGATCGTGTGATTCAGACTTTGGAAGCTGAAGAGATGGTTGCTCATGATGAAGGTCTGGTGGTGGAGGATTCTAAAGAAAGTGCTGATTTTTAATAATCCATTTTTTTTCTCTTTTTCTGATGTTTTGTGTTAAGGGTGAAGCCCTGGATTCTATGCACCTGTGTGTGCTATTTGGTCTGTAATAAGTACAATTCCTTACTTATTTGATGTTCTGACAATATGATGTTCTTTTCCTTTTGTCAAATTATTTGGCTAAAAAGGGGGAGTATTAATAGTGCTGATGCACTACTGAAGATTATTGCTAGCTACTATTCTCTATGATTTATTTTACTTAGCTATGCATGAAGACAGGGGGAGTGTAGTATGTATGTGTGGAAATTTATTTTTTCCATTGAAGTGGAGATTTATTCTTTATATGCATTGAGGGGGAGGAATTTATTTTTCCTAATCCTGGTTGCATGAATTGAGGGGGAGGAATTTATTTTTCCTAATCCTTAAAATTAGTTGATTGGGTGATGATTTGGTGGCGGAAGACTCTAAGGAAACTGCTGAATTTTCATTTTCATCTACTGATTTTTTTATATGGAATCCACTTGAGAGTAAGTCTCTCTGATCATACTCTGTGAGGCTATTTGAATTTAATATCCGCTGCATGCCTCTGATACATGGTTAGCCTATTGCATTCAAGTAATATCCTTTATTTCTTCTGAAGTTATGTCTTGAAGTTGATTTGAAGAATTATTTTTATGTATGCTGATCAAAAAGTGTTTTAGCCAAAATTTGCCAAAGGGGGAGATTGTTGGCGTTTTTGTGTTGGCTAAAATTTTGCAAAAACCCATTTTGTCATATGCTCTAGAAAATGGTGTAGCAACTGAGTACGTTGTGACCGGAAGCTTCTAGACACGTGCGCGTTTTTGTTTGTTATTTCCAGAAGATATCTTTTAAGAAGATTCGTTTAAGAAATTATATTTTTGTTGGAAAATATATTTTTGTTAGGGCGGAGCTGGCACAACACGCGAGCCTTGTGTCACAAGTAACCTTGTGTGTGAAGATTTAATTCTAAAATATATTTTATATATTTTATGAATTTTTTGTTTGGCGCTAAAGATTTATTGGATATATTTCTGAAGACTCCTTTTCTTAAGGAACAAGTAAAGCCCAGCATGAAGACTCTATAAATACAAGTGTCAAACCTAGTTAGGTTTGTGTGGGGAATTTGTTGTGTTCACTAAAGCGTGTGTTGTTTATTTTTCCTAGTGAACTGTGTGAGTCTTTTCTTGTATCCTCGAATTGATACATGCTAAAGACATAGGCTGTTGTGTTTATTGAGTGATTACTCTTAAGCTTTTAAGCACGGAGTTGATCGATTTGTTCGAGTGTGTTCTCACCATTATATGTTTGTTGATTAAGAACAACACGGTGTGTCTGTGTTGTAAGTAGGGGAGTAAGGCGGGGCGCCTTTGACCTAGGAGTTCCTAGGTTGAGTTGCACAAGGTAGTTGCTAGGCGAGAAGAAGTAAACGGGTCGTTTACGTTGATCTTTGAACTAGGGCTATAGTAGTGGATTCCTCCTGGATTGGTATCCCCCAGATTAGGGCAAGTTTGCGCCGAACTGGGTCAACAAACTCTTGTGTTATTTACATTCTGTCCTTTATTATTTTTATTATTATCTGTGTTGCGAGTAGACGTTGTAGCAATTGCTAAAGCAATCTCCTACTGAGTGCCAGGAATTACACAGCTAATTTCTCCTTTTCTCTTTCTTTTTGTTTTGCTTCATCAATTTTCTTGAGGAGTTCCTTATCCACCTCTACCTTATGTGGCTTACCATTGGCTTCCTTCACTTCCGTTGTCATGGATGTTTGATGACTCTCCTTTATTTTGCTGTGAATTGATTCTTTGTACTGTTAAAGAGAGTCAATAATGCTAGAGTAGTTACCACATTTAAACTAAAATCTTGGATTTTACATGATCATATATTGAGGGACAGCGGAGTTTATGGCATGGAATCTGATTTTAGCATTGCGTTGGATGGTCTTCGTGAGACGATTCCGGATTTTGACTTTAGTAATTTTACTAGCAAGGATACCGTCCCCACAAAAGCCCAACATGTTTTGGCAAGTGTCCTTTTTGGTAAGATTGTTCAAGACATAGAAACCAATTTCGACATGACTACTAGACAAAAAGCCGTTTTTGGGTGTTTGAAAGTGGCACATGCTCAAGACTTCCTCCTGGCTATTCCCATTGATGGATTAAGCCAACACATGTCCCCTGTAGTGTATCGCACCATTCTTAGATACCGTCTCATGATTCCGTTATTCCTTAAGGATGAGGTTTGTTCGGTTTGTCGTAAAGCATGCCTTGACACCTTTGGCGAGCATGCAGTTCATTGTAAGGAGCTTCCAGGCTTCAAATACAGACATGACTTGGTCAGAGATGTGCTTTATGGTATTTTTAGACGTGCAAGAATTTCTGTGAAGAAAGAGGCACCAATGAACTTCCTGACTAACCCGAAAGAAAGGAGATCGACACTTCGCCCGACTGATATTCTGGTGTATGGATGGGTAGGAGGGAAACATGCTTGTGTAGATTTGACTGGGGTTTCCCCACTTGTTTGACTAGGAGTTGGTGATTTCACTGTGGGACGAGCAGCCCTCAAAGCTACTTCAAGCAAAATGGCCAAACATGAACAAGCGTGTTGTGACAATCAACATATTTTCATACCTTTTGCGTTCGACACTTTTGGCTTTCTAGCACCAGAGGCCATAGATCTTTTGAAAAGAGTCCAAAGAGTTATGCATAGTAATGTCGTGTCACCTAGGTCTATGAATGTAGTTTTTCAAAGATTGGGGTTTGCTATACAAAAAGGTTTAGCGGCGCAGCTTGTTGCTCGTCTACCTTTTATTCATATATATGTAATTATCTATTTATATGTGTTTTTTTGTTTTGAAACTTATATATGGATTACGACGAAACAAGTTAAATAATGTGAAAGAACGATGAGAAAGTTATCTTATTTACTTTGTATTTAAAAAAATAATAATATGTAGTTTAACATACATTGAACAATTCTATAATAAATGTTAGAAGGTCGCTGAATATGGAAGTATTTTTCATTTTAATATAAGTTAAACAAATTTTTCATTTTTTTTGGTAAGGAACGTTAAAAAAATTTCATTTGAATCTTTTGTAAAAAAAATTCATTTGAACTTTTATAAATAAAATTATTTGTTAAAAAAATTTTAACGAAAAAACAATACACTACAAAAATCTTTTTATAAAATATCTAAAATTTTATTTTAATATATAGAATAAATATGTTTTTAGTACTTCCTATTTTTCTACATTTTAAAAATTGTTTTATTATCATTCAACTTTTAATATAACATTTTATTTTTATTTAATTTCATTTATACGATTTAGAGTATATTTATTCTAAATTTCTATCAAAACAATATCTTTACTTCAACAATATATATTTAAACAACTCATAAAATTTAATATCTCAAATTCACTATTTAATGTTAAATAATTTAAAATAATAATTTAAAATAAATTAATAAATAGTATTAAAAACAAAATAGTTCCGTGCACGGCTTGGGCTAACATACAAGTATAAATAAAGTTGAGTGTTTTTGCCATTGTTTTACACCTTTGTATGTATCAAATATAAAATTATATGACCCATATGATAAATGGATTTTGGTGGGGAGGAGGTTTGAATAGCAAAGGGATCCGATGGTTGGCTTGGGATAAGATGACGAGTCCCAAGAGTTTAGGTGGGTTGGGTTTTCGTGATTTTAGTGCTTTTAATAAAGCCATGATCGCAAAACAAGGTTGGCGCATTATGCAGAATCCGGAGGCACTAGTTTCCCAAGTCTTCAAGGCTAGATATTTTCCTAATTCATCTTTTTTTGATGCTAGTCTTGGTAATAATCCGAGCTTCGCTTGGAGAAGTTTGTGGAGTTCAAGAGAGGTGTTAGTTAGAGGGTGTAGGTGGTCTATTGGGTATGGGAGCAAGGTGCGGGTTATGTTTGATGCTTGGTGTAGGGGGGAGAATGGTCGGTGGGTGAACTCTCCACAAAGAGAGGAAGCCTACTCTCTTAAGGTTAGTAACTTGTTGCTTGAGGGGGAGAAAAAGTGGGATAGAGGAAAAATTGAAAACTTATTCACTAAGGAAGCACCGGATATCATTATGTCCACACCTCTTTTTAATTCGACTCAAGTGGACCGGTTAGTTTGGGAGGGCGATAAGGATGGCAATTATATGGTGAGGTTGGGGTACCGTATTCTAATGCGGGAGCTATGGGAAAAAAACAGGAGGAAAGAGGCTTGATATGGGCGAATTTGTGGAAGATCAATGGTCCTCCGAAGAGTCGACACTTTTTGTGGAGGCTTTGTAATGAGTGCATTCCCACTCGCAAGCGGTTAGCTCAACACCGTGTCAATTGTCCTACTATATGTCCCATGTGTAATGATGATTTAGAGGATGATTTCCATATTTTTTTCACTTGTAATCATGCTATTGCTTGTTGGGCAGCTGTTGGCCTTTCTCATATTGTGCATAACAGATTACAACATTATGATAACGTTCCGGATTTAATCTTAAATATTTGCAGCCAAGAAGATGCGGATAATGCCGGTAGAGCTGCAATTTTATTGTGGAATATTTGGCAAAGCCGTAATGATACAATATGGAATTCTCACTTATCATTGCCGGCAGCCATTGGACAGCAAACATCACTGGCGTGGCAGGCCTGGAACACCGCTCAAAACCAACGGTAGCAGCGCACGGAACAACCGAGACAGCAGCAGCAACTCAGCGGAGTCACAACCTGGTTACATCCTCATTTTGGCTGGATTAAATGTAATGTTGACGCGGCTTTTCAAGGCGAGGGCAGGAGCACTGTTACGGCTGCTTGCTTCAGAGATCATACAGGAACATTCTTATGTGCACAAACCAATCACTATCATGCAAGAATGTCAACTCTTGAGGGTGAGGCAGTGGCTTTGTTAGATGCAATTCATCTTGCTAGTTTACATGGTCTTTCTAATGTAATATTTGAAAGTGACTCTAAAACACTTGTCCATTGTATTAGCGACCATAGTAACAATAAGGGGTCGTCGGATTTTAGAGCTCTTATTGTTAGGATTAGGCAAGATTTACTTAGTTCAAATAACTTTGAGGTAAAGTTTGTTAGGAGACAAGCAAACATGGTTGCTCATACATTAGCTCGGGCAGCCATCTCTTGGCCTTGTCACCGTTTCTTTGATTTTGTACCTCCGTGTATTGATACTTTGATTAATAATGAAAGACATTAAGCTTGTGGAGTTCAAAAAAAAACATCTTGCTATCATGTATTAAAACAAAAAAACATCTTGCTATCTTTAGATCAACTAAAAGTTTTTCATATATAATTATGTTGTTACATGAAATTATTCCTTAATATTATTGTCTTTAGCTGATAGGATATGGTTCATTTTTTTATCAATCTCTTATTATTATTTTTTTCTTAACTAGCCTTTCATAATACAAAGAGGAAAATCAAAATATTTATTTTATTAACGATACTGATAAAAAATAGAGAAACAGTGAACAACTATAGAGGCTGGAATATCATAGAATATCAATAGCTTAAACAATACAAAGGTTATTCTTACAATATATATAAGGGTAAATGGGTTAATACCCCTGTAAAATATGCAAATTTTGCAAAACCCTACCCCTTGTAAATTAATTTTTTGAGAATTCTCTCTGTAATGTTTGATTTTTTGCAATACCCCCTGGACTCAGTCAACCATAATATACCGCCGCAAAATATAATTTTAGCGGGGGTTTTAAACCGCCGCAAAATATAATTTTAGCAAGTTTTAAACAGCTGCCAAAAAAACCCGCCGCAAAGTATAATTTTGGCGAGAGTTTTATTATAGTTGACTGAGTCAAGGTGAGTATTGCAAAAAATCAAACATTACAGGAAAAGATTCTCAATTTGTTTTTACAGGGAAGTATAATTTTCCTCTCTGTATTATGAAAGGCTAGTTGAGAAGAAAAAATAATAATAAGAGATTGATAAAAAAAAATGAACCCTATTCTATCAGCTAAAGACAGTAATATTAAAGAATAATTTAATGTAACAACATAATTTTAAATTTTTTTTAGTTGATGTAAAGATAGCAAGATGTATTTTTTTGGTACAAGATAGCAAGATGTTTTTATTACTATATAAAATTGGTCATATCATTTTATATTTAATACATACAAAGGTGTAAAAAAATGGCAAAAACTCTCAATTTTATTTATATTTTGATTCTTTTTCTTTCCCCGTTACTCGTTGTAGTCGTTGGTATAAACTCATCTCATAATTCTGTTTGTTTGTTTTATACGGGATCATATTGTCGTTGGTAAAAACTATTCATTATCTTTTTTGGTTTTGTTTTTGGAGTTGTTGTAGGAACAATTTCTGGGGGTCTGCTGCAAATACTTGAACATGAAGATGAAGATGATGATGACTGCACATAAATTCTAAAGCGTGTGGAAACACTAACTTTTAGGTTCGATTCGCCCCCACTAGTTTATGCAAACCGGATGCAAATGGGATAACCGGCGAATCACCATCAGGATACTATTGAAATCCTTGATATGAATTGCACACTCATATCAAGCGTATCGTCAATGATAGTTTACAGAATAAAGTTCCCTCGATTTCTCTCGTGCACTAGAGAAAAGAAGAAGTGATTTAGATATTTTAGGCAGAATTTATCCATACAAATATGACATTTGTTCTCTTCTTTTGCTTATAAAGTGTCTCTATTTATAGAGAAACTTATGCCAATTGGTGAAGGGACACACCCTTAAAAGGTTTTTAGCAATGTTGATTAGAATTCAAACTAACCATTGCAACCTTTCCAATATATTTTGGAAATTCTCCCACAATCCCCCACCATTTTCAAAATATATCTAAATCCATTACTCCGGAAATCTCATGGTTTCAATAAAGGTATCTTACGATTTGAACCATTACCTAGTGAGTTAAGTTTTCACTCATCCCCAAATAGATTGGTAGACAAGCTTTGAACCAATATTCATTAGAACAAGTGTGCATAACTCACACATGAAATCTCGGTATCATTGATCGAATTATAAATATGACACATTTGTTAAGGCCTTGTGTCTCGTATCCTTTTCATAAGAATTTAAGAGTCAAGCCCTTGAACTCAATGAAGCGGCTCCACTTCATTCTCATATAAGTAGACTATGGGTGTGTTTGTTTCAGCTTTTTTTTCAAAAAAATCTATTTTTTTTATAAAAAAATGATTTTTTTTTACTTTACTTGTGTTTGTTTTAGATTTTATAAAAATCATTTTTAAAAAAAAATCATTTTTCTCTTCAAAATGAAAAGCTATTTTGAATAGCTTTTTTCAAAATCTATTTTTTTAAGAACATGAACCATGTGTTTGTTCTCAAAAATGATTTTTTTTAATCTTAAACAAACACAAAACAACTTTAGATTTTTTTCAAAATCTCTACAAAATAAATCTATTTTTTTAAAATAGATTTTTTTAAAAAAATCTATTTTATTTTAATCTCAAACAAACGCACCCTATATCATAAATGCACCCATAATTATGCATTTAAGCAAATATATGCTATATGTCTATTAAGAGAAAAATCTCATCCTACCACTTTATTCTTATGGTACAAGTACTTTTACCCCTTGGGATGTATTTATTATTGTCAAAGTACTTCAATCACTAATAGTGTACTTTCGTCATAGAACTCAAGACTTGATGCTACTCAAGTGTGAGTTGAGTTTCCACCATTGATGATCAATTAAATATGGGCTTGTTCCACATCCCTAATGATGTCTTCAATGACTTAACCATTATATCCGAAAACACCATATCCTTATCAATCCTTTCGTCAAAGAATTGCAAGATTTTCTTCTTTATAACTTTGAATATTCAATCAACCACATAACTATGCTTTTTCAAAACTTTGAATATTCTTAATACATTCTTGATAGTTTAAACCAACTATCACAAATCATGACACTTTTGTCATTTGATTCTATTGTGTCATATACACACACCTTATGTCATTCTTCCTTCGTTATTACATATTTAATAATCATTGTAATATGAAGTTGTACTTTCACTTGAATGTATCGAAGACACCATACACTCATTTCATTAAATATGTATAACACCATTGAATATGATCGTAAAAATCTTTCATGACCAAACTTTAATTTCATAACATGGGTCACACAACCATTCCACTTCCACATGAACTTAAAAAACAATACTTTAGAAATTATTAAAAGAAACCTTTTCATATTAGTTGTCATATAACTAATACATATATCATAAATTCTAATCTCAAAATCAAGTTTCATGTATAATTATGCCCTATGGTAAATCTAAATAATTATCACAATAGAAGAATAAACAATGATTCAAAATCATAAACATTTTCTATAACTCTATTTTCTCCAAAAACATTTACCAACTTACAGTAATTTTAAAATACTCAACCAATGCAAGAAATCAATAAATAACTTTCATATTATTATCCACATATAATACGAAATCATCAATTCTAAACTTTAAGAACTTCTTGCACAAACATCACTAAAATATGCATTCATATTTATGACAAGTCATATACACTACTTTTATATTAAAATAAGACAACTTTAAATCATGCCTCATAAATCAAACTTATTCATAACTAATCAAAATTCACATATTTTTATATCATGCATATCGTCTATCAAGACAAATTAATTATGTACCTTTCACCATAGTCATAAGTATATGTGTGATTATTTCTCCTTTGTTAAATCACGCTGAACTTTTGTAAGAAATGCTCTCAATCACGAACCATTGTAAATAACTTAACCATCCATTTGAGCATATAATGAATATAATTTGGTCACACTGAACTCAATCTCATGTCAATTCATACCAAAGTATCTGGTACTCCAATCATCAAAATAAAACAGCAGTGTATAATCTTCTTAAAATAAATTTTCATGCACATATATCTGAGAAGTCTAACACCGTGAGAAAACACATACTTATGAAGGATATAATCAAATAAAAGGTAATCAATTCTAAATATATATGATTGTCCGCAACATTCATACATTAAAACAAAAAGGAAAATTCTTCAAAACAATATAAATTGACAGAATTGAATGAACAACCTTAAACCATGAACCAACACCGATTAACGTAAATCATGATGCTCCTCCACATAGTTTTGAACATGATTAAAATAATTAAGTTTTTAATTTTCAGAGTTGGACAATCACGTACACAACTTCGGTAAAAAATAATTAAGACATGAAAGTGTCTATGTTCAATATATAAAAGAAGAAGAATGATACTTATCTCTTATATTTGTCACACAGGCGAGAGTCATCCTCTTCAAATTTGCAGCCATTAATTAATCACAGACAATAAAGCATAAATCGAACCTAAAGATTGTTGGAACAATTTCTGGGGGTCTACTGCAAATACTTGAACATGAAGATGAAGATGATGATGACTGCACATAAATTTCAAAGCGTGTGGGAACACTAACCTTTAGGTTCGATTCGCCCCCACCAGTTTATGCAAACCGGATGCAAATGGGATAACCGACGAATCACCATCAGGATACTATTGGAATCCTTGATATGAATTGCACACTCATATCAAGCGTATCGTCAATGATAGTTTACAGAATAAAGTTCCCTCGATTTCTCTCGTACACTAGAGAAAAGAAGAAGTGATTTAGATATTTTAGGCAGAATTTATCCATACAAATATGACATTTGTTCTCTTCTTTTGCTTATAAAGTGTCTCTATTTATAGAGAAACTTATGCCAATTGGTGAAGGGACACACCCTTAAAAGGTTTTCAGCAATATTGATTAGAATTCAAACTAACCATTGCAACCTTTCCAATATATTTTGGAAATTCTCCCACAGTTGTTGTGTTCAAATCATTACGAAAAATATAAAAGGCAGATTTTACATTAGATTATATTCTCTCCGGTTAAATACATAGTTTAAATTGCGGTTACAGTAATAGATGCGGTTGCATTTACGGTCAATGTAATTGCGATCAATACGGCTGTTGCAGCGTGAAATAAATTTTATTTTTCACAATCTATATTAAGTGGTACTTATGCGCCACTACGCAATTTACCCACTATAGTAGAGTTTTAATTTGCTATGTAAATATTAACTCAGAATTAGTTGAAACACAAAGTAGATAAACGGTTAAAAGTAAGATTTTTCAATAAATCTTTAGTGTTTTAGTAGATGGGATTTTAAAATATTAATTTTTTGTGAGAAATTTTAACGAACATGTTAGAAATTGACCGGTTCGACTTTAATGGGATTACGCTGCGGCCGAATACGTAATTAAAAATCACACCGCTATTGCAGTGCGATGTGGTTGCAAAACTACCGCATCAATAATATTGTGACAGTAATTGTGGTTGCAGACTGCAATTTAAAACCTTATTAAATCCGTTTATACATAATTATTCACCTATATTAGTGATATTCCTTTATTCTTATTTTAGAAGCTTAATTATCATTTTCGTTTAGGTATGTACGCCAAATTTTAGTTTTAGTCTTTATATCGATTTTTATTTTAAATAAGTCTTTGAATCAACTAAAGTTTTTGCTTTTGGTCTTAAAGCTAAAATCCGCAGGTATACACTACTTGAAAAAGTTGAAATACCGACGGAATTTAGAGACAGAATTTATTTCGTCTCTATTCGAGACGGAATTAGTGACCGAAAAAAGAGTTTAGAGACAAAAATTAAAATATATGTACTAGTGATGGATTTTAGAGACAAAAAGATTTGTCTCAAAATTACTTCGTCTCTAAATCTGTCTCTAGTTAATTAATTTTATAATTTATAAATAAAAAATCAATTGGAGACAGATGTTAGAGATAAATTTTTATGGTGTCCAATAATTTTCGTCTCTGTATCCGTCTCTAATTACTCAACTTGTTATTAAAGTAGTCAAAGATCTGTTAGAGACGAAATTTATTTGTCTCTGAAATAATTTGTCTCTAAAATCCATCTCTAAATGAAATTACATCGAAGATTCATCTCGCCAAATTTTATTTCCGCCAAACCAATCTGAAATAATGATAGAATTTAAAGACATAATTTGTTTCCTCTCTGATAGAGACGGAAAAAAGTAGTTAGAGACTAAAATTAAGATATATGAATTAGTCACTGATTTAAGAGACGGGAATTCTATCTCAACAAAGTTTCGTCTCTAAATCCATCCTTACTTTATTATTTTTATAGTTATATCTGAAAACCAATAGTTGGAGACCAAAATTAGAAACAAATTTTTATCGTGTCTAATAATATTTGTCTCGATATTCGTCTCTAATTAGTCTACTTGATATTGAAATAGTCAAATATTTGTCAAAGATGGAATTTATTCTTCTCTGAATTATTCTGTCTCTCAAATCCATCTCTAAACGAAATAACATTGAAGATTCATCCCACCAAAAATTTCCCGCCAATTTTTTTATTGTCTGTCCAAAATTTTAATCAAATGATATTTTTTACTCCCTCCGTCCCATTATATAAGCACCTTTACTACAAAAGTCTAGTCCAAAAATATAAGCTCCTTTATAATTTTTGTATTCCAATGCAACTTAGTAGTAATAATTAGGGGTATGTGTAAGCAAAAAAGTAATAAATGTACCTAGTAAATTGTAAAAGGACTTATATTTTGGGACTAGACTTTTGTAGTAAAAGTGCTTATATAATGGCACGGAGGGAGTATTTTGTAATGTTACATAACACATTTTCCTTCAGTCACAACTAAGACTTTACTTGAACAATTTAATTTTTAATTTCATGTTATCAATAAATTAATAAAGATTAATATTAAATATTATTAAATTATTTACATTTTAAAGTTTTATTAATGGCATGTCGCCAAAATAATTTACTTAGAGTATATGACATGAATTTTTATAAAAAAAAATTAAAATATAAAATTTAGAGGATAAAAGTTCAAAGAAGATGAATGAAAATAATACTCCTTCTGTTCTTTTTTATTTGTCATTTTAGAGAAAAAATAACAAATTAGTAAAGTGTATTTTTGCACCTTATCTTCTTATATTATACATTTATTTATTGTTTTGGAATATGTCTTCTAATTTTAATCCACCAATAAATTCATTATTTTTTTTTGGAATATATATCCTAATTAAAAACTCACAAAAATTGTAACAAAATTTATTTAAAAAAAAACAAACAATCTTTTTACAAAAAAAAAAGGAAGGTATGTATAATAGGTAAAATATAAGCTAAATTGCCAAAACGATAAATTAATAGACATAAATATCTTTTTAAAAACGACAAATAAAAAGGAACGAAAGAAGTAGTTGATATATTCAAGGGGAAAAAAGATATCAATTTTTTTAAGCAAGTGCACGAAGATTTTCGTGAAAAGTGAATGATAATTAATTTGTGTCAATCAAGATATAAAATATTCACCTAAAAGAAGAAAAAAAAATTTATTAGAAAAAAAAACAATACGAAGGATTATTTGAAAAAGATGCGCTATTTTTTTTTTTTTAAAAAAAAAGAGGCGCGATCTGTATGACCCTCTGTTTTATATTCTCTCTGTTCATTTTTATTTATCGTTTAGATAATTTAAGATTATATTTTGTCCATTATACCCTCTTATGTGTGCAAAAAAAAAAAGAAATTTATCGTTGGATTAAAATTAAAATATAATATATTCAAAAATAAATAAATTAGAGTGTATGTAATAGGAAGATAATACCATACCAAAAAAAAACAGGGGATAACTAGCTAGTTTTTTTTTGGTATAGAAGCTAATAAAAGGAAAAAAGAAAACTAAAATGAAAAACTAAGCACGAGGGAAGAAAGTTCCCATTGCGTCATTTCTAAGAAGCTCACGGAGGCCTTCTGGAGGGGATGTATGAGTCAGGAGGTCGGCATCTGATGATGTTCCAAGTTTAGCAAAAAAGTCTGCACATTGATTCCCTTCTCTGAGAGTGTGATGGAGAGTACCATGGGTTTGAGATAGCAACTCCTTGATATCCTGGATCAACGCAGCATAAATATGATACTTGACTTGTGGACCTTTGATGAGGTTAACACAAAGTAAAGAGTCAGAGTAGCAGACAAATTCATCAATGTTCATGTCTTTGGTCAGCAAGAGACCCTGAAAGATAGCAGTCAGTTCCGCGAGCAAGATATCAGATGATCCTTGAATAAAGCCTGAGAAGCCTGCAAGATAAAAACCGAAGGTGTTTCTAATAATGCTGCCGAATCCAGCTCGAGCAGGAGTATCGAGACAGCTTCCGTCCACATTCAGAATGGTACAAGAAAAGTTATTGTTGTTCCATCTGATGTGTCTATCTACTAACTCGTCGTTAGAAGTGAGAGAGAAACAATTTCTTAAAGTTTCGACCATAGCTCGGACGTTGAAGGAGAGACGACTTAAGGGTCAAGACTCATTGTTCAAACACATCAAATTTCGGTGTCTCCAAGACCACCAGACAGCGACTGAGAAAGTGAGGGTGTGTGCACCTGTGGTACCCTGCTTGAGCCAGTCGTACACATCCTGGTTTGAGAAGAAATCTGGATTGTTGAAACCAAAGTGGTTCCAAAGGCAATGAGAGAACTCGCAATCCCGAATGCAATGAAGAAAAGTTTCATCTTGGAGGCCACATCGAGTGCAGGTGGCTGAAGGACTCATTTTGCGGTGATTGAGTACCGAGAGGGTTGGCGTAGAGTTGTGACAAGCCAACCAAATAAAGAATTTGATCTTTTCAGGGAGTTGAAGCTTCCATATCCATGACCAAGTGTGTAGAGGGTTATCTGGTGGTACCGGGTCCCTTCGAGAGAGTAACCAATTATAGCCACTTTTAGTAGTGTAAGTGCCATTTTTGTTGTTAGCCCAAATGAAGGCGTCTTCAATAGAGTTGAAGTTGGTGTTGTTAATGACTTCAGAACCACCAAATGTTTTAGGGCGAGATATTTTATTCCATCCCACTAAGGGGATAACTAGCTAGTTAATTAGAAACCAAAAAAAAAAAAACAAATAATATATTTATTTAGTAATTTTTTTTTTGTGATGTAAATCTTGTAACGTGTATTGTATACATGCCTCTACCAAATTGGAATATGTAGTTTTTGTGTTGACAAAAAAAAGGAATTTGTAGTTATTAATTAAATTGGTAAGTGGACGTACCACAACAAAAGAAAATAAATAAAACGTAGGTTTTTAGAATTTTTTTTTTTTTTTACACAAGAGATTGATAAGAGTTTAACCATATCACTTAGTCCTTATATATATATTCCGTCAGTTCCAGATTTCAAAGACAGAGTATTTAATTAAGTGTTTGCCCAATTTCTCATTCTTATCTCAGCATTAAGCTTTGATCGTGCGGTTGATCGTAGCATCTCTAAAATAAATATTTTTGAGAAGTCCTTTTAAGGTAAAAATTTATATTCCGGTACAATTATATGGATCATGAAATTATAGAGTAGGATAATGGTAGAATTGTTTTTCAAACATTAGATAAATATTGTAGTGCAAATACAATTAATAATTAAAAATATAATTTTATCTTATTATTATATGTCATGTAATGTGAATATGTTTGTTTAATATTTGTGTGGCATCTTTAATTGTTGAGTTTGTGAAAGTGATGATTTGTGAGTATATACTTGTTGTACATACTTGTAGACCGTATGCTTACTTCTGATTCAAATGTATTATTATAGTTTTATTTGATGATGTCTATAATGAACATGTCATGACATATAATTATTGTTGTTGTTTTTGGATTCAAAAACCGTTTAAAATAAAATTTAACCACCAAAGAGATTACAGGATTGAGTCGCGGATCAGTACGCTTTCTTTAAGACGTTTCGCGGCACTGCCCAAATTTGTGCAAGGCAGACTTTCAACCACGCCGTCCCCAGGATAAAACAGCCCAGTTCTAAACTAATACCGATAATTACTGCACTGTAGATATCGGGCAAGAATTACACCCTCAATATGGTATAAAAACCATTCGTATTTGGTATATGAACCAATCTCATAATGATATTAAAATCATTCCAATATGGTACTATGACCATTCTCATATGGTATAAAACCATTCTCAAAATTCAAGTATTATGGCACTAAGACCATTCTTAATTTGTTGGAACTATGGTATTGAAACCATTCTTTAATTTGATAGAATTGTGATACAGTAAACACTCTTAAAACAAATTAATACCAACTTACATCTTAAACTCTACTAGTTTAATTATGCATTAAACTCAAGTGAGTTCCAAACTAGTAGAACATTAAGATTGATAGGCTAATTTGTTTCCATACATTATTCCAAGAAGTCATGAATAACACTAGTCTTGTTCCCGATTAAATTAATACCAAGTACAATAAAATTTAGGTTGCTACATGCATACAACTAGTATACACGTTCAAAGGAAATTATTCAAAGAATTAGAACCAAAACTTACCTTGTTCCTATAAAGCTTATATAAAGGATCTCCATAGGAAACCAATGGGTAGAGGCTATAGAACAGTTACATTCTTTTTCATGCTGCGGCTGCCAATCATATTATTTTTCTCTTTTTCTCCAAAAACTTAGTACTCCTTTATATAAGTTTTAAGATTAAGGTTTGGTTCCTATTTTTTCTCAACAACCTTATCACTCTTTATTAAGAGTTAAATATATTTAAAAAGGATTAATTTTTATTTTTTTTTACACAAAAAAAAATACACACACTAAAATACTAAACATATTAGTATTCTCTATTACCCAATGTGGGACTCGATAATTTTATTTTCAATTCACACATAATATGTGTTCTATGTTCCAACAATCCCCCACTTGAATTTAAAAGAAAATTTCCGAAATAACGTATAACGTTTCTATAGGAATTATGCATAAACAAAGGTGTCTATAACTTGAACCTATGATAGCATATAACGTTAAACGTTTCGATAAGATTGTGCATAAGCAAAGGTGTCTATGACTTGAACCTTTACATAGCAAGTATGAGTCTGATTCAACAAGAGTGACATATGTCTTGAACTCTATCTCAGATTTTTCTCAAACCCGCACACAACCTTTTCTTAGGGTGTATCTCAAAAGACCGTGCATTAATGGCCCTGCACGTGTATCCCAGTTTCATGAATGCTCTAGGAATTCTGCCTCAAAACTCCATAGGAACCGGCCTAAGTTCCACATTCATATAGGTGAGTCTATCAAGAGTACTCCTGAAGCTCGGTACTCCACTCATACAGAGTATAGATCTCATTAAGAGTTTTATTATCTCATCCTTTCGCTTTCAGGATTCATGCTTCTCTTATTTATTCTTGCATGATCATCTCTAATTCCTCATAACTTGTTATTACCCATTGAACCTAATTCTTGGGATCTCCAGTCTTTTAGGTTGGGTTTCCATCATGAGAAATTCATTTAGGCATTAGTCCCATCTTCTTTGATGTATTATGGACTTCCTTTTTAGCTATTCCTTTCGTCAAAGGATCTGCTAAATTTTCTACAGTGTGTACATGACCCATTCTTACAGCTCTTTTAGAGATTAACTCTTTCACTATGTTGTTCTTCATTCTCATTTGACGTCATTTACCATTATAATAATGGTTCTCAATTTATGCAATAGCCGCGGTACTATCGCAATGGATCAACACATCTGGCTTACATTTTTCCATACAGGAAACTCATGTAGCAAGCATATATCAACTTGCTTCTTCATTAGCCATTGCTAATGCTATCATATCAAATTTCATAGTGGACTAAGCCAATATAATCTGATCCTTTGATTTCCAAGATACAACTCTTTCAACTATGTTAAACATATAATTGTTCATTGCACTTAAATCATCTGATAAGATGTTTCAATCTGCATTGTATCATTTACTTACAACTGAAAATCTCTATTAATTCAATTGTTTTTTTTTTATTTTATTTTATTACACATGATCCTTTTAAGGTATCTCATAAAAATCTCAATAGCATATCAATGCCCATTGTTAGGTTTACTACAAACCTTCACTACAATACCACGACATATGTAATGTCGGGTCTATTACAATCAGTGACATATCTTATATTGTCAATGATGCTCGCATATTCAACTTATCATACACTTTCACAAGTGTTCTTAAATAACTTTACACTAGGATCAGAAGGCATGTAAGCCTACAAGATACTAGGTCTAATTAGACTCTAGAGAATCTAACTCATTATTTATGGCCTCTTGCCACAAATCTACATCCAAGAAAGACAACTTCTTGGAGGTCGTTGGATTTTCTTCTATTTTATATAGACCATGGTCGGTTCCATATTCTTTAGCAAATATTGCTATCTTACCTCTTAGAGGTTCTATTACATCTTATTTCATGTTCTCATCATTGTTTCTGATCACTAAAATGTGATTAGTCACAATGCCCCCACTATTTCTCAATTTAAGGAGAAAGTTCTTTTCATAGAAATCAACATAATTTGATTCTATGATCACTTTGGCATTTAGGTCATAGAAGCTATAACCTTGTTGTTATTTCATCCAAATGAATACACATTCATAGGCTCTACTAGTGAGTTTTACTTTCTTGTAGTTTGGAATATGCACATTTGCCAACATCCACAAGTTCTAAAATAAGACAAATTTCATTGTCTTTTCTTCAAAATTTCATAAGAAGAAATTTTGTTCTTTAACTATGAAACTATAGTCCATAAAGTTTCAATTTCTCAATAGGATACAACACCAAAATAATAATTTACAACACCAATGAACTTGGCAATTGTTCTTATTTACTTTCATCTTTACCATTCATTTTATGAAAATAAGGTGTTGTTCTTTCATGGATAATTCCATGTTCTTAATGAAAATCATTAAATGTGTAGGAGTCATACTCTATGCCTCTATCTCTTCAAAACATTTAATCTTCTTATTAAAATTGATTTTCAATTTCTATTTCAAAATTTATGAACATGTAAAATGTTTCGCTTTAATTTTTTTCATGAGATAAACAAGGTAAAATCCAAATAGCCATTGAAAAGTGTGATAAAATATTTTTTTTTGGTTTAATTACACTTTTGGTCCCTAAACTTATTTTTTAGTTTCATTTTGGTCCCTTAACTATTAAAAGCTTCATTTTGGTCCTTAACTTATTTTTTGGTTTCAATTTGGTCCCTTAACTCTTTCTCTGTCAATCATTTTGGTCCCTTCCGTTAGTTTTGTAAAAAAATGTTAAGTGATGTCCAGGTGTCATTTTTAGATTGGCTGAAATTGAACCTCTTTCTTCTCTAAAATTAGGGTTCTTTCTTCATCTTCTTCTTTGTGGATCAGCAACAAAAGTCAACCTTTCTGCAAGTTCCCAATTATGGGAACTCACTGCACCTTGCAATAACCGGCCCAATTCAATCCTGTCTTGTCTACATAGTTTCTTCTCGGACGCAACTTTGTCATGATCAATTGTGGCAGCCCTGAATTTGAGAAATTCCCCACAATTTCCCCACAAAACCAAACACTCATTTAGAGAAATTTCTTCATCTTTCTTTTTCAAATCTCATGCCGTCCATTGTAGTGTCCATGTTGCAATACAATCACACTATATTGAATTTTCCCAATAAAAACTTAAAAAATTTAGATCTAAAATCGAAATCCAAAACCAACATGGATAAAAACTCAGAGAAATCACAAACCTAAAAAAACATAGATCTGAAATCGAAATCCCAAAATATCTCAGCTTCATGGGGTGATAGATTTTTTGCTCGGATAATTAGCTTTTTTTTACCTCAACATTATTTGTGAATCTATGGAGTTGTTTGACTCATGGGATTTGATAATAGTGAGATGTTGTTAGAGGTAGAAATGAATGAAGAATACGAAGGATTTGTTGTGTTCTTGTTTTTCCAGAAATTGATGAGGAAGATGAATGTTTCAAATGAACAAGATGAACGAGGAGAACTTAAATTTCAACCAATCTAAAAACAACACGTGTATCTGAGATAACGGTGTTTCCACAAAACTAACGGAAGGACTTATATGACTAACAAATGTATAGTTAGGGACCAAAATGAAGCAAAAATTATTTAAGGGACTAAAATGAAACCTAAAAATAAGTTAAAGGATCAAAAGTGTAATTAAGCCTTTTTTTTTCATTCATAATGAAGGTGCTAACAAGTTCACATATTTCAAAATCATTTAACAATTATTTTGGATTTAAACATAAGCTTCTCATGTTTAAAATAACACGTTTGTTTACAACTACAATATGTAAACAAAAAAAAGAAATTTAATTAATATAAAAGTTTAACTTAAATATAAAATCAATAACGTACCTTTTTAAACAATTCCTTTTCAGATCTCAACTGCAACTCAACATCTCTAGTGCTAGCAACTTTAGCGGTGAGATTTTCTCAACAACGTTTTCTTATCATCAACAATTATATATGTCTTAGACATACCACAATCAAAGCGGACATGGCGAAACACGCCAATATCAATCAACCAACCACTCATTCCACTGACAAGGTTGTTCTCAATACTTATAGCAATTAATAATTGCTCTTCGATCAGGTTAGTCTGCAAAGCAGAGTTCAACCTGTTCCTACACTTTCGTGTCATATGACCTGATTTTCCACAATTACAACAAGTGAATTGCAATCCAAAGTCATTTCTTAGTGGTGGCTACTGATTCAAATAATGGGTCCTTTAAAGGGATCCCACCCTTGTTTCATTTGAAATTCTTATTCACATGGAAGTTTTAAATCTTCAAAGATTTTATATTTGTCTTTTAGACATCACATATGAATTTCTTTCTAGTGTTGTTGTTCAAGACAACAAGCACTTCGCATTATAATCTTACTTTCTAGCTTCGTCATAAAGACTAGTTTCTTCCCCAATGAGAGGACATCTATTTTAATATATTAATTTTAAGCCTCCAATTTGTCTATTGACATGTGTCATTTTACTCTCCACATATGCATCAAGTGCCAAGTCAGCTCAAAATCCTAGGTGTCATATTTCATTATTGTTTTCTTCTCCTCTCATTGTATCTCATATTGCTACCACTCTTCTATTTGCTAACGACTCTCTCATAATTCATCATCATTCCCTTTTAATATTTATTTTCCTATTAATTTGTTATTATTGTGGTTGTTATACTTTCAACTACTCATTATTTCATATTCCATTTTACCCGTTGCCTTAAATATTTATTTTGTAACTTCCACAAAGTTGGTATCAATTAAAAATTTAAAACTACATAGTAGTTGTCTAAATCCATCATATATATCATTCCTCCAATAACATGATCTATATATTGACATAAACTTTCTTTATAAAATGTATTCTAGCTAGACATTAACCCATCCAAACCAACATACTGCGCAAGGTGATTAAGGTAGAAGGTTAAGAAATTGTGATCACCATTATTGGAGTCATGATCACAACCAAATATATTTGGTTGAAATTGTGTATTTGTTCTTGGAAATGGAGATATGCAAGTCTTCCGATCCGACTCTACATTTTAATTATTGTTATTTCAATTTTTACATAGAATCTTATTATTTTTTAAGTAATTTATTATGTATTCATTTGTATGGAAATGTCTAATCTTTATAACCAAATACTGTTTACAAGTTATTTTTTAAAGCAATAATCTTATACACTCATGTACATATTGACATGTATTGATGCACACATGTGCATTGCCATTTTTATTTTTCTCTTACTGATAATTTGGTCTACATCAGTAAGACAATGTCTAAGGAAAATTATAATTATAGCAAATATACTTGCTCAATAGGAAGTAGTGATTCAATCAATATCATGTTTCTATATTTTTCTTTTATATCTAACAAATATACAATATGAAAATTTCAATATTTATCAAAGTTGGATTTAACATCTGCTCACAATATATTATCCAACCACTTAACTTTATTTTTATGTAATATTTTAGAGAAATTTGATTGTGAGTATAATCCTTTTTACATCTCTTCCATTTGCATCTTCACTCTTTGTTTATTATATAATTATATAATGAATTTGTGTTCTTTTTAATTTGCTTTTAATTTATATTTTTTGGATTTAACTTTTTGTTTTTTTATGAGGACAAGTGTATCGCTCGAATTGATGACATTCAAACTACATATATAAAGTGCAACTCTCTATAACATAATAATTGGACATTCAAATTACATAGTGTTTAAATATAAGAGTGATGTTAGCATTTTCTCTTTATCCTGCTTCTCTTATGTATATTTTACAAGCATCATATCTCAACATAATTATGTGAGCAATGTATTAGAATATATTATATTCTAGCCCCCTATAAATTGGTAAGACATGGTTACTAAATTTATTTTTGACAACTTACATTTAAATTGACCTAGACATGTTTATTGAACTTCTTTTTTTTCTTTCAAATTTACACCATCTCATTTGGAGTATTCTAACTCACACTTCCAAATTAAAGAAAACAAAAACCAATCATATCTTATTTTCAAAAAAAAGTTTTATATATTGTATTATGTTATTTAAATTATAAAATTTAAAAAAAATTAAAATTAAACCGCGCAACGCGCGGGTCATATTCTAGTATTATCACAATTTTAAGAGAATGTTCTTTAGCTTTTTATCTTTTTCAGTTTGTTCATATGTTTCAAATACAATCGAAATATTCACCTTCAAACATGTTAGCAACTTCTTTTTATTCTTAATGAAACAATCTTCTATAGTCGCCAACATCTAAAGTGAATTCTTTCAAACTGAAATTGTTTGTTGTAGTCAACAAACATCATAACCTGAGCCAGTAATTTCTTTGGTAGTAATGGCAGAAAAGAAACGTCTTAAAATTGTTATTTTTGGATTCAAAAACCGTTTAAAATAAAATTTAACCACCAAAGAGATTACTGGGTTGAGTCGCGGATCAGTACGCTTTCTTTAAGACGTTTCGCGGCACTGCCCAAATTTGTGCAAGGCAGACTTTCAACCACGCCGTCCCCAGGATAAAACAGCCCAGTTCTAAACTAATACCGATAACTACTGCACTGTAGATATCAGGCAAGAATTACACCCTCAATATGGTATAAAAACCATTCGTATTTGGTATATGAACCAATCTCATAATGATATTAAAATCATTCCAATATGGTATTATGACCATTCTCATATGATATAAAACCATTCTCAAAATTCAAGTATTATGGCACTAAGACCATTCTTAATTTGTTGGAACTATGGTATTGAAACCATTCTTTAATTTGATAGAATTGTGATACTGTAAACACTCTTAAAACAAATTAATACCAACTTACATCTTAAACTCTACTAGTTTAATTATGCATTAAACTCAAGTGAGTTCCAAACTAGTAGAACATTAAGATTGATAGGCTAATTTGTTTCCATACATTATTCCAAGAAGTCATGAATAACACTAGTCTTGTTCCCGATTAAATTAATACCAAGTACAATAAAATTTAGGTTGCTACATGCATACAACTAGTATACACGTTCAAAGGAAATTATTCAAAGAATTAGAACCAAAACTTACCTTGTTCCTATAAAGCTTATATCACTACTAAAAAAAGTCTAAATACCGACGGAATTTAGAGACGAAATTTATTTCATCTCTATTAGAGGCGGAATTAGAGACAAAAAAAAGTGTTTAGAGACAAAAATTAAAATATATGCACCAGTGACAGATTTTAGAGACAGAAAAATCTGTCTCAAAAATATTCTGTCTCTAAATCTGTCTCTAACTATTTAGATTTTTAATTTATAAATAAAAAAGTAATTGGAGACAGATGTTAGAGACGGATTTTTTTCGTGTCTAATAGTTTTCGTCTCTGTATTCGTCTCTAAAAAGTCAATTTGTTATTAAAGTAGTTAATCATCTTCCAGAGACGAAATGTATTCGTCTCTGAATTAATTTGTCTCTAAAATCCATCTCTAAATAAAATAACATCGAAGATTCATCTCACCAACAAATTTGCCAAATTTTTTATTGTCTGCCAAAAAAAATTTCCGCCAAGTTTTTTAATGTTCGCCAACAAATTTCCCGCCAAATTTTTTATTGTCCACCAAAAAATTTCCCGCCAAATTTTTTGTTGTCTGTCCAAAATTTTAAACAAAACAATAAATTTTATTTTTTATATTACTTTTTTCACTACTAGAAAAAGTTTAAATACCGACGGAATTTAGAGACGAAATTTATTTCATCTCTATTAGAGATGGAATTAGAGACAGAAAAAAGTGTTTAGAGACAAAAATTAAAATATATATGTTAGTGACGGATCTTAGAGACAGAAAGATCTGTCTCAAAAATATTCTGTCTCTAAATCTGTCTCTAGTTAATTAGTTTTTTAATTAATAAATAAAAGAGTAATTGGAGACAGATGTTAGAGACGAATTTTTATTGTGTCTAATAGTTTTCGTCTCTGTATCTGTCTCTAATTAGTCAACTTGTTATTATAGTAGTCAAACATCTGTTAGAGACAAAATTTATCCGTCTCTGAAATAATCTGTCTCTGAAATCGATCACTAAACAAAATAACATCGAAGATTCACCCCGCCAAAAAATTTGCCGCCAAATTTTTTATTATCCGCCAAAAATTTAAAAGTTAAATATGTTTTTTATCCTTATAAAATGCGAGCTTCCTAAATTTGGTGGCTTCTAAGGTGAGGGATCTATTAAATCCTCGCTGGTGGACCATTAAAATTTTACCATCCAATATAATTAATGGTTTAGATATATTAAAACTAAAAACGAGAACATGTGCAAATGTCTGCACGCAATCCTATAATACTTCTCCTTCATTCACTATGTAGTCTGACACTACTAGAAAAAGTTTAAATACCGACGAAATTTATTTCATCTCTACTAGAGACAGAAAAAAGTGTTTAGAGACAAAAATTAAAATATATGTACTAGTGACGGATTTTAGAGACAAAAAGATCTGTCTCAAAAATATTTCATCTCTAAATTTGTCTCAGTTAATTTGTTTTTTAATATATTAATAAAAAATTAAATGGAGACAGATGTTAGAGACGGATTTTTATTGTGTCTAATAGTTTTCGTCTCTATATCCGTCTCTAATTAGTCAACTGTTATTATAGTAGTCAAACATTTGTCAGAGACGAAATTTATTCGTCTCTGAAATAATCTGTCTCTGAAATCCATCTCTAAATGAAATAACATCGAAGATTCAACCTGCCAAAAAAATTTCCGCCAAATTTTTTATTGTCCGCCAAAAATTTTAGAGAATCCAACTACCTTTCAGAAAACTTAACAAATTTAAATTTTTTTAATATAATAAATAATTAAAGTGAACAAAGATATTTTTGTTGACTATTTTTGTTTGACGATATATAATTAAAGATTGGTTTTTATTTTAAAGATTGGTAATTTTTCTTTTGAAAAGTACTACTAATTTCGTTTTTTTTTGTATGGACTACTAATTTCGTTTGCAAGTAATTTAAAATTTGGTTTCTAAAGATTGGTTTTTTTTTGGTACGTTTCTAAAGATTGGTTTGAAAAGTAATTTTTTTTTTATGGGTGGAAAAGTAATTTTTTAAATATTGGTTTTTATGTTATTTTAAGTATTTCAAACAAATATATTTTTTTGGAGATTTTTTTGGAAGCACAAACTGTTTTTGGAAAAGTTTTTTCTTGTTTGAAAAATAAATCTTTAGAAAAGATTTAATGAAAATTTTGGTGCTAACAAACTTTATCAAATTGAAGCTAATCCTTTATGGAAGATTTGAATATTATCTGATAGTCTATTTTACTATAAATAGAGATTCAAGTCCAACAATAATACTGACCCAAAAATATTGTGAAAGTCTAAGAGTTCTTAGAGTTTTTATGAGTTTTGTTTGTTTTAGTTTATTGTTCATTGTTTTTTTCTAGCTGTAATCTTGATAGAACTTTAATTGTAGGTATTTGGGAAGGTTTGTGTCTAATATTAATCAAAACTCTCCGGTTCAACTACTTGAAAGAGAAGGCGACAAATGAAAATGATGAGAAGGGGGATGAAGATTCGCTTTAGTTACTTTCTTTTATGTATTTTTGTTAATTTATTTGTGTGTTGGACAATTTTAAGTTTGATATTAATACTTTGTAAATATGACATACATTTTTATGTTAATGTTTCAAATTTAGTGTTAATCGAAATTTGATTATCTCAAATTGTAGAATTATATGAATTATATTTAGTAAATAAAAATTAATATTTGAAAAACTAGATAAGCATTTAATTGCTAAATAGACAAAAATAATGACTAATAAGAGATGGATAATGTGTTTCGTAAGACGAAATTTTATGATTAGAGATAAAATTATTTGAATTCAAAGATGGATAACTATGTCTCCGATACAGACGAAATTTTATGCTTAGAGACGGAATTTTAGAGACAAAATTATTTGAATCAGAGACGGATAATTCTGTCTCCGATAGAGACAAACTTTTATGCTTATAGATGAAATTTTAGAGTTGAATTATTTGAATTCCGAGACGGATAATTTTGTCTCCAACAGAGACGAATTTTTTTGCTTAGAGACGAAATTTTAGAGACAGAATTATTTAAATTCAGAGACGGATAATTCTGTCTCCAATAGAGACGGATTTATTGTGTTTTGAATTCAATATTTAGAGACAGATATATAAAATTCGTCTCTGAATCAGAGACGGATAAATTCTGTCTCCAATCAGAGACAAAATATAAAATTCGTCTCCAATGGCTTAGAGATGAGAAAATTAATGACCAAATCAAATCTGTCTCTAATTCTGTCTCTAACGTGCTTAGTGACAGAATATTTGCTTTTTAGAGACAAATTTAAGCCGTCGGTATTTAAGATTTTTCTAGTAGTGTATAAAGGATCTCCATAGGAAACCAATGGGTAGAGGCTATAGAACAGTTACATTATTTTTCATGCTGCGGCTGCCAATCATGTTATTTTTCTCTTTTTCTCCAAAAACTTAGTACTCCTTTATATAAGTTTTAAGATTAAGGTTTGGTTCCTATTTTTTCTCAACAACCTTATCACTCTTTATTAAGAGTTAAATATATATGTGTAAAATATTTAAAAAGGATTAATTTTTTTTTTTTTACACAAAAAAAATACACACACTAAAATACTAAACATATTAGTATTCTCTATTACCCAATGTGGGACTCGATAATTTTATTTTCAATTCACACATAATATGTGTTCTATGTTCCAACAATTGTGATAGGTGCCAAATGAGGTGATTTATCTTACGGTGCCAATGAGACAATTTATCCCATAGAATCATGGTTTAGTTGCATATTAAACATTGTGTCGTAAAAGTATGACTTTTTTAGTTATTAATTTATCTGTGTTAATTGATTTTATATTTTATGTGGTGAGTATTTTACTATTCTTCTTATTTTATACTTTTATGTTCTATGTTCTTCGTACCAAACTAAATTATTTAAGAGAAATTCTCGAAGATGTTGAGGATGGTAGCCAACAATATGATGATATTACATATTTGAATTTGGGTCTCAAGCTACTGCGCTACTAAAGAATCTTTGAAATTTTTGCTTTCAATTTCTACTAGTATGGTTAGATAAAGTTGCTGCTATGGAGGCTAAGATTAAAGCATTAACCACTAAACTTGAGCAAAAGAATCTTGAAAAAGAAACATTAAAACAAAAAACGGAGTATTGGGAGCGATTTTTGGAATGTTTGTGCCTAATATTAATCAAAACTCTCCGGTTCAACTTGAAAAAGAATGTGACATTGAAAATGATGAGATGGGTAATGAAATTTAGCTTTAATTACTTCCTTTTATGACTTTTTGTTAAATCATTTCAATTTATTTGTGGGTTTGAACCCGTTAAGTTTGATATTGATACTTAGTAAGAATGACCTATATTTTTATGTTAATGTATCAAATTTAATGTCAATCGATATTTAATTTTCTCACATTGTAGAATTAAATGAATTACATTTAGTAAATAAAAAATAATGTTTAAAAATAATGACTTATTAGAGACGAAAAAAGTGTTTTGTCTCAAGACGGAATTTTCAAGACTAAATTATTTGAATTTAGAGACGGATAATTTTGTCTCTAATTGAGAAGAAATTTTGTTCTCAGAGACGGAAATTTAGAGACAAAATTATTTGAATTCAGAGACGGATAAATTTCTCTCCAATAGAGACAAAATTTTATGCTTAGAGACGGAATTTTAGAGACAGAATTTTAGAGACAGAATTATTTGAATTCAGAGACGGATAATTTTGTCTCCAATAGAGACGAATTTTTTTGCTTAGAGACGAAATTTTAGAGACAGAATTATTTGAATTTAGAGACGGATAATTCTGTCTCCAATAGAGACGGATTTATTTTGTTTTGAATTCAACATTTAGAGACAGATATATAAAATCCGTCTCTAAATCAGAGACAGATAAATTTTGTCTCTAATCAGAGACGGAATATAAAATCTGTCTCTATTGGCTTAGAGACGAGAAAATTAACGACCAAATCAAATCTGTCACTAATTCTGTCTCTAACGTGCTTAGTGACGGAATATTGTCTTTTAGAGACAAATTATGACCGTCGGTATTTAAGATTTTTCTAGTAGTTATATTGTTTGTTTGCTGGATTAATAATTTATTCCCGGGATTAACTTTCCCAGGAACATGAAGGTGGGAATTTTACTCCTAGGAAAATATAGAAAAAAGTGTTTGGTTAATAGTTTAATTCCTGGGGGTTATTTTAAAGAAAATTCCAAGGAATAAAATAAATATGTTTGGCTTGCAATGTGTATTCCTAGAAATGAATGTTATAATTACAAAAGTATCCCTATTATATAACTTCTTCGTTCATATTTTAACTGTCACAGTTGACTACTATACATATGTTAATGCATATATTTGACGTCTAATATCTTAATTATGTATTATAAAAAAGTTATATTTAAAAAATATTCTTCGAAATAAATTAAACAATATTTTATATGATAATATTTATTAATATATATTAACAAATATTATTAACAAATATATGTTATTAACCAGTGTAGTTTTTGTACAGCGTTATTTATTAATACTCAAATAATGAGTAAAAATTAAATAAATTTATGAAAACAAAAGCAATACATCGAATAATTAAATCTTAATTTCATTAGTTAGTTATCAAATAAAATAAAAGTGACTAAAAATGAAGGGTAGAAATGGATTTTCATGAAGATCATGGGTTTATTATTCCTAGGAATACAATTTTCCCAACCCCATTTGATGGGAATAAAAGTGGCCAAATCGTGGGTGTAACCGCTGATTTTTAATTCCTGGGCATAGTTTATTCCTAGGCATAATTCCTGGGAACAATTTTTGTAACTCTTAAACAAACACCCCCTCACAAATTTTCTATAGGTTTTTCTACAGATTTTTACTTTAGGGACTAAAATAAAAAAATTTAATTAATTTCAAAATTTATTTAAAATAAAAATTATTATAGAAACTAAAATTAAAATTCAACGTACTTACAAGAACGAAGAAAACAATTAAGACTATTTTAAATGATTTAAGCTTGTATTAAACTAGTGTCTCTCGGCCCGTGCGATGCACGGTTTCACCAATTATTTGGGAAAACAATTAAAAAATATATTTAGAAAAATATTTATCGAAATAACAATAATATTTTTTCAAACAGACCCTTATGTAATTTTTGATATAAATTTTAAGCTTCAAATTTATTTTTTGAACAAAAGCTTCAAATTTATTATTTTCGTTTTGTATTATGTTGCAAAAGAATTCTATAAATTTTAAAGTTGAAAATGTATATGCTAATGGATGAAGAAACAAAATTAATTAAAATCTAATAGATTAGAATCATAGGACTAAGTTAAGAAATTTAAAACTTTCTTATATGAATATTTGTTTTTCAAATATTTAATTTCTTCTCGTACCAAAAAAATATTTGATTTTGTTTTTGACAAAAAAAAATTTGATTCTTAAGATTCAAAAATCAATTAAAATTCAATAACATAATAATAATTATAATTTTTAAATTTTTTTTTAAAAAAACTTTTATTATTTTAAATACATTTTGAAAAAATATTTTTTGTTGTTGGTATATTAAAAAGTGACATAAACGAAGGATGAATTTGAATTTGAATTTGTCTTATTAATCACCAAGAAAAAGGAAATTAATTTATTTTTGAAAGGAGGGAAATTAATTTATTAAATTTAACAAAAATACAATTTTCTACATAATGTTATTTACACCACAATATATGGCAGACATTAACCAAGAATTGGGCCAAGCCCAATATCTCTTATTAACCTACTCCACTCATTAACCCTCATCATATTTTCTCTTGCTCTCACTCTTGCATCTGTAACCCTAACCCTGCTAAGTTCTTCAACACCGCCGCTACCCGCAAGCTGTCCTTCAACACCGGCAAAATAGTCATCTATCTTCATCTCCGTTAAGATCCACCTATCTATTGACTCCGACAAGCTCTTTAACCGTGTTTTCGACACAGACAAGCTAACCATCATCGTCAAAAGCTCTTTTTCGACCACATCTGAGCTATTCATTAGATTCGAGTACCGGTTTTGTAATCCTACTCACTAATGTTTTATTTCACAATTTGGTTACTTATATCGGAAATCGCCTTACTGGAAGCCATTGCCATCGCGAGGGTAATTTTTTTACTTTATGTTATTCATTATTCTTTCATGCTCTAATTTCTGCAGCACATCACAATGACCGTATTTCTTTTGATATATTGTTATTATTGCTTTTCTTTTCCAACGATCGATTTACTGATTTATAATGTTGTTGATGATTTTCTTTTTGTGTTAAATTAGGTTTGAATTTTTGAATAACTAATGATGTTTGCCTTTGTAAGGCAAAGGGTTGCTTCTAGAAGCCCATTCTCGGTGAGAATTCACTCTCACTATATATTTATATTACAATACAATTTATATTCTGAATGTTTTTTTTTTTTATTCATGGATTGTAAAGTTGTTAAGCTTAAGTGAAAGCTGATAACTTTGTTGTTTATACTTCAATTGCTTGGTCAGTCGCGGCTGAAAATAAGGTCTGCATCTGCTATAGAGTTTCTTCCATTATGGAAAATAGGTATTTTTTCTATACCCTAATGTTTGATATTAGTTTTGTTCCTAATTATATGATGCAGATGATTACCTGAATGGTATTTTTGGGATTTGTGTTTAAAGATGCAACTTATTATTCTTTCTAAACTTATATGATTGTATTTGATAAAAAAATTAACTTTCCAATAAATTGTACTTTTATAAGGCTGAAAACTTACTAATTCATGTGCTTACACACATATATTTGCAATGCTTATTGAAATTGGGTCTTAGCTAATTGTAACATTTGTTGGGATAGGGTGAAAACTTACAAATTCATGTGCTTACACACCTATATCTACCAGGTACCTCATGGGTGAAAAGTTCTTAAAGAGGGAATCCCTGCAAAATGGAAAAATAATCCAACATTATTAGAACTTGCATATACACTTCAAGATTAAAATATAAGCATGAAAGAACACTTTATTGTATATAAACCACTTAGAGATGTTTCTACCTTTTCTTTTATATTGGTACTTCTTATATTAATAGATGTTAATTGATTGATTATAGTTGTGTTCTAATCAAATGAGTTTATAATTTTAAGGTTGAAGAAATTGATCATTGAGTTCTGCCTAGTGTTGAAAGAAAGAGGGTGAAAGAAAGAAAGAAGGAAAGAATGGGAGAGAGCTGAAGGAAAGATAGAAGGAAAGAGAATGAGGTATATGTTGGTTTATATATATAACAACAGTAGATTGGAACCCACATTCTTCATTTTCTATTTGCAGAAAAGTAGTTGTTAGTAAAGTGCACCACAATTTTTTTTGAGATGACTGCCATTCTTTTAATAATGACTTATGCATGTAATGACTTATTCATAGAAAACAACAATACAAAGTAATTTCCAAAGTTTGGTAACCAAACTGAACTTAATTGTAAAATATTTTCTTACCTTTGTGAAACACAAGATTTTTTAAAGAAGTTAGACACACACCTATAACTAAGTTACCAAGACCTAGTTACATTATCAAAAGGAGTCAACCCACCACATTTCTTTATTCACATACCAAATTATTAAAGTAGCCTTTAAATTGTGCTCTCTTTTTGAGTATCTCTTTTGTTATAACTAACTGTCCGCAATTGATAGTGTTTCTTCTTTAAACTTATTGCTATTTCTTACTTAGCCATAGCTGCTATAACATTATCATTCAAGGTCAACATCTAACCAAATTAAATACCAAACTAAGCTTTATAGAAAATATTTCTTTACCTTTGTAAAAAAACACAAGCAAGATCTTTGAAAAGGTGAGGCTGGCCTATAAAAAAATGAGAAGAAACATGGTCAACACAACTTTAGTCTCAAACAAAGTAACATAACAATTTGCAAAGAGAAATGTTTCATGGCCTGATGCTTTGTTCATACTTCATAAATTTTTAAAATGTTTCAGCCTGTGAGCTCTTCATATTGTAATTGATTTAAAACATTAATGAAATAGGCACTACTATTTTTCATTTTTTTTTAATTTTAATGACATGATTAGGTGGAAATGACCCATACATTGAGTTTTTGAGATACAACAGTGCCAAAAGTAGCCAAAGTATGCAAAGAAGTATCACACTGCTGCGTTGCTATCGTTCTTGCTTCGAGCTTCTATTTGAAAATGGGCTTCAAAGGTTTTCTGATATTGTCATTCTTTTTTTTAAATAGTTCTCTTCTCCCATATTACCTTATCAAATATCTAAAACTTAGTTTTTTTGTTTTTGTGTGTACTGATGCAGCATTGCTATGGGATGTATTTATATAGATGCAAAGAATTATCCCCGTGTGCCGTGAGCCAGCTGCACATGTTGAAAAGTGAGTGATTCCCCTCATTTTCGAGTTTCTATATTAATATTGATTCTGACTTGATAAGTTAAATAGGTTAGCTTTGACTACCTTATAGAGTTCAACTTCACAAATGTTTACTTCTTTTCTGTTCAATTGTATTGAAAATTGCAGCTATGTATGCCAAAAACCAGAAAAAAAAAATGCACTGACTTTATCTTAGATATAGAGGAAGAGAATCTCATGTGCACTTTATAATATATAACTTAAAAAAGAGATAAGAAGATAATCTATTTTCCTTCATTTCCTAAATAATTTTCTGTTTTGTGCATGGTTCTACAATTGCTGTCATCATTATATTTCCAAACATAGCTTTAAGGTATAAAAAGATATGGTAAATTTATGTAGCATATAAAGTATGATTTTATATATTATTAATTAGACTTTTATAGTAAACAACAATCTAAACTAAATACCAAATTGAACATGATAGAAAAACATTTTTCTTTACCATTGTGAAACATAAGCAAGATCCTTGAAAGAAATGAGATACACCTATAAAAAAAAGCATAGAACAAACATAATCAAAAAGTTTAAAATTCAAACAAAGTTACATAATAAATGGTCCATGATTTCATGTTTTGTACATATATACATATATTCAAGCTTCACAAAAATATTGGTTAGCCATGGGATCTAATCTTGAGTTTTTCATTTTCAGGTTTAAGAATTCAATGCAAAACTAAGACAACTACAAAAGGGAAATGAAAATTGTTCTTCCAATGTTGAAGAAAAGAGCATGGAGAAAATGGAAGAAAAAGGAGGACAATTTTTTTTTTGTTAAAATGTGTTTGCTTTGCTGCACTCTAAAAAATGTGGACAATGCTTTTGTATTTATAGAAAAAGAAATTTGGGTGAGACTTGGGGAAAACATACCTAGTGTAGTTAGAATTTCAAAAACTCATTTTCTTTGGAGGGAATTTTCCCCCCAATTTGCCATCTACTGCCAGCTGTGAGCAGCAAAGAATAGTATTATTTCAATTTCCATTTCCATTAAAATTAATAACACCTATTATGTGGAAATGACTCATTCATTGAGTTTTTGGATACAACAGTGCAAACAGTAATGACTTTGTTGTCAAGATTATGGATGACTTAGATTGCCTAGAGATTTGTATTATAATATATGGTGTTTCGGTTGTCCAGATGGAGGAGGAACAGGCATGTGCACTAAAGGTCGTTACCACCCAAATTTAGCATGTGAAAATGACAATGATTGCCGAAATATTTGTGTTGGATTTTATCACTGTTTCGGTTGTCCAGATCGAGAAATAGCCAGATGCATTGGAGGTCATTGTTTACTACTCCCTCCGTCTCAAAATTATTGTTCTTTTAGAGTTATGCACGTAGATTAAGAAACAACAAAGATTTATATATTAAGTCTTTTTTACCCTTACTTTGTTAAGAAAGAGAAAATATATTTAATTAATATTTTAACTTTCGTAAGAGTATAAATGGTGGAACTAACTTTAATTTTACATTGGTTTCCGAAAAAGACAATAATTTTGGGACAAAACTAAAAGGTTAAAAGAACAATAGTTTTGGGACGGAGGGAGTAGTAAGTCTTCTTTTTAAACAATCTCGAAAATTGCTCTTTCGCCCCCCCCCCCCTATACTCTCTTTAACCCCCCTAAAACCCCAAATTACCCTTCAGTTCGGGACGTAGATCCCGAACTGAGGTTCGGGAAATAGATCCCGAAGTGGTGCAAATTTTTAAGTGAGTTTTGGGGGGTGCAGGCACCACTTCGTGATCTATATCCCGAAGTGGTGCAAGTTTTCCAAAACTTGCACCACTTCGGGATATAGATCACGAAGTGGTGCCTGCACCCCCCAAAACTCCAAAAAACTTTGGGACGTACATCCACTAAATTGACGCGCATGGGTAACATCGTTAGTAGATAAGGTGAACCTCTACTCATCTCACAAGAGAAAACTTCTATGGAGCATGTGATACTTCATCAAAAATCAAAAGAAGCGTGTCTCGTGTCTCCAAGCAACGGTGATCATATTAATAACAAGACAACTCACAACGACTGCAATGACCTCGTCTCACAACGACTATTTTATAACGAATCTATTTTCTTTGAGTTTGTTTGTAATTGCTGAAAAGGTTGGTGTTTGAAAATACACAAGGTCAAGTGTAAACACCATCAATGTCATACTTTGGTCTAATATGTGAGCCTGAAGTGCTACAACCTCTACTTCATCATGAGCCCAAATCATGATTACTGGACAAGTGAGTATCATGATCAAATGTGCAAGTTGAAACACACAAGTGCTTGTGCCATGAGCTATCTCAATTATAGTCTGTTATACTTTGTATTTATAGTTTATCATGCATGGTACAAATACACCTATATATCATTTTCATAGAAATATCTAAAATTTTAGATGAATGAAATTTATTATGGAATTGAAATCAATTATGTAGACCTATATTCGGGACATAGATCACGAAATGCACTTCGGGATGTACGTCCCGAAGTTTTTTGGAGTTTTGGGGGGTGCATGCACCACTTCGTGATCTATATCCCGAAGTGGTGCAAGGTTTGGAAAACTTGCACCACTTCGGGATATAGATCACGAAGTGGTGCCTGCACCCCCCAAAACTCCAAAAAACTTCGGGACGTACATCCCGAAGTGCATTTCGTGATCTATGTCCCGAATTTTACACAAAAACCCCCCAAGGGCAAAAAAGGTAGTTAGGGGGGGAAAAAAAGAGTTTAGGGGGGGCGATTGAGCAATTTTCAACAATCTTATTCCATTTTCTATCTTACATTTTCTTTGAGAGCCTTAAAAACATGTTAAACATTTTTCAAATGGAATACTCACATTAGACTTCGTTGTGTGTGTCATTGTGCATGTGTCTTTGTTTAGTGTGTTAGATTATGGGTATGTCTATAATATACCACATTAGATTTTGTTGTGTGGATTAAGAAAATGAGATATGGTTGATAATAACATTATTGAGAAATTCTTCTTGTCAAAAAAAAAAAAACATTATTGAGAAATTCTTGTAGTATGAGAGAAAGAAAAATAAGGTAAAGATCTAGTGATTTTCTCGACGTTAGCAAGACAAAATATTAGATATTGTATCTCTACCATTTCAAAGATAACATCAATTATTTATGAAAGTCTAATCTTTTAAATTGTTTTATTATTTTTACATTTATATATATAAAATATAATCACTTAAATGAAAAATAAAGTGGGTAACAAATTGCGCCGCTATCCTTTTTAAATGGCATAACTAATTCTCTTAAAAACTACATCTTTATAAGACTCATGTCATGTAAATAAATAGCAGTATTGACATGTATTCATAGGTAAATATAGATTTTAAAAAGTTATGTGACAAACTATTGCAATTGTTTAGAGTAAAGGACTCCCCTTAGATGGTTTAGAGTTTCAAATGTATCTATGTATGTGTATTTGTTTCTATCTATCTACAGCAATTGTTTTGCCACACTTTAAGTGCTCTGGAAATTATCTCACCCAATAAATTTTACATGTTTTTCTTTTATGAATTATATACAGTATGTTCACCGCATAGAATCTGAGGAGTAGTATCGAGTTGTTTGTTCACAAGAATAAAGTGGAAAAAAAATTCTCTCACCTATGTTATGGCATTCTTTTAAAAAAAAATTTGATATTGTAAGACTCTAATATAATAACATCAAAGTCAAGTTTATATAATGTTATTTTACTATGAAAAAAATTGTAAGACTCTATAATGTCATATTTTTAATTATATCATTGAATTGTTATTTATGGCGATGATGTCGTATTCCACATTGCATAAATAATTATTTATTGCATGTAATATTTTATTACATATATTTTATTTGGTTTTTACTAATCTTATTAAAAATATGTTACCTACTTTTTATGGATTGGGCCAAGGCCTAGTCAAACCCTTAAGCGAATTGTAAGATATGTAATTTTAGTTTGTTAGAGTACGGAAAAAAAAATTTACCCGACGTCTATAATTCTCTTTTTTCTTTAACTACTATTTTTGTCCTTGAGCCTTATTTGGTTCAGAGTTTTTGGAGAGAAGGGGAGAGGAGGTGAAATTTAAAAAAATTATGTTTGATTCAATTTTTTAACGTAGGAGAGGAGAAGTAATTTACTTTTTTATCCTTAATCTTGTAAACTCAAAATAAGGATTAAACTATATAATGGATATATTATGTCAAAAAAAATTTAATGGATATATAACCAAAAAAAAAATAATGAGTAGAAAACTTTATTTTTTTTGTTGACAAAAAAAAAATACCTAAATTTTTAATATTTCAACAAGGATAATTTAGGATTTTAATAAAAAAATGAGGATATTTTTGTCAAACATAATTAATTATGTTTTACCTCCCCTCCTCTCCCCTCCCTTCCCCTCCCCTTCTTAAAAATCCCTCCCCTCCCTTGCCTTCAGTTGAACTTGAAGCAAAAAGGACCTTTATAAGAAATATTCGGGACGTAGATCCCGAACTAATGTTCGGACTTTAGAACCCGAAGTGTGTACAGAGTTTTGGAGGATATAGGCACAAGTTCGGGATCGAGATCCCGAACGTCCTGGAGTTTGTGCGGAGTTTTGGAGGATATAGGCACCATTTTGAGATCTAGAACCTGAACTGGTGCATATAACCCCCCAAAACTCCGCACAAACTTGAGTGGTTATGTCAACTTTCTTTCAAATACGAGGGTTGGTTGGGTTTGGCGATTATTTAAATGCAAGGGTGTTAATAATTTTAGGTCATGGGTTGAAGCCCTACTATTGACTATTTTGTTATTATTTCCTTTATTTTTTTTCTCACTGTTGTTGCTTTTCATTTTTCTCTCTCACCTGTTTTTTTTCTCTTTTTTATTTTTTTGGTCAGGTAGCATAACGGTTAGAAATTCACCCTTTAAAAGTGAATAAGTGGGCATACCGGGTTCGAACTCCGGTCCGTGTGATGGTTGGCAAATGTGATACGCAAGTATACGCAGTCAATCATAGCAAGTAATAAGTGAAAAGAGTGTCGAATCCACAGGGAATAGAATAAGGGTTATACATTCCAAGTTCAAATAAAGTGTTTAGCCTACTAGAATGGTAACAAAACATAAATGATTTTTAACACAATAAATAAAATAGCAGTTATATAAAGTGATGGTTGAAAATAAGAATAAAAGGGTAGCTGAGATTAAGATCCATTTAACACATGAACGAAGCATAGTGAATGATAACTACTGTCGAGCCATCTGTGAGCAAGCTTGCCTTGTGGTGTATGTCTACAACGTTAGATATTAAAATGGGGTATAATGAATTGGCTCTGTCGAGGTTACTATTAATCCCATTAGAGTTCAGAAAAGCTCGTGCTTGATCCCACTAAGGCCCTTAACTTATCCATAAGAAAAGGTAGGGATTACATGTCTGCTCCCACTTAACCTTATTAACTTTATTATTTCCATTAACATGCTAGATGTCTCTACACATGCAACTTGTATTTAAATCTAAGTTGATCAGTCAAAGAAATAAATATATTTTCATAAAAGCATAAAGTTAAAGATGACACAATAAATATATCATTCATTCACATAAATACTTCATTCATTATATTAAACTTCCCATAATCTCAACTACAAAGATTTTAGCTCAGAATGAGCATAGAAACAACAACAATAATAACAAGTAAAGTAGTGATACCCATTACAACGCAATAGATACTCCTACAGACACTGTCGTGCCTCTCGTTATCACCGGTCACCTCCTGCAACAATGGATCTCTCCGGCGGCTCCTCTTCTTCTCAGATCTATTTTCTAAGTTTCAAGCATACATTTTTAGGTTTAGGAACGTGTATTTATAGGACAATCCTTCTTGGATCGGGTGCAACCTTAATTGTGACTACTAGGCCCAAGGAATAAAGGATATTCCATTTGCAAGGACCACTTAATCATAGTACAATCATTTGTGATGCTGACAGCTGGCAAGCCAGCCAGTCATCCTTATCCTTAAAAGATGCCTTCCACAATGTTCTAGCACATTCCTAGTTTTGTCTTCTAGCAGCGCTTGACTTGTTGACTTGTACGGAACTCATTGTCTTGACAATCATTATCAGTAGATGCCTTTTGATGACGATCCAAAACCAAATAACATGCCTTGACATAAGTTGCCTCTAAACTAACTCTTTTTCATTAAAATTACATAATTATTTCTAATACATAATTCTAGACTAAAAACTAAATAAACTAATGAAATTGCATTTAAACATGGTTTGATCACCATATTGGCAGGAAATAACTCATGAATAAAGGCCTAAATAACACATAAATAATGTGTCATCACACCCCCAAACTTGAATCATTGCCTGTCCTCAGGTAATGCGTAGAAAGCAAAGACTATGTTCAGTTACTCATAATATTGACATGTAAACAGCACATTTAAGCAATAAGACTCAGACCCTAAGACTGTTTTCAAAAATTGGCACAATTCTTATAAAATCAACCTTCAATGATGACCATGCGTGTGTGTGTGAACTGTTTAGCACTGTCAACCAGATTAATGACTATATCCCACTCTTAAACTACTCATTCTAAAGGCTAAGCTATCCTCTTTTTTCTATAATTTTGAATTTACTTAGAGTTTCAGCAAAGGGGGGACTATTTCTTTTCAAGAGTGACCAAAGCATTTTGATTATAGCCAAGGAGAACTAATTGGTAGCTTTTTCATTATCATTCATTTAGGAATACTCCATCCTTTCACTGACTAGATCCTACTTGTAATAGGTCTAACCTGCTAATAAGAGAAAAGCACCCTACTAGTTTAGCTTTGGGGATACTCCATCTTTTCACTGACTAGATCCTACTTGTAATAGGTCTAACCTGCTAATAAGAGTTAAGCGCCCTACTAGCTTGTCTCTTAGAGACTTATTCATTAATTTCATTTTTTTTTTAGCTAACCAACAGCCTCCTATTAGGAATTATAGTAGCAATGATCACCAATTCAATACTCTAGTCCTTTCCCCCAAACTTAGTTCTAGCCATATTCTCCATTATATTCATTTTTAGAAAACTTAGAGTAGAGAATGTGTATTTAAAAGAGTTATCTAGCCACTCTTAAGTTTGACAGTATTCAACAGTGTGCATTAAGGTGCAGAGATCATCAAATCAAGCATCAAACATAAGAATTTCCAAAAATTTCCAAACAAACCTATGGTCATGCATCTTACACTCTAACCTCAGTTATGGCATGTCAATAAAATGCTTATCAGAACACATTAAAAGCAATCTATTTCAAAACATTTTCAAAAGTTTTTATTTGATGTTACCTCTCCCCCAAACTTAAACTAAACAGTGACCTCACTGTTGACACATGGGAAAGGCAACGACTGACTCATCAAAAAGTTTTCAAAAACAGAACAGAAAATAAAAACCTAAGCTAGACTCGATCCTAAAGGCAAAGTGTGTCAAGACATACCATCAGGCCTTGAACCTCTTGCTTCTCCTCAGAGCAAAGTCAGCTTCCTTCTTTGTTCTCTTCTCTTCCTCTCTTGCTCTTTCTTCTTCATCAGTCTCCTCTTCTGATGGTTGATTTGGCTCAGGAACAACTTCCTCAGGCTTATCAGCAGTTGCCTGTGGTGCATCTTTCTTTCTTGTTGTTCTCTTCCTTTTAGCAGTACGTGTGGTCAAGATCTGATCCAGCTCCTCAGATGCAACTTTATCCTTCATAGCCAAATGTCCTTGTGGAGGTGCATTATCAGGCTCATGCACTTCCTCCACTCCCAGAGTACCCTCCTGCTCAGGGGTATGCTTTGCAGCATCTGCACCCTTCAAAGGCGTGCCAGTACTTTTCTTCCTCTTCACTCTTTTTCTCTTCAGACCAGTTGATTTCTTTCTCATGGGCGTAAGATTTTGCATCTCCCTCAATGTAGTCACTGTCAGCCCTCTCATACTGTTCATCTTCCTCATTATCCAAAGCTACATCCTGGTTCTCACCAATTTGTGGTGAGGCAGGAGTTTTCTCCATTGGTTCAGAATGGGCTTCCTTAACTTCCACTACCACCTTAGTTGGTAGCTTTTTCTTCTTTTCTTTCTTCTTCTCTTCTTCCTTCTCTTCTTCCACAATAACCTCTTCAATAATTGCCTTTCTTAATTTCTTCTTTTTCTTCTTCTGCTGCTTGCTGGAGCTCTCAGGCACGTCAGTGGTTTCCTTTTCTTTAGGCAAGTCCAGATTGAACTCACCCAAGATCTCCACTGGGAATGCAGGTGCTCTCATATAGTCAAAGTTTGGAAAATGAAGGGACAAGTTGCTGATGTACCAAGCATGGGTATCAACGCTCCACAACCAAAACCTCTGCATATCCCTTCTCAATGAAGGGATAGCAGGTCTTTTTCTCCAGAAGCACTAGCGCCAGGTGCACTAGGCTTAGCAGCAGGCAACTCCTGACTTGCCTTTCTTCCAGTGTTTCCCTTGATCAGCGTTCTAATAGCCTTGGCGTCAAACCCAGCCATAGGCTTCTTCACTTCATCTCCCATCCTATGGGGAACTACTTGCTTCTTGCACAGAGTTGTAATGAGACAAGGGAATTATAGCATACCTTCCTTAGTTGAACACTTCTGGATCTCATCAGATATAATCCTCCCAACGTTGATAGGCTGCTTCTCAATGATGCAGTGCAGCAGGATTAGTCTTGATTTACTCATAGTGTCATTGTGAGTTGTTGGGATGATGCTGTGCTTTAAAAATTGGTACCAAACCTTTGGTACAGGCTTTAGGTTCATCCTCTGAACAGTCTTCTCATTCTCACCTACTCCTAGATTCCATTCAGTTCCAGGAATAGTGAGACTCAGCATGATCTCCTCCAGTTGTTCTTCATCGATGGAGTCAAGGATAGCAGAATAGGCATCCTCTGATACGTCAATGCCATAGAACCAGTTAATGTTCGCCTCTGAATAGAGGATTGCTTTTCCTCGCACCATAACTTCTCTTCTCTTCTGGTGAATGTTGGTAAGATTGGAGTAGAACTCCTTCACCAGTTGAGTGTTGTAACTTGAGGGGTGTGCAGCAAACTTCTGCCACTTGAGAGAATGGATGATCATCTCAAAGTCTTCACGTATCTCCAAACGCTCAAAATCAGCGTTGAAGATGAATCCACGTTCAGTATGGATTTGCTTGGAGTTAAAAACTTCATAGCGTTCAGCAGCGTCGCTATTCACAAAAACATCATAATCTTCTTCTTCAGCTTCAGACATCGCAGCAGTTATCACTTGCCTCTTTCCAGTTGACATGATTGCGTGATAAGGATTGATGAAACGGTGGGGTGTTTTGAAAGGTAAGGGTTTGTAGAATTTGTTTGTAGAAAGTAGAGAGAGTAGTAGGTTTAGAAAGTTTGTTTGTAAAGGGGTTTTGTAACACCCGTTTTTAATTAATTAGAATTATTAGATTTTTATAATTAATTTGTGTTTTGGATATTAATTATTTATGAGATGTTGTCCAAAATAGGAAAGAGTAGAGAACATACGATTATTTGGCTAGTAAATAGAATGAGAGAATAAAAGTGAGTTGGGCTTAGCTATTGGGCTTAAGTCCAAGAGGAAGGTTATTTTGGTAATAACTTAGAGAAGTGAGTGTAGTGATTTAACCTAACTATATAAGGGGGTTTAGAGAGAGAAGTAGTCATATTTGAAAGATTGAGAAAGAGGTAGAGAGAAGGAAGAGAGAAAGAAAGAAAGAACAAAGAAGAGAAGAAGGAGGAGTAGAGGGTTTGAAGAGAAGGACTAGAGAATCCATCATAAAACTAAGGTAAGAGAGTAGTTATAATTTCATTATGAGATGAGTTCAATAAAGAGGGGAGAAAACCATTTTCTCCATTCCCAAACTCTTTTCATCTCATATGGGTTTTGGTTTGGGATTTGGGAATGTGGTTTATTTAAAGTTTTATGTGTTGATACTTAATCCTATGTTTGTCTTCATGATTATTGAATATTTTGATTTGAGAAAAATGCTTACTTTGATTAAGAATGATGTTATTGAGTAGTTTTTGATAAGTTATGAATTTTGAGTCAAAATCCATGAATTAAACATTTATATGAGTTGTTTAAGTTGTTTTTAAGTGATTTTGAGTATGTATAATCATGATATATATTTGATAACAGTTTATGGATCAAAATAAGTTCTTATATGTGAAAAATAAGTGATTAATTGTTGAACCCGAGCCCAAAAACGTGATTTTCTGCATTTCTGCATTTTTCCAGATTTTGCGTTGAAATGGCACCGACGCTAGAGCGTCGCAAAATGCTTCTGCAGAATTCTGCAGGTTTTACAGCCTTTGCGTCAGACTTTTGCCGACGCTATAACCGACGCTACGAATTGTTTATTTGTGCATCCGGAATCCTTTTTTCTCAGTTTTTTGTGTAGATTCCGATTCCGATATTAGTTATCTGAGATAAATCTTAGTTGATACAATTTGCTCATATGTTAATATACTTTATATATACTTAAAGAATATTATATGCATACTTGACTTAATTTATTTACCACTTATTAAAGCATGACTTGAAACTATTTTCATGACTATGCAATGATGTTATTGTTATGAAATAATTTAATAAGTGTGTACTTGTTAGTTGTTTGGTATTAATGAGGAACGGTGATTACTTGAAATGATGATTATAATGACATATGATAATTTGAGTATTATTATTATTATATGATATGAAGTGCTTGTATGTATGACCTTAATGATGATGTGATAATGTGAACTTGAGAAGGAATATTAGGTGAGTTATCCTAGTGTTCATGAGTAGATATGTAAGAGTATCATCATAAATGGTATATGTACATACATGCATTCATGAGTCAACTTGATGCGATGTCCCTCATGACGAAAAACTGAACATGATGCGAATGGATATAATTCTATCCTAAAATTTGAGCGGGTACCACATGCATTTCGTTGTGTCTAGGGTGACATAACATTGATGATGGCATTAGTTGCATTAGGAATTTGTGAATTCCTATTTGATACTTGTTAAGTGATGTTGTGTGCAATTGTGATTGATTAAGATTGCTTAAGTGTAATACATGATTGGATGGTTACCTTTGTGGCAAAGAGTACAATTTTATATTTATTTTGCTTGTTGAGATACAAGCAACTAGAGAAGAATGTTGTCTAGATATACCATTGTTGTACCCCAATTTTGGACCTAAAATCCATTGTCCTCTTTTTCCGTTATAAAATGTCAAAAATATATCATCGCAATCCGTCATGTTGTTTATGTTCGTTTTTAACACTTTTTTTTATCGTTGTACTTTCATGTCCGCTCATTTACCATCATTTATTCTTTACCTCTATTATTACTATTATCATTATTATTCTTATTATCATTATTTTATTATAAAAAATCCATTTCAAAAAAAGGAGTTTTCCGTTATTTAATTATTTATCTTATTATTATTATTATTATTACCTAAAGTCTGTTCTTGTTTTCTTTTAAATACTAAAACATCTTTTTACAAAAATCATCATAAAAGTTCTTTTTCGCCTTTTTCTTGTTTAGGCTCGTTTAATCCCTCTAAATTACTCATCACACTTTATTATCACATTATTATTATACTACTCTATCACTACCATTACTATTCTTTTTCATCATTTATGTATTGGGTCATATTTTATTTATTTATTATTATTATTATTATTATTATTAATATTACTATTATAATTATTATCAAAAAAAAAGCCAAAAAATTAGTTTTTTCCTTTTTTTTTTTCTCTCCTTCTTCTTTTTCGGTCCTTTTTTTCTTTTTACTAGTTTTTTGTTATTTATGTTCTAACACAAAATTAAAAAATAATAAACAGAATAACACAAAAAAATTGAAAAAAAGGATCCAATGTTTTTTTCTGCATAATCAGTACAACAATGACATTTCAATCTTGTCCTTTTCCATTTTCAAGACATTTTTTCAAACCAAAATCTGATTAAACAAAGGTTTTTCAGCAATTTTCTTCTTCTAACATTACAACCCTAAAACTCATCTATATAACAATACACAATTCACAAACAGAGGGAGAACATTTTAGAGAGAACGGCGGAGAAGAAATTTGAGAACGGCAGATTTTGGAGGGCAGCAAAACTGAAAAAAATTCATAAACTCATAAACCTTCATCCTTCACTCCTCATATCGATTCACACCACCACTTCCACCACAACCCATAAGACCACCATAAACCCAAAATCAAAATCGGAGCCTTTTTCATTTCAATCATCAGAAACAAAAAAAATAGATTAGAATATCACATAAACAAAAATCCTAACTCTAACCCTAAGCCTTCAACCAACAAACAGAACCACCTTTAATCAACAAACAGAAACAAACAAAACAGAAGAAAAAGAAAACGAAGCGGATCAAACAGAAGCCAAGAAGGAGGAGACCGAAACCGCCACCCTTACCGTGCGAAACCACCGGTTCCGGCCAACACAAACGCCTCCGCCGGACCCCTTTTTTGCGTTGTATGTTTCTTTCGTTACTCATATGCATGTATCTTCTTCTTTTTGCTTATGATTTTGTCTAGCATAAAAAGTTAGAATTCCGAAACTAAAAACTCCCGATCCGGCCGTTTGGTTGATTTTTAGGAAATTTGGGTTTTAGATTCGTGTTTAGAAGAGGAAAACAGTGGGGGTTAGTGTAGAAAAGTTTTGAGTTTGAGGATTTTCCGGCAGCGGCGCCGCCACCTTGTTGGCCGGCCGCCCCGCCGGAATCTGGGTTTGACGGAGTTCCGGTTGATATTCAATCGGAAAACTCAAGTGTTCTTGAGTTTTGTGAAGAACACTCATGTGTTCTTATGACTTTTTTCCAAAAAATTTAGAGAAAATTGAGAGAGAATAGATAGAGAAAGCGAGTAGAGAGAGAAGGAGAAAATGAAAAATGAATTGATTCTGTAGAAAAAAACTCATATACTCCCTGCTGATTCCCTGCGCGCGCGCACAGCATAATTTGCGTGCACCCTTTTCCGAATAGATGTTGATCTTTGATCGTACGAGTCTGCATTCCTTCTGATCTAGCGCGCGCGCGCCCACGATGGCTGCTGTGCACCCCTTTTGTTTATTGATCTATGATTTCCATCAGATGGCCTTGATTCTCCCATCAATTCTGAAATGGTTTGGGCCTCTAGGAGTGGATTTGAGATTGATCATTTCCCTATTCACACCCTTACTTTGCTGTTTGCACTATCTATTTTATTTTGTTTTTTTTGTGTGTGTTTTCTTGTTTCTATTTATGAAAATTGAGAAAAAATGATATTAATTTCTTATGATAGAAAATTTCTTTTAAATATACAAAAGTAAAAAAAAAGGCTTTTAAGAAAAATTTCTCTAATAGAAAAAACAAAAAATATTTTCTTTTTTAGCTATTTTAATTTCAAAAAAATAAAAAAATGTTAGTTTATTTGTTATGACTTTTTATTTATTTAGAATGCAAAAAATAATACAAAAAAATAACAAAGATATTAGAGAAATTTAAATATGCTATGTTCGAGTTCTTTTTTTGTGATGATTGATGACTTGACTATATTTTTGTTTAATTTCATTTTATAAAAATATATAACATGCCTTATTTAAAAAAAAATTCACATGCATACATGCATTTAAAAATCTTACATTTTTGCACTACATCATATTATGCATTTTTTTCTTTAGTCACATAACCCTCTTTTACAAAATCACTACATCACATTTATGCATTTTTCTTATCACATAACATTTTGTTACAAAAATTTCTGCATCATATTACATTTTATCACATGTTCACTACACATTTATACATGCATACATGCACTTGAAACACTACCTTTTACAATTATATCATAATCTACATTTTGCATTTCACATGACATTTGACACTAATTTTTACATCACACTACAATCTCACATTACAATTTTACTTCACATTTTCTTTACATGCATACATGCATTGCATTTAGATTAGGACAATGCATCATTTTAAAAATGCATGTTAGAGACAATATTTTAATTTATAAAATCATTGAGTTCTAACATTAGCATTGATAGTGAAGGACCTCTTTTGGTCTAAATTCATTCTTATAAAAAATAAAATAAAAACATCTCTTTTGCTAAATAAAAATCCTTTTTTGCTTGCGTGTTAGGTTAGAACTATTTGTTGTTGTGAGCGACTTTCGAAAATGTATTATCATGTCTTTGCCTCCGACACATTTCTTTCACACACTCCACTTTTAATTAGGATGTTATTTTGCAATGTTTCCTTTTCTCCTCCTATGTGCATAATCATCATCATATTTATTTTTCGCACTTGCATTTTTATGCATTGCCATTTACTTATTTATTTATTATTATTATTATTTATTCATTCTAATTCAATATGGTTGTAAATTAATTATTCAATTGGGTTGTAATAGCGTAGGATTTTATTTATTGCTTTTACCTCTTTCCTAGCTCACACATCACACACAACGCCAAAAATTCATTCCCAAAGGAGAGGACTCGTAGTTAAATTTCAAATTAATTACGAGACTTTTTGAAACAAAAACCTTTTTCCAAAAAACAAGCCTGCGATCCTTTTACAAAACAAAAGCAAGTTCACCTTAATCTCAACGTCACTACAATCATTTCAACATACTTTTATCACAACATTTTTACAACATCTTTTCTTACATTTTTTTTTTGGCAACAAGAACTTCTTTTCTTTACAATACCTTTTTTTTCAAACACACAAAAGAAACGAATACACTTTCGTTTTCAAACATTTAACTTCTTTTCTTTTTTACACAACAATATTTATACCTTCTTACAATCTCTCTCTCTCAACAATTACACTTCTCTCAAAATTTTTTTTTTTTTTTTTTTTTATTTTTTTTTACAAACAAAAAATATTTACTTCTTTTCTTTTATTTACTTTATGAAATAAAATTTTCTTAACTTTTACCAACTTTCTTTTCTTTCTTCTATACAACTTCTCCCTCCATTCTTAAAGCATGTATATCAAAAAAGCACAAAAACATATAAGAGGTTACCATGGAGTACCATGGGCGCTTGGGGTGCTAATACCTTCCTCAAGTGCAACTAACCCCCGTACCTAGAATCTCTTCAATTTAAAAGGTTTTCAATTTTTCCCCTCCTTTGGAAATGAAAAATAAAACTGTAGTGGGGTATGTCTCAAAAATCCCGCAACAGAAAAATGGCGACTTCACTGGGGATTCTCTCCTTAAGAGGGTTGAACCTAACTTATATGCTTTTATGTGCTTTACTTGTTTACATGCTTAATATATACCTTGTGGGATTCTTTGAGTGGTGAGACAAGCACAATACACCTGCTTGAGTGAACAAATAAGATAGGAATTGTGGTGAAGTCATAGTGTTGTGCTTGATGTTAGGTCTTTGCATAAACACATGTGATATGGCCACGCTCGAGTGGAGGGTTTATGAAGGTGGGGTAGTCGGCACGAGTCAATTGTGTTGGCGATACCATTTTTGTAGATCCCGAGAAGCTTGGGGACCTTTTAGTTACCTTAACCCATCTTGGCCCTTAGAATGTAGCGCGGTGGCTAAAATCACGAGTCAATTTTGGTTTTAGTTGTCACGCGATGCTACGCTCAAACGAGACTTCTCCTTTGGATATTTCATTGAGCCATGAGTCAATTATGTGCGCGTGGTATTCAATAGGAAAGTTGATGACGTTGGGAACTTTGTAGAACCCGTGTTACAAAAAGAAGATCAACCAATAGTGCATACCTTGTGGGTGGTTCTTATCTTTGGCCCCAACGTTGTGATATCTTAACCAACCATGTTTTCCTATGTTTGTGATTGTTGCATCCAAACATCCATTCATCCATGCATTCATGAAAAACTTTTTCCATTAGTTTTCAAAGGACTTAGAGGAATTTCTTCATAAACTACACAATCATCATGGACATTCAAAAAAAAAAAGAAAGTTGCTTTGAAAAAATTCTTTTGATCATTAACAAAAAAGGAAGGTCTGTTATGATTGGTACCCTAGAGTCCTTTGAAAATCAAAAATCAAAACAAAATTTTCTTTCTCATGCATCATTGTGCATTCATGGTCTTCTTCAAAAAAAAAAAAAAGTCTAAGCTTCATGTCTTCCTCTCAGTGGTCCGACGCTCTTGTCCAAAGTCAACTTGAAAGTCAACACTCGTGTCAGTCAAAAGAAAAGAATGGAAGCAATTGAACAAGAGAACACTCAGCTTCGTGAAGAAGTCATCACACTTCGGGCAGAATTGGAAAAGAAAAATGCCCTGATCACTTCCTTAATGGTGGCGCAGAATAACCACCATCTTCTTCTCGAGCAACTGTTTTTGCCTTTCCAAGCTCAACAAAGGCATCAGATTCAACTACAGTCTCAATCACAGCCTCTCCAACAGGCTACACAATAGGTTTCACATCAGATTCCACAACTGGCTCCACAAAAGTCAAACAAACAGGATACTGTTTCAAAAAGGGAACCTCGGTTTGAACCGATTCCTATGTTGTATGCAGATTTACTTCCCATTTTGCTTGAGAAGAATTATGTTCAAACTAAAGTACCTCCTAAGATACCTGCAATATTACCAAGGTGGTATAAGTCTGATCGATTTTGTACTTTCCATCAAGGGGCACCCGGCCATGACATTGAACATTGTTTTCCTTTAAAAGCCGAAGTCCGGAAGCTGATTGAGGAGAACAAGCTTTATTTCAGGGGTACAGACCCAGTTTTTGTGATGCATTAAGTGGTTTGTTGCAATCTGATTTGCTGTTGATGATTAATTTTGATGCAATCATCTAGTTGAAGTCGGTGATACTAGGAAGCTTATCCCTATGGTCGCTATACTTTTATTTCTTTCTTGTTAAGCATTTTGTTTGCATTTAAAATTATGTATTTTGTCAAGTACTTTTTAATATAATAAACATGCATGTTTTTTGAATAAATTCATTCGTATTCACTCATTTCTTGTTTTATTACTTACAAACTTGGAGCGAGGATGATGAAAATAAATAACTAATTTTTGCTGGTATATGCTTTCAATGGTGAAAAACCTAGTTGACGATGTAAGGCATTGTTTCTCTTCCCAAACAGTGGAGATATAAGGAGATAATCCGTAATCAGCCCCTTGAGCCTGAAGTCGGTGTTTCTTTCTTTTTTCTGAACCCTTAATCATAACCTGGGGCAGGGTAGTATTTCAATTAATTTGATGATGCAGCCTGATACAAGAGAATTAATTCATCTAGTCATACCAAATTAGAGGTTAATCACAATGCTTTTTCTCAGACAAAGGAAGCTGTCAAGCGATGAGACTTACAACAATTCATACGACAGTCACAATATTCATACACCAAAATCTTACAAGAGTTGTTCAAAAAAAAGGTATTTACAAAAAAAAAAATTCAAAAAAAGAGCCTATAAAAAAAAAAAAGAAAGAGGGGCATCCCAATGGACCACAAATTTAAAGTTCGAAAAGAACAAGTCCATACAAATAAATAGTGATTCAAAAATAGGAACAACTTCCTAAACAAGAAGTGACTGTCACTTCGAGATCTCATCAAAGTCTGTTCAACAAAAAGGATGTCAATAAAGCTTCGACCAAAGTGTCAACCTCAAACATCATTGCAAAAAATTTCTCTTGTCGACTGAGTGCATCAGTTGAATTATTTGAATTTAGGAATGAAGAACATCAAGAAGCATGGGTGGGACCAAATAAAATTTTGAGCCTAACATTCTTTTTTGAAAACCGTGAGCCCAGCCACATTATAACATACAAAAGACCTAATTGAAGCTAGGTTCACTGTGAAAGCATATATTCGGCAAATTTATTGTTAGGCTGACTCATCCTGTTTGTTGAGTAATCACAAATTAACTTTGTACACACCATATGTGCTTCCATCACAAAAATATTCAATTTCAAAAACATACATATGCATTTTATCAAAAATACTTTTCAAAATAAATAATTTCACTTGCAAATTTATACTTGACATCAAAGAAATTTGAGCTATGGTCTGGTCAAAGGTAAAGCTGACTTGAGACGCTCCTAGCCAGGGGCAAGTTATCTATGAATTCTGCCAATCAGGGGCAAACAAGTTGAACATCCTACCTTTCAAGGTTTCAAGCACTTGGGGCATACAGTGTCAAGATCATATATTCCTGAAAAGTACACTGGATGTACAAGGTCAACCAGTCACGCTCTTCGAGCGATTCTTTCAAAGATCTTTAGATAAAGCAAAGAGTCTAAAGCAAGGGGCAAGTTGTTCCCATCTTCTCAAGATATTCATCAACAGCAAACATGTTTTCTCTAAGAATATTTCAACAGTTGTTTCGAGGCAGTTTCTTTTACACTAGCGGAATTGTATGTCTTGTATCAGTTTAAAGATTGAGTTTTCCCCAGAGAAGTTGTTCCTTCCCCAAGAAGAGTTCTCTTACTTATTTACAGTAACATTTACACTTTGTAGAGACATCCTGAACAGTGATGCGACGTTGGCTTGTGTTTCCGGTTTGGTCACTTTGTTTGTCCATTAAAAGATGTTCTACATACATACATACATACATTCATACATAGCATTTACATGTGCCGTGAACATTTGCATCTTTCATATCTTATTACATCATTATACAGATTTCTATCTTTTCTGTCTTGTCTGTGTCTACAAAATAGAGTCGGGATGGGCATGTTGTTCTTTCCAATTAGAGTGTCAGCTTAGGCAGATAAGTGTACATCTCTCTTGTTTCAAAAATTCCCCACTAGACTCCTCTCTTGTGGAAGATGGTTGTTTCAGTTTTTCCTACAACAAAAGGAAAATTCCAGTTGAATTTATTCTTCAATTGGACACAGAGTCTTGTTTACAGTTTCCCTCCGGTTTGTTCTCGGATTGGACGTCAACCCAATTTTACAAGTGGCAGTCTCGTCGTTTGAGAAGCTTGTATCCAAGTTTACAAGTGGCAGTCTCGTCGTTCGAGAAGCTTTTATTCATTTTACAAGTGGCAGTCTCGTCATCTGAGAAGCTTGTATGTCATCAGTCATGTTCACAAGTGGCAATCTCGTCATCTGAGAAGCTTGTGCACATTATTACAAGTGGCAATCTCGTCATTCGAGAAGCTTGTATTCATTTTACAAGTGGAAATCTCGTCATCTGAGAAGCTTGTGCACATTATTACAAGTGGCAATCTCGTCATTCGAGAAGCTTGTATCCATTCCACAAGTGGCAGTCTCGTCATCTGAGAAGCTTGTATGTCATCAGTCATGTTCACAAGTGGCAATCTCGTCATCTGAGAAGCTTGTGCACATTATTACAAGTGGCAATCTCGTCATTCGAGAAGCTTGTATCCATTCCACAAGTGGCAATCTCGTCATCTGAGAAGCTTGTATGTCATCAATTACCATCAACAAGTGGCAATCTCGTCATCTGAGAAGCTTGTATGTCATCGTTCATTTCACAAGTGGCAGTCTCGTCATTCGAGAAGCTTGTATCCAATTTCACAAGTGGCAGTCTCGTCATTCGAGAAGCTTGTATCCATTTTACAAGTGGCAGTCTCGTCATCCGAGAAGCTTGTACATATCAAACAAGTGACAAGTTTTCCGCACAAGAAGCTTGTACTTTACAAGATACATTTTACAGTTCTTCAGGTGGCTTTATCCCCAGTGAACCTTATCAATACATTACACAAAAGATCACACAAATCTTTTCTCACTACAAATACATACATACAGTTTAATCAGCTCAAATCACTGTTCGAAACACTCGTCAGGATCACTTCCTTTTAAGAGAATCATGTTACCAGTGGGTGACATGTAGAGGTTGTCTTTTATCTGCATTCCGTCTTTGTAAGGCGGTGGACAATGCTCTTGTTCTCTGTGGACTTTGTCTTCTTTATGCAAGCCGTCACTTTGCAAGGCGGTGGACAATGTTCCTATTCCTTATAGAGGTCGTCTTTTATCTGCAAGCTGTCTCTTCGTAAGGCAGTGGACGATACTCTTATTCTCAGTAAATGTTGTCTTTTATCTGCAAGCCGTCACTTTGCAAGGCGGTGGACAATGTTCCTGTTCTCTGTTAACGTTGTCTTTTATCTGCAAGCTGTCTCTTTGTAAGGCGGTGGACAATGTTCTTGTTCTTTATAGAGGTCGTCTTTTATCTGCAAGCTGTCTCTTCGTAAGGCAGTGGACGATACTCTTATTCTCAGTAAATGTTGTCTTTTATCTGCAAGCCGTCACTTTGCAAGGCGGTGGACAATGTTCCTGTTCTCTGTTAACGTTGTCTTTTATCTGCAAGCTGTCTCTTTGTAAGGCGGTGGACAATGTTCTTGTTCTTTATAGAGGTCGTCTTTTATCTGCAAGCTGTCTCTTCGTAAGGCGGTGGACGATGCTCTTGTTCTCAGTAAACGTTGTCTTTTATCTGCAAGCCGTCACTTTGCAAGGCGGTGGACAATGTTCCTGTTTTTCTTGTAGAAATTGTCTTTTATCTGCAATCCGTCCTTGTCAGGCGGTGGACAATTCTCTTATTCTCTATAAACGTTGTCTTTTATCTGCAACCCGTCTCTTTGTAAGGCGGTGGACAATGTTCTTTTCCCCATTACTGTCATCCACATAATAGTAATTAATATTTTCCCCAGTGTTTTCCTGTTCCCCAGTGGAGTTCGTTCTTCCAATGGACTTGGGGCACATCTTGTTATTTTCCCAGTCTGGCAATGTTATGTTCTTCCCCTGTGGAGTCCTAACTATGTCTTTTTCCTTTGTCTGTCTTTTACAACATTCATACAAAATTCAAAAAAACTGATCATTTGCATTTCATGCATTCATATTTGCATCATAAGCATTGTTAAAGGATTTTAGGTCCAAAAATGGTGCACGTTTTATATATAAGTCTCTTCAATCCCGTCTAGACAAAGATTTTAATCTTCATCTATCCGGGTGAAGAAACTTAAATAGGGGCAGCTGTTGTACCCCAATTTTGGACCTAAAATCCATTGTCCTCTTTTTCCGTTATAAAATGTCAAAAATATATCATCGCAATCCGTCATGTTGTTTATGTTCGTTTTTAACACTTTTTTTTATCGTTGTACTTTCATGTCCGCTCATTTACCATCATTTATTCTTTACCTCTATTATTACTATTATCATTATTATTCTTATTATCATTATTTTATTATAAAAAATCCATTTCAAAAAAAGGAGTTTTCCGTTATTTAATTATTTATCTTATTACTATTATTATTATTATTATTATTATTATTATTATTACCTAAAGTCTGTTCTTGTTTTCTTTTAAATACTAAAACATCTTTTTACAAAAATCATCATAAAAGTTCTTTTTCGCCTTTTTCTTGTTTAGGCTCGTTTAATCCCTCTAAATTACTCATCACACTTTATTATCACATTATTATTATACTACTCTATCACTACCATTACTATTCTTTTTCATCATTTATGTATTGGGTCATATTTTATTTATTTATTATTATTATTATTATTATTATTAATATTACTATTATAATTATTATAAAAAAAAAAAGCCAAAAAATTAGTTTTTTCCTTTTTTTTTTTCTCTCCTTCTTCTTTTTCGGTCCTTTTTTTCTTTTTACTAGTTTTTTGTTGTTTATGTTCTAACACAAAATTAAAAAATAATAAACAGAATAACACAAAAAAATTGAAAAAAAGGATCCAATGTTTTTTTCTGCATAATCAGTACAACAATGACATTTCAATCTTGTCCTTTTCCATTTTCAAGACATTTTTTCAAACCAAAATCTGATTAAACAAAGGTTTTTCTGCAATTTTCTTCTTCTAACATTACAACCCTAAAACTCATCTATATAACAATACACAATTCACAAACAGAGGGAGAACATTTTAGAGAGAACGGCGGAGAAGAAATTTGAGAACGGCAGATTTTGGAGGGCAGCAAAACTGAAAAAAATTCATAAACTCATAAATCTTCATCCTTCACTCCTCATATCGATTCACACCACCACTTCCACCACAACCCATAAGACCACCATAAACCCAAAATCAAAATCGGAGCCTTTTTCATTTCAATCATCAGAAACAAAAAAAATAGATTAGAATATCACATAAACAAAAATCCTAACTCTAACCCTAAGCCTTCAACCAACAAACAGAACCACCTTTAATCAACAAACAGAAACAAACAAAACAGAAGAAAAAGAAAACGAAGCGGATCAAACAGAAGCCAAGAAGGAGGAGACCGAAACCGCCACCCTTACCGTGCGAAACCACCGGTTCTGGCCAACACAAACGCCTCCGCCGGACCCCTTTTTTGCGTTGTATGTTTCTTTCGTTACTCATATGCATGTATCTTCTTCTTTTTGCTTATGATTTTGTCTAGCATAAAAAGTTAGAATTCCGAAACTAAAAACTCCCGATCCGGCCGTTTGGTTGATTTTTAGGAAATTTGGGTTTTAGATTCGTGTTTAGAAGAGGAAAACAGTGGGGGTTAGTGTAGAAAAGTTTTGAGTTTGAGGATTTTCCGGCAGCGGCGCCGACACCTTGTTGGCCGGCCGCCGCGCCGGAATCTGGGTTTGACGGAGTTCCGGTTGATATTCAATCGGAAAACTCAAGTGTTCTTGAGTTTTGTGAAGAACACTCATGTGTTCTTATGACTTTTTTCCAAAAAATTTAGAGAAAATTGAGAGAGAATAGATAGAGAAAGCGAGTAGAGAGAGAAGGAGAAAATGAAAAATGAATTGATTCTGTAGAAAAAAACTCATATACTCCCTGCTGATTCCCTGCGCGCAGCGCACAGCATAATTTGCGTGCACCCTTTTCCGAATAGATGTTGATCTTTGATCGTACGAGTCTGCATTCCTTCTGATCTAGCGCGCGCGCGCCCACGATGGCTGCTGTGCACCCCTTTTGTTTATTGATCTATGATTTCCATCAGATGGCCTTGATTCTCCCATCAATTCTGAAATGGTTTGGGCCTCTAGGAGTGGATTTGAGATTGATCATTTCCCTATTCACACCCTTACTTTGCTGTTTGCACTATCTATTTTATTTTGTTTTTTTTGTGTGTGTTTTCTTGTTTCTATTTATGAAAATTGAGAAAAAATGATATTAATTTCTTATGATAGAAAATTTCTTTTAAATATACAAAAGTAAAAAAAAAGGCTTTTAAGAAAAATTTCTCTAATAGAAAAAACAAAAAATATTTTCTTTTTTAGCTATTTTAATTTCAAAAAAATAAAAAAATGTTAGTTTATTTGTTATGACTTTTTATTTATTTAGAATGCAAAAAATAATACAAAAAAATAACAAAGATATTAGAGAAATTTAAATATGCTATGTTCGAGTTCTTTTTTTGTGATGATTGATGACTTGACTATATTTTTGTTTAATTTCATTTTATAAAAATATATAACATGCCTTATTTAAAAAAAAATTCACATGCATACATGCATTTAAAAATCTTACATTTTTGCACTACATCATATTATGCATTTTTTTCTTTAGTCACATAACCCTCTTTTACAAAATCACTACATCACATTTATGCATTTTTCTTATCACATAACATTTTGTTACAAAAATTTCTGCATCATATTACATTTTATCACATGTTCACTACACATTTATACATGCATACATGCACTTGAAACACTACCTTTTACAATTATATCATAATCTACATTTTGCATTTCACATGACATTTGACACTAATTTTTACATCACACTACAATCTCACATTACAATTTTACTTCACATTTTCTTTACATGCATACATGCATTGCATTTAGATTAGGACAATGCATCATTTTAAAAATGCATGTTAGAGACAATATTTTAATTTATAAAATCATTGAGCTCTAACATTAGCATTGATAGTGAAGGACCTCTTTTGGTCTAAATTCATTCTTATAAAAAATAAAATAAAAACATCTCTTTTGCTAAATAAAAATCCTTTTTTGCTTGCGTGTTAGGTTAGAACTATTTGTTGTTGTGAGCGACTTTCGAAAATGTATTATCATGTCTTTGCCTCCGACACATTTCTTTCACACACTCCACTTTTAATTAGGATGTTATTTTGCGATGTTTCCTTTTCTCCTCCTATGTGCATAATCATCATCATATTTATTTTTCGCACTTGCATTTTTATGCATTGCCATTTACTTATTTATTTATTATTATTATTATTTATTCATTCTAATTCAATATGGTTGTAAATTAATTATTCAATTGGGTTGTAATAGCGTAGGATTTTATTTATTGCTTTTACCTCTTTCCTAGCTCACACATCACACACAACGCCAAAAATTCATTCCCAAAGGAGAGGACTCGTAGTTAAATTTCAAATTAATTACGAGACTTTTTGAAACAAAAACCTTTTTCCAAAAAACAAGCCTGCGATCCTTTTACAAAACAAAAGCAAGTTCACCTTAATCTCAACGTCACTACAATCATTTCAACATACTTTTATCACAACATTTTTACAACATCTTTTCTTACATTTTTTTTTTGGCAACAAGAACTTCTTTTCTTTACAATACCTTTTTTTCAAACACACAAAAGAAACGAATACACTTTCGTTTTCAAACATTTAACTTCTTTTCTTTTTTACACAACAATATTTATACCTTCTTACAATCTCTCTCTCTCAACAATTACACTTCTCTCAAATTTTTATTTTTTTTTTTTTTTTTTTTTTTTTTTTACAAACAAAAAATATTTACTTCTTTTCTTTTATTTACTTTATGAAATAAAATTTTCTTAACTTTTACCAACTTTCTTTTCTTTCTTCTATACAACTTCTCCCTCCATTCTTAAAGCATGTATATCAAAAAAGCACAAAAACATATAAGAGGTTACCATGGAGTACCATGGGCGCTTGGGGTGCTAATACCTTCCTCAAGTGCAACTAACCCCCGTACCTAGAATCTCTTCAATTTAAAAGGTTTTCAATTTTTCCCCTCCTTTGGAAATGAAAAATAAAACTGTAGTGGGGTATGTCTCAAAAATCCCGCAACAACCATGATATTTATATAATGTGAGTATACTTTACCTTCGCATTATGATATTGAATTATAACTAACTCTTTGTTTTGTGTACTTGTTGGACCTTTGGGGGTTCAGATCTCAGGTTAGATGTTGTGTTCGAGTTGTCGGTGAAGCTCCGCTCTGATTGTGACACGGGAGAGGGTTTATACGTGTATATCGAGTCTTTTATGCTTACCTTTTAATTAAAATTGTATTGTATTAGAAAATGATTTTTCTTGTACGAATGATGATTACTATTTTATTATATTAGTATTATGTAATACCATAAACTATTATTTTATGCATAACTTTCATTTCAAGCAATAAAATTTTATTTTCCGCTGCTTAATTTATAAAAAGAAATTTTCTAAAGTTAGAATTATTTAAATATTTGGTTTTGGTGTTACAAATTGGTATCAGAGCCTCGTTGTCCTCGGACTGAGCGGGCTAGGTGTGTGTTATGTGTCAATCAGAGCAGGTTTGTGCAGTCAAACCAAGTGAGCGTTTAGTCATTCGTGTTTACTTAATCGATTGATCTTTGGTATAATGATTGTTGTAGTAACACTTGCAACATAGTCACTATTCTCTTTTGCAATTGTGTATTAATTTGGTTGTATTTTCTTGTTGTTCTTATCAAATGGAAAGTTTTGCTAGGATTGGTAAAATAATGTGTTCCCTTATATTTGATAAGAACATGATGTTTGTTTTGATGGTGAAGTAATGATGAAATATATGATGTTTTTATTCTTTCTTTTTTTTAAGATAAAATTATGAGGTTTGTTGTAGATGTTTTCATTTGATGAAATGATGGAATATAGTTATTTTCACCGAGTATGTTTATACTTCAAACTTGAGAATATGATTGATGTTTTGATTCCGAAAGAATGATTAAAATGATGATATTTTCTTATTGAGGTGCATGTGTATGAGTAGTAATTTGTCCTTGTGATTAAATCTATGTGATTGAGGATGAAATGAGATTGTTCATGAATGTGTTCTAAATAAATGTTGTGCTGATTTATTCATGATGATTGATGTGTAATATTGATAAATATCAAAATGATGATATGTGTGTCTTCATGAAATTAATTGAGAATTTATGAATATGAATGATATAGTGAGATTATTTAAATATTTTTAACATGAAGATTGTTGATGAATATTCATGAAATTTGTGATCTATGAAGATGAGCATGTATTAGTGAATCATATGTATTGCAATAACTTACTGATCATGTGTGATTTGTTATCTTATAAATGATTTAAATGTTCTTCTGTGATTCATGTGCATGAAGTTGATGATTACTTACATATGATTAACGTTAGATGATTCGTATGCATAAACGATTTGTATATGGTGAGTGATGTGTAGTTGTATGATGTTGGTGTATGTAGCTTAATGATAAATGATGTTTTATTCTAATTGCTTGAATAAGAGATCTTTTGTCTACTTGTGTTCGTTTATAATTGAACTAAAAGTGAATGTAATAATTGTTTTGTTATGAACGAAAATTGCGTGGAATGAATTGAAATTTATTTTACATAGATTCAAAAATGACTTGATTATGTTAATAGAATTAATAGTCTAGTTTGACTATATGTGGTAGAGTTTATGTGAATTTTTTATGTATGTCTACATGTGTATCTTTTGTGTAGTTCTTTTGACGTGAGATAATTTTGAAACTACCATTGATTTTTGATTATTTGAATCTTGTTGAAAATCTAATTGTTTTCCTTTGATTAAGTGAATTATTGGATAAGTTTGACATATGTTTTATTCATACAACGTGTGTTAAATTATTGTTATGAAAGTTGATTTGTATACTTGTTATCTATGAGTCATGTTAAGATCTAATATTATTTTATTTGAGAATGAATTTGACAAATATGATGTACATGTTTTCATTGTTTTACCATGTTAATTACCATGTTAAGTGAACTATTTTCTTGCATAATGTGCTTATATGAATGTGAATTGTTGAACTAATTAGAACATGTTATCATGGTATGTTCATATTTTTTTGTTTTGATTTGATTCTTAATTCTTGGAAAATATTTGCTACTTAAATGATTAGTGAAATGTTGTGTTATGCTTTTGTGCAATTTCATGCAAATATTCATGTATTATATTTGGTATTTTGTGTTTTATCTTAATATAATCTTGTGTAGATGTTCATGTGTTCTATTTCGTGTTTTATATTTCGTAGTTAACCCTTTGTATGCAACACATGTGTGAAAATTGTAGATACTAGTTCTTTTTGGGAAGAATAAGTTTAGTACCGTAGAAGCCTAAAGTTAGGCGTGAGAGCAAGGGGTTTCAATAGAAAGTTGCTGGTAAGTTTGAGATAAGTTGGGGAGAATGTTATGTTCCCTTGAGATGTTGAGGGAAGGAGAGTGTTCAAGCATTAGTGATGTTGGTTTTAGAGTTGAATAAAGTAGAAGGAAAATTGTGAGACATGTTAGGAAAATTAGGTGGTTAAAGTTTTGAAAGATTATGATTTTGGATTAAGTTACCATTCGGGTAAAGTAAATGTGGTACCATATACTTAGAGTAAGGAGTTTTGTAGATATTGATAAATATGACGAGAGAATTAGATTTGATTGAGCAGTTCAGAGATGTGAGATTGGTATGTGAGATAATGCTTACCAGTGTGAAGTTGAGTATGGCGGCGACAGTGACAGATCATATTCTCGAAGAGATTAGAGAAGATTGAAAGTTGCATTGAATTTAACAGACCGTTGATGCGAATCAACCAAAGTAAATAGGTGAGTTTACGAGTAACTGAGAATAGATTTATGAGATTTTAAGATAGAGTTTTTGTGTTGGATTTAACCAAATTCGAAGGGAAAAAATTATAAGAGGAGATAACAATTGAAATCAGAACGATGCAATCATTAAATTGAAAAGCATGTTGGAGAATTTCACATGAAGGTTGTGAAGTTAGGTATGAGGTTAATCATGGAATGTAGTTAATGGAATAAGAAAGTTAGTCGTTGGAAGGACGTGTTAGGAACGAGTAATGAAAGTATATATAGAAATGTGATTTATTTCAAGTGAATATTCGCGAAAGGGATTGAAGTGGCTGTAGATATATCTGAAGGATGTGAAGGGTCTACTTGAGTGGTTATTAGGGAATTTTGTTTTTGTATTAATATATAAGAATGAGTAAAGTAATTAGCTATCGGAAAAATTAAGATTGTGGTTCAGATAAAATTCGAACGAGAATATTTACGAATTAAGAGGATTTATATGGAACAAAAAGGAAAAAAAAAAGTAAGAGTTGATGGAAACTTGTGACATAGTGAGGTTCTTTACGAATGTAAGGTATTCTTTCAGAGAATAATGGATTGGTCATTACTTACTATGGAATGTTTCTTTTCGAATGTTTTGTGCTTAAGAAAAAACTATTGTAGTTTGATAAAGATGGTTGATGCCACCATCATGATTGTTGGCTATTTATTGACAAATTGAGGAACTGGCCGTCCTTGATCTCTTGTCGATGATAGATGAAATCATGTTGAATGGATGAGACTATTTTTGCCAGACTCTGGTAGTGTTGTGTTTTGAGTATTATGTTGGAGAATTAGATGGAGGAGTCTTAGTCGCATAATTTTCGAGGAAGAAAATTCTTTTATGGGGGGTAGAGTTGTAACACCCGTTTTTAATTAATTAGAATTATTAGATTTTTATAATTAATTTGTGTTTTGGATATTAATTATTTATGAGATGTTGTCCAAAATAGGAAAGAGTAAAGAACATACGATTATTTGGCTAGTAAATAGAATGAGAGAATAAAAGTGAGTTGGGCTTAGCTATTGGGCTTAAGTCCAAGAGGAAGGTTATTTTGGTAATAACTTAGAGAAGTGAGTGTAGTGATTTAACCTAACTATATAAGGGGGTTTAGAGAGAGAAGTAGTCATATTTGAAAGATTGAGAAAGAGGTAGAGAGAAGGAAGAGAGAAAGAAAGAAAGAACAAAGAAGAGAAGAAGGAGGAGTAGAGGGTTTGAAGAGAAGGACTAGAGAATCCATCATAAAACTAAGGTAAGAGAGTAGTTATAATTTCATTATGAGATGAGTTCAATAAAGAGGGGAGAAAACCATTTTCTCCATTCCCAAACTCTTTTCATCTCATATGGGTTTTGGTTTGGGATTTGGGAATGTGGTTTATTTAAAGTTTTATGTGTTGATACTTAATCCTATGTTTGTCTTCATGATTATTGAGTATTTTGATTTGAGAAAAATGCTTACTTTGATTAAGAATGATGTTATTGAGTAGTTTTTGATAAGTTATGAATTTTGAGTCAAAATCCATGAATTAAACATTTATATGAGGTGTTTAAGTTGTTTTTAAGTGATTTTGAGTATGTATAATCATGATATATGTTTGATAACAGTTTATGGATCGAAATAAGTTCTTATATGTGAAAAATAAGTGATTAATTGTTGAACCCGAGCCCAAAAACGTGATTTTCTGCATTTCTGCATTTTTCCAGATTTTGCGTTGAAATGGCACCGACGCTAGAGCGTCGCAAAATGCTTCTACAGGTTTTACAGCATTTGCGTCAGACTTTTGCCGACGCTATAACTGACGCTACGAATTGTTTATTTGTGCACCCGGAATCCTTTTTTCTCAGTTTTTTGTGTAGATTCCGATTCCGATATTAGTTATCTAAGATAAATCTTAGTTGATACAATTTGCTCATATGTTAATATACTTTATATATACTTAAAGAATATTATATGCATACTTGACTTAATTTATTTACCACTTATTAAAGCATGACTTGAAACTATTTTCATGACTATGCAATGATGTTATTGTTATGAAATAATTTAATAAGTGTGTACTTGTTAGTTGTTTGGTATTAATGAGGAACGGTGATTACTTGAAATGATGATTATAATGACTTATGATAATTTGAGTATTATTATTAGGCTTAAACATACAATTGGTCCCTGTATGTACACCAAATTTTCGTTTTAGTCCCTGTAACAAAAATTTTGACAAAATAGTCCCTGTATCACACTTTTTTTTTCGCGTTAGTCCCTCCAATAAGTTTCCGTCCAAATTGGTCCAGGTGGCAAACGGTTGTCCACCTGGACCATGCCACGTGTGTAAAAATCAGAGGGTGACTGGATAAATGACTTCTAGGGACCAAAAGCAAAATTTTAGGCTGATTGCAACTTTCCCCCACATTTAACCCTAATTCCCAAAATCAGAAACAAAATCACGTTTCTTTCTTCTTCTTCTTCTCTGTTCTTTTTTCTTCTTCTCTCAAATCTTTGTTTCTTTCTTCTTCTTCTCGTGTTCTCTGTTCTTTTTTCTTCTTCTCTCAAATCTCCAAACCACTTCTTAAATCTTTGTTTCTCTTTATTCTTCTTGTTGTTTAACTCTCTCACCAAAATTTCGTGGTCCCTGAATACTGATGAGTTCTTCATCTTCGTTTTCGCAATCAATTCCATACTCTATCCCAGTATGTGGTTGCAACAAAACAATGAAGATGTTCAAGTCTAATACCATTGAAAACCCTAACAGGAGATTCTGAAAATGTCCTAATTGGGGGGTAAGTTTGAAAGAATGTGTAATTTACTTTCCATGTCTTGCACATGATTTCTGTGTTTATCGGTTATTTGAATTGATAATGTTGAATTGATGTGTAGGGTGAAATTAGTTGCAAATTGTATCTCACTACAAGAAAATTAACACATTGCGACTGTCAAAATTGCAGTTTGCGACGGTTAGAACTGTCGCAATTAGTCATCTGCGACAGTTTAAGAACCGTCAATGATATCTATGTCGCAACTGCATTTTGCGATGGTGCAAAAAACCGTCGTTCCACCGGTCGCAATCATGTTGCGACTGTTAAAAACTGTTGCAATCTATTTTTTCTGCGCGTGGAATCAAACTTGGTATTTGAGGTTGCGAACCATTTAAATTTTTTTAATAATTAATATAAAAAATCATTAATTTAAAACATTTTGATTTTATTTTTTTCATTTTGTTGGCTCATTAAATAAAAATAAGTATTTTAAATATTGATATAAGAGTAAGAAAATTAAAATTCACAAATATATAAATATAAAAGACTTAGTCTCATTCATATAATTCATTCAACATAACATCCATACATCAAATTTAATCAAAACGATAGTCAACATAACTAATATAATTTTATAGTATTTGGATAAACATACTAATGATGTTTAGTCAAAACTAAAACATTTGTAGAGTGGCTAAACATACAAAAAAAATTATGACAAAATTGAAAGTCGACAAAGTTAAAGCACTTAAATATTTCCTAGTTGATTTGGTACTTGCTAGACTCGGAACATCTAACATCTCTTCACTCTTCTAGTTCCGTACCTGAAAAAAAAAACACAAGTACATATTAGGATACATTTTTTGAATTGTACAAATGAAAACCACTTGCAATTTGAAATAAACACATCAAATCAAATAAAACACATTAGTGAACCCATTTGGGTTGGTCTAGTGGTGTTGGCTTGGGTCCTTGGAGTATGCTCCTCACAAGGTCTCAGGTTCGATTCCCACTGGTGCCAATTTCGTTGGGCTAGTCCATACAGAGCAAAAACTCTGGCTTTAAATGGGGTCCCCGCAAGTGGGCGGTGGGATTGGTCCCCTCGGATTAGTCGGTCCTTAGACCGGATACCGAGCTTTCAAAAAAAAAAACACATTAGTGCTTCCTATTAAAAGTAACTTATTTCATTTATATTCATTCTCTGCTATTAGGACATTAACAAAATAGGAGGCATAAAAGTATAATGATATTATAAGTATGAAAACTATGACCCTGTTTGGATGAACAACTTATTTGCAGTTTATAGATCAAGCGCTTATGTAAAAGCTATTTCTTTTTTTTGAGGCAATGTAAATGCTATTTTTATAACAAAAAATAAAGTTAGATTGTTTTCGTATGAGCTATAAGTTGTTTTCATAAACTATCTTGAAGAACTTATAAAAAATAAGCTGAAAATAGCTTATGAAAAATGTCATTTTTGTTTTAATAAGTTCTTCCAAACTGTCTCGCAAAATGTATACAAGTGGATAAGCTCAAGTAAGTCAGTTCAAACATACCCTTATATAAAATCAAAGCAAAGTACCATGATGGCCACATCCTTACTGATGAAAAATGTCTAAAGCCTAACTATCCAATACTGAAACATGTACATGCGCTATGGTCACTAACTTCAAAATTTTCCATATTTCCATATTTCAACACATATGATTTTTGAACCACATATACATCAGATCAAGCAGCAATCTAAACACTCATCAACCATTTGCTGGAAAGTTTCAAAAGTAAACCGAAAAAGAAAAACTTAGCTAGTATCTCATTAAGTATATTCATAAGAACCGTTCAATCTAAACACTTGCACCATCCTAAAAATATCAACTGAAGCACAAATCAATTTTTTCTTTCAACAACAATCACAAAAAAATTACCTGATTTCCCCCAGAATTTTGCATTTGCAATAAGAATGCAACTTGCTCCTTCAACATGTCAAATTGTGAAGCCTTTTCCTGAAGCGAATCAATTTCAGCTTGCATTTGCTTCATTTTACTTAATGCCTATTGTCTTGACATTGTCACAGTTTATCATTTTAAACTTGTCATGTTTTAAGTATAACCAAGTTCACAACTAATGTCATAGAGGTGCATCTAACAAGCAGAACTAAAACGATTAAAATAAAAGCCTACTACAAAGACCAAGCACAAGACAATAACCAACCCACCATATTGAAATATAACCAATCAAACCCCTTCCTAGATGGCATCATGCCTACAGATACAAATATGTTAACATACAAATATGTTAACATACACAGTTGCATGAAAAGAGCAAAAGGACTTACGAAAACGGCAACGGAGTTAAGAAAATGGTAGCGCAAAATGAGAATTGCTTTTTTCTTTAGTTGAATCCAATCACTAATATGTGTGAGTAAAAAAACAATAAATCATATCAATTCACAAGATACTTGATTCCAAAAACTACAAGCAATAATTTTTACTTGTCAACACAACTACAAAAACTACAATCAAAGTTTCACTTCTCAACAAAAACTATGATTCCATCTAACCCCTTCAAATTAGTTAATGGCTCTGTCAATTAGGAGAAGCTTACTAACTTAGTTGAAATAGTACTAATTCAATATGTATACAAATAGTACTAATAGAAACCTCTTAATTGGACTATACGTATCCAAAAACTACAAGCAATAATTTTTACTTGTCAACACAACTACAAAAACTATAAACAAAGTTTCACTTCTCAAAAAAAGCTATGATTCCAACTAACCCCTTCAAATTAGTTAAAGGGGCTGTCAATTAGGAGAAGCTTACTAACTTAGTTGAAATAGTATTAATTCAATATGTATACAAATAGTACTAATAGAAACCTCTTAGTTGAAATGGGGCTAGCCTCTGCTCAATATGTATACAAATAGTACTAATAGAAACCTCTTAATTTCTTCTTGAATTGATGAATTACATCTACTGACATATCATTTATTTCTTTTTTTCCAAAAGAATCAAATTGGACTATACCAATTCTTCCAATAACAATACAAATGTGGTCATTGTAAAAGTTATACTATATGCTATATGCTCAATACATGATATATAATATACTATATACTGTATGTAGAAACGTTTATGCCTCTTTTCTTAAACGTTTATGCTCCTTCAATTTCATATTTCTTAAATCGATTTTCGTTCTACTATAATACACTATTATAGTATATAGTATATTGTATAGTATATAGTATATTAAAATCTCTTAAACGTTTCTCATCCCTAACAGAATAGTTTCAATTATATAGTATATAGTTTCAATTTCGTAAAATTTCTCTTAAAATATTAACACTAAAGCTTAAAAAATTCCAAAACGCACAGGCCAACATGATAGTGATGTATTATCATCACAATGAAACTAAAACGCAAAGGCCAGTTACATGATAGTGATGGAAAATCGAAACTAAAATTGTACTTAGGGATGCAAACTAAAACGAAATTTAAAAACGAAATTGAAACTAAAATCGAAACTAGAACGAAACTGAAACGAATCTAAAACGAAATTGAAACAAAATTGAAACAAAATTGCGCCTTTAAACACCAAAATCGAAACTAAAAACGAAAGTGAGAAGAAATTAGGGATGAGAAACAAACCTGAGAAACGAACTAGAAGAAGCTTTACGATGAAATTGTGAAACGGTTGGAGACGCTTTGTCGGAGAAGGAGAAGCTTTGACGACGGAGAAGGATAATGGGATCGAGATGCTTCGGAGGTGATAGAGAAGCTCCGCCGGTGATGGAGAATCGAGATGCTTCAAACGGTGATGGAGAGGAGGAGACACGGTTTGTTCTCTGATGAGAAGTGAAGGGTTTGTTTACGGTTTTTGTTTAGTGAAGGGTTTGTTTTCTTTTTTTTTTGTTTAAAATTTAATATTTTATATTTTAATGAAGGGTTTTTACTTTTTTAGGCGCTCAATTAAAAAATTTGCCGCTTCTATGAACAAAACATTGCGACGGTTGTACAAATGCCGCACGAACCGTTGCAAATATCATAAAAAAAACATGTTGCGACGGTTATTTTTAAAGGTCGCAATTGCAGTGTCGCAAAGTGACAAATTTGTTGTAGTGTCTATGGGATGATGAAATTGATGGTCATCCTCCATATGTTCGACCAAATGCTCGTCCAATTGCAAATGAGAAAGCAAAAATGGCTGAGAATAAAGATTGTAACTGCAACTGCTCTGAGCTTGTGAAGGATATAGTATCCATTATTGAAGGTCTTGAATGCAAAAAGAATGAGAAGTTGAAGAAGAAGTTGCACAATGAAAAGAATGCAACAAAGTTGTACAAAACTTTGTTTATTGTATCTTGGATTATGTTCTTTGCATACTTTAAGTTGTTTGTCTAAATATTGTAACTTGTTGATGTTCATGGTATTTTCTCATAGTGTTATTTTGGTTGTGTCATCTTTGAAAATGTAATGGTATTGTAAGAGTTTATGAGAATTTGGGTATGAGAATGAATTTGTGTTTTAGAATGTATGAAGTTGTGTTGAATGAATTATGAGAATGAGAATGGGAGAATGAATTTGTGTATGATTATGAGAATGAATTTGTGTTTGTGCGTTTTAGCAAATTTGAACAATTTAGTTTGTGGAAGAATGTCCTATAATTTGGAGTGGAAGAATGTCCTATAATTTGGAGTTTGTTTTGTTAATGTTCAAAAAATGTGATATAATTTGGTTTATATATGAGCTTAAATGTGCCATTATGTGGTGCTATAAAAATGTGCAAAAGAGGCGCTCTCAAAGTGACCTATAATTTTGCCGCTAAAATGAGTCATAATGACCTATAAAAATGACCTATAATTTGATGCTAAAATGAGCGAAAAAAGTTCTTTAAGATTGTGCTATAATAACCACTTCATACTCCTCATAACTAATTAGTTGATAATAATATTACTTGTCATACATAATCAAAAGCATATGACCATTAAGGCATATGATACAAAGATTCAAGGCTGCCAAGATTCAAAATACATTACTTTCACCAAAAAGCATATGACCAACAAGGCATATGACTGAAAGATTTCAAAGCACTAACTTAAACTAAAATTCATATGGTTGTCTTTAAGGTTTTCAAACCAAAGCACCATTAGATAGGTGTCAAATTACATACTAGTTGTCTCAAAATACATAAGTTAGAGTTAAATTACATAGTAAATTACTGAGTAAATCTTCTCAATGCACCCAAGCATCCTCCAACTTTTGGGTCATTGAAGTTAGGCTGTGATGATGGACCAACACCTTGCATATCTTCATCATCTTCCATAACATGGTCATCTTCATCTTCATCTCCAGAATCAATTGTCATAGGTTGGTTAGGATCACTTCCAGGACCCTTTATATTTTTGCACCTCAGAGTTCTCATCCTATCATTCCTCCTTAAATTTGAATAATCCAATTGTCTTGGAACTTTCTTAGTTATTTTCTTCTTCTGCAAAACAAGATACACAACCAAAATTTATCCAATGATATGAGAACAACTTATGCAATTATAGCAGAACAAAGTTATGTAATTTATACCAATCTACTGGTTCATGTCATTGCCTAAAACTGCCTTATGAAGCTATAAGTTCTATAATTGCTTAAACTTATCATTGCTTATCAGTTGTAAAAGTGCTTATCAGAATTAAAAGTGCTTATTAAAAATACTTAACTGGTTTAAGGACAGTGCTAGTTCCATCTCTTGTATTTTCCTTTGTTGATTGACTGCCAACATTTGCATCTTCCTTGCTTGCATCAGTTCCAACTTTTGCATCTGTCATTATTGGCTCAGTTCCAACATTTGAATCTTCCTTTCTTGAAGCAGTTCCAACATCTGCATCTTTCATTGTTGTGCTAGTTCCAACATCCCCATTTCTTGTTTCAAGTCCAACATTTGCATCTGCCTTTGTTGTCTTCTTTTTCTGAGGAAACATATCAACAATCAGATGAGTACTAAATTATCAGAATTAATTGTGGCAGAACTGCTTATCAGTTGATTAAAAGTGCTTAACAGTGGCAGAACTGCTTATCAGTTGATTAAAAGTGCTTAACAGTGGCAGAACTGCTTATCAGTTCATTTAAAGTGCTTATCTGCTGCAGAAGTGCTTATCAGTTCATTTAAAGTGCTTATCTGCTGCAGAAGTACTTAAAAGTGCTTATCAGTTATAATTGAAAGTGCCTAACAGTTGCAGAACTGCTTATCAGTTCATTTAAATTGCTTATATGCTGCAGTATTGCTTATCAATTCATTTAAAGTGTTTATAAAGTGCCTACAGCAGAAGTAAAGCAAAACAATTTATAGCAGAACAAGTAATACAGACCCACTGGTGCATGTCATATAAGTGCTACAAGGATAACTGCTATAAGCACTTATTACTGTCATATAACTTATGTACTAAAAAGTGCTTAATTAATAACATTTGCAATACTTAACTGGTTTAAGTACAGTGCTAGTTCCAATCTTTGCAACTTCCTTTGGTGAAGCAAATCCAACATTAGCATCATCATCTACTGCTGCCTTAGTTCCAACATTTGCATCATCATCAACTGCTGCCTCAGTTCCAACTTTTGCATCATCTTGAATTGTTGGTTCAGTTCCAACTCTTGCATCTTCCTTTGGTGTTTCATCTCTTTCAACTGGCTTTGTTGTGTTCTTCTTCTGAATAAACATATCAATTCAACAAGAATGGGTTCAACACAATGAAATGTACAGTATATGAGTTTTAATTAACATATACAATATTAATTGTCATAGAAACTTAACTGGTTTAATAGCTTTTTTTGTTTCATTCCTTTTATGCTTCACAACTGCCTTTGTAGTCTTCTTTTTCTGTATCATCATCAACAGAAGACAAATAAAAAATGAGAGGCTGAGTAAAAAACATGACACAATAACTTGAAACATTAAAACTTAAATTAATCACTCAACTGGTTTAGGTACTGGAGGAGCATCACTTTCAGCAGGCTGAGATAAAATGTAGTCGTTTGAAGAAGAGTTAACTACTACATTTTTAACAAAATTCACACTTGGATCAGAGACATTAGGCCCAGTCACATTAGTAACAACATCAATAGTTGGTTCAGTCACAACATTAACATTGGGCTGAGTTTGAGTTGCCTCAAATGCAGCTGCAAGATTTGCAGCAAGCATCTCAAATTCAGCATCATCATCTATAGTTGAATGTTGATTAGGTGGAGCAACATTTGTTGACACTGTTGCAGGTGGAGGTTGTGGATTAGGTGCAGTAGAAGTTGAAGTAGTTGCAGAATTAAGAGCTTGAGGGTTTTCATTTGTTGTCTTCTTAGGTTTCCTCTACAATTTATTTTAAAATCTGGATTAGCAAATAATTTTAAATGTAAATGACATAATTAGCAAATGATTAGTACAGTAAAATTACCTTTCTCTTTTGAGCTTCTGGATTAATGATAGGACTTTTGCAATATCTTGCATTATGTCCTTCACCACCACATCTAGTGCAACAATAAGTTGTTTTTGTCCTTCTCTTTGCAGGATCTTCATGTGGATCCCTCCTCCTTAGCTTCTTAGGCCTGCCAAGACCTCTCTTGTATGCTGGGGGTAACATTTCTTCATCAACTTCAACATTTGGCCACATGTCTTGGCCATTAATAGCACTAACAGAAAAACTGTAACACCTCTTGTATGTAGCAGTGGTGTAATAGTCATGCACAAATTCTTGAGGATCTTGCTCTGTATACCCTATTGCACTAACTGCATGTCTACATGGGATTCCTACTAAATCCCAAAAATTACAGCTGCAACTTCTTTTTTTAACATCAACAATATAGTTACGTCTGTCTATTATATGTGTAACTTGATATTCATCATTTCCAGACCAATGTGCTTCCCAACTACCACTACCTTCAATCTCCTTGTCTAACCTAAATTTTGGTTTAGGACAAATTAATTGGTTCCACCTATTAACCTTTTTTCTTAAATTAGAATTCCTAACCATCAAATAATTTCTTATCCATTCACACATGGTTAAGATTGGTTTGTCTCTAGCTAACAAGATTGTGGCATTAAAAGCCTCAGACAAGTTGTTCATTAGGACATCACATTTAGGATAAAAAGAAACAGCATGCTTACACCATAATTTTGTTGGGTGTTTCATCAGCCAATCCCAAGCATTGTAGTTGATAGCTTTCAATTCCAACATCTTCTTTTCCCATGCTTGATAATATGTTGCTTTTGCAGCTCCCATCATCAAGTTTCTGATACGTATACCTCCACCAAATTTCTTCTTGAAATTGGCATATAAAAGCCTCAGACAAAGTCTGTGTTCAACCCCCCTTTCAAACATTTCGTCAAATACTTGCATCAATCCCTGAAAATTAAAATCAAAGGGAAATAGCAATTAAAACTACAATAAAGAAAAGGATTACAAAGCACTAGAAAAGCATTAGAAAACTACCAACAACAAAATCAGAAAACTACCAACAACAATCAAAATTTGGCTTCATAGTAAAGTTAGAGAAGGATTACAAAGCATACCTTTTGTTGATCAGAAATGAAAACCCATCTCTCTTTACCTATGTCCTCCAACAACAAAGTCATAAACCATCTCCATGACTCTTTTGTTTCAGTCTCACAGACACCAAATGCTAAGGGAAGGTACTGGTCATTTGGGTCCCTTCCAACAGCAATAAGAAGAGTTCCACCATATTTAGTCTTCAAATGGCATCCATCTACTCCTATAAAGGGTCTGCAAGCTGATACAAAGCCTCTTTTAATGCCATCAAGACAAAAGTAGAAACTACCAAACCTTGGTTGCAGTGTAGTTCCAACTCTGTTAACTTGGATCTTGCAAGTGTTTCCATTATTCACCCTTCTTAGCTCTGCAGAGTACCTCCACAACTCATTGTATTGTTTTGCAGCTTCACCTTCAACATATTTCTTTGCAATCTTTCTGGCCTTCCATGCCCTGCTCATAGTGATCCCAACTTGATATTCAGTTCTTATCTCAGACACAATTTCCCTCAATTTTACTGTATCAGTTGAGGCCAACCTCTTTACAACAGTTTTAGCAACCCACTTAGAAGATGCAGTATTGTTGTCTGTAGATCTAGGGCATGTGTGTGGACCAATATAACCCTTCATTCTATATGTTTCTTTATTCCCCACTTTACTTACAAAAGCAAAAAAGTCACAATTGCCCTTGCATCTTATCCTTACTCTCACTTTGTCATTTTTCTCATATCTATTTTGTCTCCCATTCAATAATCTCCAATGAGTCGTTGCTGACTTAAATTCCTCAAGTGATGAAAATTCAAGCCCCTCTTTCCACTTGTAATTCTTATCTAACTCTTCTATCTTAAACTTTTCATACTTTGGCGTCTTTGGCTTCTTCTCACTCTCTGAAAGGTCAGGGTCAGTGCTATTAAGCTCATCACTAACATAAATCTTCTCAAAATCATCACCCCCAACTACAATGGCACCTAAATTTACATCTTCATCATTCACGATATTTCTTTTTCTTGCTACTACTTATTTTCTTCTTTTCTTTGAACCTCCAACATCCTTCTTCTCACTGTCATTCACCATTTGTGGAGGAGGAAGTTCATCTTCTAAATCAACACCAAACCCATCATCCAACCCCAAAGTCCTCTCATCCTCACTGTCATCTAAAACTACACCCCTAATCTCATCATCTTCACTACTACTGCCTCCATAGTAACTACTATCAGAACCCTCTTCATCATCAATTACTTCAACATCATTTCCATCACATCCATGTTGTTCTGGCTCAGCAAGAACTATGCCTTTACCAGAATAATCAACAAAAATTTGCAAAACAGTGTTTGTTTCATTTGCATACTCTAAAGCTTCATAAGCATGTTGGTCATTCAATATTCTTTTGTATTCATCATCACAGTCCTTATACCACCATATCCTATATTTCTCTTCAACTTTGCAGTCATCTTTCACTATACCATCAATTTCAAAGAAACTCCATTTATCAGGATCCATATTACAGACTTCATGTTCATTACCCCCTTTGTAATGCACCAAAACGTCCCTAACAAATTCACCCCCATAATGAATTTTCAGATTGAAAGTCATCCCTGAAAATTATTTGTTTATTAGCATATATTACAAGTGTCAAACAACTATTGGTTTAAATCTTACTACATAAAAACACAAAAAGAAACACTAAACCCTATACAGTAAACAACAAAACAAACATCAACTTTGAATATCAATATTCTAAGTCTACAGTTAACCCACATGTATAATGGTCCCTACCACCAACCTCATTCACAAAGCAACAACACTTAATATTCTTCATTTACTACACAACAACTCAGTACTGCAAAATTCAAAGCACTGTAAACGAATATATTTTTACCTCAGTTCTGCCAGTTGGAAGTTGTAACCCACGCAAATATCTTGACTGTTGATCCTCTTCAACAACAAAATCATCGCCGTCGCTGGTTCTTCTTCACCTCGTACACGCCGCCGTCGCTCTCTACTCAACTGATATACTTTGTCGCCGTCGTATTGCAATGGACAATTGATTGTTCAAGTTTCAATTAGAAGGACAACTTGAGTTTCACCAATTTTACAGAACAGAGCAAAGAAGAAGAGAAAGAGAGAACGCGATTTTGTTTCTAATTTGGGAATTAGGGTTCAAAATGGGGGGAAAGTTGCAATCAGCCTAAAATTTTGCTTTTGGTCCCTAGAAGTCATTTATCCAGTCACCCCCTGTTTTTTACACACGTGGCATGGTCCAGGAGGACAACCGTTTCCCGCTGTAGTACCCGGCGCAAAAAATATACAGATATGCAATGATGAAATGCAATGCACAAATGTAAACAATGAAGCCGCCACCATATTTTATTTATCCCGTGAGGGGAAAGGAAAATAATGATAAAACCTTAAAGATCGGGTTCGGGAGTTGGTTACATGAGGGGAAGACGTTAACACCCCCTCATATCCGTTGTACTCAACGGGAACCATTTGAGGAATTTTGGTTTGCATAAACAGAGATAACCGCATGAAAAGAAATAAATTACCGCATATTAAACTGAAAAGAGAAAAAAGAGTTTTTTTTTTATTATTTGGCTTGACGAGAGAGGCTCTCGCTCCTACGTATCCCCCAAGTACAATGAGGAAGTCAAAGCTCACGTAGTTCTTCCTGAAAAGAAAGATTGTGTGTTGGTTGTTTTTAGTGAACGATGCTTAGGACGCATTCCACTGATACAACAGTATGCTTGTATGCTCGCTTCGGAGGCTTAAGCGTTTGTCTATAGCAGGGGAATGGATAAAGCGCCATCCATTTAGGAAAAAGAAGTAAAAAAGATTTGACTGCACAAGGGCAGTTGAAAAAGAGTTAACTGCGCAAGGGCAGGAAAACAGTTGAATGGGTTGATTGTCTTTTAGATTTTCTGAGGAATTATTCAGTGAATGAGAATAGTCCTCAGTCGCAAGCCATGCGGCAGGTACTTTGGACTATTCAAGAGATGAAAGTCATGCGTCAGACATCCCTCTTTTCATTCAATAGTTTATTTAGAGTATTTTCAGAGTTTTCCAGTTTCAGAAAAGAAAAAGAAAAAGAAAGGTAGAAGAATAGAGAAATGCAAATGCATGAATGCAAATGACATATAATTTATGATACTGAACAATGAAAAATGCATCAGATATGAGCATATAAACAAGTAATCATGTATCAGATAAAGAGACACAAGTCATCATGCAATTACAAGCAATCGGCATAACCCAATTAAACGAGACTAAGTCAACTATAAGAAGTCAACTGGAAAGTCAACATAAAAGTCAAACTAAAAGGTTAAGTCAAAAGTCAACCAAAAAGTCAAAGTAAAAGTCAACCTAAAAGTCAACTTAAAAGTCAAAGTAAAAAGTTGAGACAGAGACAAGTCATGCGTCAGGCTCTGCCTCGTTGTTTTTAGAAGGTTTCATTTTAAGTTTACAAAGTCTCGAATTAAAAATAACTTAGTCAAAGTCATGCGTCAGAGACTAATTATTTTTAATCCGTTTTTCATATTAAAGTTTCAAACTCAAAGGTTCCGAATTAAAAATAAGATAGCCAAAGTCATGCGTCAGAGACTATTTATTTTTAATCCTTTTTCAAATCTAAGTTTCAAAATCAAAAGCTTCGAATTAAAAATAAAATAGTCAAAGTCATGCGTCAGAGACTATTTATTTTTAATCCTTTTTAATGTAAAGTTTCAAATGAAAAAAAATACGAATTAAAAATAAAATAGTCAAAGTCATGCGTCAGAGACTATTTACTTTTTTAATCCGTTTTTTCAGTCAAGTTCCAAGTTCAAAGCTCCGAATTAAAAATAGAATAGCCAAAGTCATGCGTCAGAGACTATTTATTTTTAATCCATTTTTCAAGTCTAAATTAATTAAGAAAAAGTAGAAAATAATTAAATAAACACTTATTCCAAAAGTGCTTATTTGCATAAGCACTTTTTTAAAATAATCATTTATTTTTTCATTAAGCATTTTTACTCAATAAGCCATAAGAAGAAAAATAAATTCACAGTGGTGTATTAGCAAAAGTAGGGGTGTAAACCATAAACAGATTCAGCAAAAAAAACAAATAAGTCTAAAGGCCCAATCATACAATCAGCATGGGGTGCAGATAGCAATGTATGGAGGTATGAAAAGTAACCTGGCCCAACATCATAGCCTAGATCCGTTCGCGATCCAGTGTTGCGGGCGCATGCAGACTTATCATGAACCATCATTGCCATCACTAACAGATCTTGATCAAGCGATCACAGGATGGTCAAACGATCAAACGAACGAGATTTCTTCATCAAATCAGATGAACCACAATCAAAGTTACAGAAACACAGTCCACCGTGCATCTTCTTCTTCTCCGGCGACACACAAACGGCCGGCGTGGTGGTTCTCTACCGGAGTGAGTTACAGTGCGCCAAAGCTTGTGAAAACAACATCAATCTTGCTCGATTTTCTCCTCTGAATCCAAATCCAGTCTCTGTTTTTACCATAGAAGCTTGCAAATGGCCAGAACAGGCGCACGACCGAAAGAGAAGATAAACGCGTTTTCGCGTTTTAAGACGAAATCAAAGGAAAAAGATGATTGGGAGAGGTTTCTGATGATCCCAGGAATGATTATCAACTTGGATCGCCTTCGTTTCAAGTTGAAATCGTGTCAAAATGAAGTTGTAAAAATCGGCCGAGTTTGGAGCTCCGATCTGCTCATTTATGGGTCTTTTTTGATGTAAATAACGACGGATTCATGTTCAGGAGATGATTAGGAAGCTATTGGTGTATTTGGTTTTTGATTTAGATGAGTTTCGAGAAATGGGTGGTTGGTGGTGGTTTTCCGGCGACCGGAGGTGGTTTCCGGCGCCGGAATTTGATTGGTAGTGGTTTTGTGACTTTTTTCTGATTTTTTGGGAATTGTGAATTGTGAAATTGATTGGTAATGATTGAGTGATGTGATGTGTGTATTTATAGTGATAGGATTAGGTTTAGTGGTATTTTTGTGATTTTGGTGTAATGTTGAGATTAAGGGATAATTAATGGTAAAGATAGTAATGAAAATGATTATGAGGTGGAAATGATGAGGTGTCGCAATGTGATTGGCCAAGAGAAAGAAATTGTCATAAAAAGAAGAAAATGTAAATAAAATAGAAAAAATGCAAGAAAAATACAAATAAAATATAGAAATATATAGAAATAAAAATGTAAACTTAAATACAAAGGTAAAAACTATTTTTTGAACATTTTTGTTATTTTTCATGTAAAAAGATAAATTGCGACAAATTAAAAGAAATAAAGGAAAATAATAAATTGTAAAACAAAATTATCGAAAAAACTAGTTTTTTGGTATTTCTCATAAAAATAAGAAATAATTTTTAAATAAAATATTTATTTTAAAAAGCTCAAAATTAGGGTATTACAGCTGCCCCTATTTAATTGTCTTATACTCGAATGCGTAAATGACTTGCGCCTTTATGCGTTCGAAGTAAAAGATAATTAAATACAAATGCCCTAATTTTGTGGTGTGAATGTGATATGATGATAATGAATGCATATGGAAGATGAAGGTGGAAACATACCTGGAATAATTAGTAACTGAATACCTGAGAAAGAAATGATCATTACTCGCCCTATGAGTGTATAGACCATGAAAACTGAGTCGCCTCCCCTCAGGGTGCATTATCTCCAAAAATGATCATTACTCGCCCTATGAGTGTATAGATCATAAAAAGCTGAGTCGCATCTCCTCAGACTGCGTTATCTCCAAAACTGATCATTACTCGCCCTATGAGTGTATAGATCATAAAAAGCTGAGTCGCATCTCCTCAGAGTGCGTTATCTCCAAAACTGATCATTACTCGCCCTATGAGTGTATAGATCATAAAAGCTGAGTCGTAGCCCTCCCTATGAGCGTATTACTCAAAAACTGATCATTACTCGCCCTATGAGTGTATAGATCATAAGAAACTGAGTCGTAGCCCTCCCTATGAGCGTATTACTCAAAAAACTGATCATTACTCGCCCTATGAGTGTATAGATCATAAAAAACTGAGTCGTAGCCCTCCCTATGGGCGTATTACTCAAAAACTGAATTTGAAAGTACTCCACTAGTGCTTTGACATACCCTTGGGTAAAGAAACTTGCGAGGAGTGTGAGCTGAATATCCTGCCGGTATCTTTGACAGAATTCACAAGACGACTGCTTGACAACTGTTTTGCTGAAAAACTTATTGGAAACACAATGTGTTAACTTCATTAAGGATGTGGTTCTGAAACCACCTTGCTGAAGAAACTGTTTAACAAACAATTTGCTGGAATACAACATTTCAACTATCTTACTGGAGATAACCATCTCAACTGAATCACTGGAGAAAGGATCTGTTTTAACTCTTCTGACCGAGAAAGTTGTATGTAGACCAATCTGCTGTATATAACCATTACGGAATTATTCACTGGGGAAAGGATCATCAACCCTTTCTGGTAGGTGTAGAGTGAGGATCCGTCTGACAAGGATGAAACTCTGTTGACCAACTTGCTGAATATCAGTGATTAGAACCAAATAAATTCACTGGGAAGATTCAAGATTCACCAATCTTTCTTGTCAAGAAATTACGATTCATCAACCATTTTTTTCTGAAAATGCGGCGTTCCAACCAACTTATTGGGGATGAACAAATGTCAACTGCCTCGCTGGGGAAAGAAACGACCCCTCAACCTTTCTCATTGAGAATATGATGCACTGACTGATCTGCTTGGGGATGACACTTTGTTGACCAATTCTCTGGGTAAAAGATTCATCAACCCTTATTGTTGAGAAGTTACGATTCAATAACCGTCTTATTGGAGAATTAGGTCCGCAGACCTTTGTTACTGAACAAGAGATCAAAGTCGGCAACCTGTTAAGACAACATTTTAAACATGTACTTCATGAATGCATGATTGTGCACCTCTGATGCCTAAATGCAAAACTAATGCAGATGAAATATCTGATTATGTGCAGGATTTGATGTGATTCTTTTTATGCATGAACCTATATGCTTGAATGCATGAATATGTATGAATGCATGAATTTCCGAGTTTGTTTTTTATGAGAGTTTGAATTTCCCGGCACCGAGAATTTGAGTAACTCTGGCGTTGTTGAGATGAGGACCCTTGCAAGCTTCTGTTGCAGGACGGGTGTTTAAACAGGCTTCCAAAGAGGAACATCAACTTTCTTTGACTGCAACAGCGTGCACTGAGAGTGGAAACTCTTCACCATCCATGGTATTGACAACTACAGTCCTACCATATCTCATCACATGTAACTTTTAAGAAGGATATAATCCTGACATAGTATGCCCCAAACACTTGAATCTTTGAAGGGTATGCCCCTGACCAACTGACATTTGCAGTGTAACTATTTCTTGAACCAATTCAACCTTGGTAAGCAGGGTATTCAACTTGTTTGCCCCTGATTGGCATAATCCATAGATAGCTTGCCCCGAGCTAGGAGCGTGTCAAATCATCTTTACCCTTGATCAGACCACAACTCAGATTTCTTTAATGTCAAGTATTAATTTGCAAGTAAAATCATTTCTTTTGAAAAGAGTTTTGGGTATAATGCACATGCAAGTTTTTTGAAACACATATGATGTGTAGAAAAGAGAGATAATCATTAGTTACTCAACAAACTAGAGGAGTCAGCTTAACAATATAATTGCCGAATGCTTTCAAAGTGAACCTAGCTTCAATTAGGCCTTTTCAGTATTATAACATGCAATTAGGATTCATGTAAATCAAGCCAAAAAGATATAAATTTGTGTTATCAGATTCCCCATACTTGAACATTTGTTTGTCCTTGAGCACATAAATAGTAACTCTTTTTTTTTGCAACACAGGTTTGAAACAGACCACGACAACTTTAATCATACGTGGTTGCCGGCTAAAGAAGAAAATCAAGTAATAAATATCAATACCAAGGGTACTGTAATAACACAAAACAACATAATGCAGTCAGAGACTCTCATCATATGAAGACAAATCTGAAGCATTTTATTGTGACTCTAACTTTTGCTTAAATTTTATTCACCCTTTTCATTCGGGCGCAATCACATTAAGCCCGTTATCTTGTACACACTCATGGTAGAGAAATCTGTTAGTGATTTTGATCATAAATCGAGGGGAGCTGGTAAAAACAGTTTGGTAAACCCCTCTTTCTCTTCCAAATGCAGTTGTGGGGGATCGGATAGCAACCCGCCCTACCAAGTTCAGAACCAGACTCCTCTGAACCAACTACTGAATGGGTATATTTACTATGGTTTTTCAACAATTGCTGGGTTAAACAACCGAGTGAGGGTCATCTAACTCAATAAGTGCATCCCCACTTTTGAAATTAACCAAAGTATGCAAATTTTCATTTCTGGATCATTCACTTATGTTCATCGATTTCCTACTTAGTTTGTGTACAAGATGGTGCCGACTGCTAGGATAAACTACAGAGGATTACTTAAAACTTATGTTCAAGTCTTCGTCAAAATTAGTACTCAAATTGATCTTACATACTTTTAAGAGTCTAAGATGTTAAGACGGTACCGATTTTATTGAATTATTTTTGAACTTTCATAATGTAGCCTAAAGTGCAAAACAACCTATATACTCTTAAAGTGTCAGGTCAAGAATCAAACCAAAATTAATTTTTTTTCTCTAAAAACGATATGTCTCAAGAACTAGGAGAATCAGATAACAACAAACATATGCAAGAACGGCCCAATTCAATTTTTTATGAAATAATGGAAGAAAATGAAACAATGCCTTACATCATCAACTAGGTTTTTTCACCATTGAAAGCATAAATCAGCAAAGATCAGTTATTTGTTTTCATCATCCTCGCTCCAAGTTTGTAAGCAATAAAATAAGAAAAAAGAAGTGAACACAAATGGACTGATTCCAAAAACATGCATGTTTATTATATGAAAAGTATTTGACAAAATACATGGTCTTATAAGCAAACAAAGGCTTGACATGAAAGAAATAAAAAAAGTCCGGCGATCATAAGGATAAGCATCCTAGTATAACCGACTTTGACTAGATAACTTCTTTTCTGGAATACCCAATTTGAACAAACCCTTGATCCATCAGTTTTTTGCAGACACTCTTTCATCTTGATGTAGTGATCAGGATCCTTTTCACAGACTTCACAATCCAGATGCAACCCAAGAATTGGTCATAACTGAGCAACATTTTTTTGACAGATGACTTAAGAGTCTTGACCACAGAAACATCCTTTATCAAGCTTGAGCATTAGCTGAAGAAGTATACCCAAGTGGTGAACCAGAACGTGGCCGTGCCCCATTGATGTTGAGGGCCCTCTTCAGATTTTCAAAACCAAGGGAATTGCCCCTTCATTCATAGTTAACTGTGTTGGTAAGTTCAGACTAGCCAAGATCTTAAGTATCTGATCCACTTTTGGCTGACTGAGTTGCCTTGCTTCTCAAGGCATCACACTGATCTAGCAAGTTATCCATGATGAGGTGAAAAACCTTTCTTGTCCAAATACCGGTGCCGGGAAGGTAACTATTGGAATGTTTGAATGAAATGAGATTTTTTTTTTATTGAAAAATGCATGATTTTTTTTTATGCAAATCTTTTCTCATATTTTTTTGAAATGTATGCAAGATGAATATGTATGATATTTCTCATGGATGCATGGATGTATGAATGCAATGCATGTATATGATCACAGTAACATTGTATCATCTGGCGAACATTGATCTCAAAGTCACAAATCTTCCATATTCATAACAACAGGGTTCTTTTCAAAATGGAATCTCTGAGGCCAAAAGTTCAAAGTTACCTGTAACCCATCCCTCTCACATGTTGTTCTAGGTTGACACGGTTACCAGAATTCTCGATTACTTTTCCCAAAAGCAACCTCATCGGAGCGAGATTATAACGCCAATTGGATGAGTCAACATCATAACCTCGACACGGGTTCTAGACGGTGGTCCCTAGACAAAAGTTTCGGATACCTAGACTGGGTAAAAAGGCCCCCGGAGTTTTGGACCCCACATGGAAAAAATCGAACCCAAAGCCATGCGGCAGAGAGCCCAACCTTTCCAAGGGAATCTATTCCGAGCGGAATTTTCACACCGGAACTCAAAGTCACATGTCAGAGAGCCCAATGCAAAAATCCCTCAACTAATCCTAAGTTTCTCTCCGGTCCGGTGATGAACCATAGCACACAGTAACCAAGAACCAAGCCATAAAGGCAAAAAGAAAAAAAAGGAGTAGGAGAGAAGACAAAGCCAGCAAATCCAGACAGTTCAATATTTTGCGGTAATGTAAAAGATAGGACAGATACGGCTAACCTGGAATAAGCAAACCAAAAGCCCCAAATTAGGCTTAACTCACTAATCGTCTTTAAACGTCCCCAGTGAAGTCGCCAGCTGTAGTACCCGGCGCAAAAAATATACAGATATGCAATGATGAAATGCAATGCACAAATGTAAACAATGAAGCCGCCACCATATTTTATTTATCCCGTGAGGGGAAAGGAAAATAATGATAAAACCTTAAAGATCGGGTTCGGGAGTTGGTTACATGAGGGGAAGACGTTAACACCCCCTCATATCCGTTGTACTCAACGGGAACCATTTGAGGAATTTTGGTTTGCATAAACAGAGATAACCGCATGAAAAGAAATAAATTACCGCATATTAAACTGAAAAGAGAAAAAAGAGTTTTTTTTTTATTATTTGGCTTGACGAGAGAGGCTCTCGCTCCTACGTATCCCCCAAGTACAATGAGGAAGTCAAAGCTCACGTAGTTCTTCCTGAAAAGAAAGATTGTGTGTTGGTTGTTTTTAGTGAACGATGCTTAGGACGCATTCCACTGATACAACAGTATGCTTGTATGCTCGCTTCGGAGGCTTAAGCGTTTGTCTATAGCAGGAGAATGGATAAAGCGCCATCCATTTAGGAAAAAGAAGTAAAAAAGATTTGACTGCACAAGGGCAGTTGAAAAAGAGTTAACTGCGCAAGGGCAGGAAAACAGTTGAATGGGTTGATTGTCTTTTAGATTTTCTGAGGAATTATTCAGTGAATGAGAATAGTCCTCAGTCGCAAGCCATGCGGCAGGTACTTTGGACTATTCAAGAGATGAAAGTCATGCGTCAGACATCCCTCTTTTCATTCAATAGTTTATTTAGAGTATTTTCAGAGTTTTCCAGTTTCAGAAAAGAAAAAGAAAAAGAAAGGTAGAAGAATAGAGAAATGCAAATGCATGAATGCAAATGACATATAATCTATGATACTGAACAATGAAAAATGCATCAGATATGAGCATATAAACAAGTAATCATGTATCAGATAAAGAGACACAAGTCATCATGCAATTACAAGCAATCGGCATAACCCAATTAAACGAGACTAAGTCAACTATAAGAAGTCAACTGGAAAGTCAACATAAAAGTCAAACTAAAAGGTTAAGTCAAAAGTCAACCAAAAAGTCAAAGTAAAAGTCAACCTAAAAGTCAACTTAAAAGTCAAAGTAAAAAGTTGAGACAGAGACAAGTCATGCGTCAGGCTCTGCCTCGTTGTTTTTAGAAGGTTTCATTTTAAGTTTACAAAGTCTCGAATTAAAAATAACTTAGTCAAAGTCATGCGTCAGAGACTAATTATTTTTAATCCGTTTTTCATATTAAAGTTTCAAACTCAAAGGTTCCGAATTAAAAATAAGATAGCCAAAGTCATGCGTCAGAGACTATTTATTTTTAATCCTTTTTCAAATCTAAGTTTCAAAATCAAAAGCTTCGAATTAAAAATAAAATAGTCAAAGTCATGCGTCAGAGACTATTTATTTTTAATCCTTTTTAATGTAAAGTTTCAAATGAAAAAAAATCCGAATTAAAAATAAAATAGTCAAAGTCATGCGTCAGAGACTATTTACTTTTTTAATCCGTTTTTTCAGTCAAGGTCCAAGTTCAAAGCTCCGAATTAAAAATAGAATAGCCAAAGTCATGCGTCAGAGACTATTTATTTTTAATCCATTTTTCAAGTCTAAATTAATTAAGAAAAAGTAGAAAATAATTAAATAAACACTTATTCCAAAAGTGCTTATTTGCATAAGCACTTTTTTAAAATAATCATTTATTTTTTCATTAAGCATTTTTACTAAATAAGCCATAAGAAGAAAAATAAATTCACAGTGGTGTATTAGCAAAAGTAGGGGTGTAAACCATAAACAGATTCAGCAAAAAAAACAAATAAGTCTAAAGGCCCAATCATACAATCAGCATGGGGTGCAGATAGCAATGTATGGAGGTATGAAAAGTAACCTGGCCCAACATCATAGCCTAGATCCGTTCGCGATCCAGTGTTGCGGGCGCATGCAGACTTATCATGAACCATCATTGCCATCACTAACAGATCTTGAGCAAGCGATCACAGGATGGTCAAACGATCAAACGAACGAGATTTCTTCATCAAATCAGATGAACCACAATCAAAGTTACAGAAACACAGTCCACCGTGCATCTTCTTCTTCTCCGGCGACACACAAACGGTCGGCGTGGTGGTTCTCTACCGGAGTGAGTTACAGTGCGCCAAAGCTTGTGAAAACAACATCAATCTTGCTCGATTTTCTCCTCTGAATCCAAATCCAGTCTCTGTTTTTACCATAGAAGCTTGCAAATGGCCAGAACAGGCGCACGACCGAAAGAGAAGATAAACGCGTTTTCGCGTTTTAAGACGAAATCAAAGGAAAAAGATGATTGGGAGAGGTTTCTGATGATCCCAGGAATGATTATCAACTTGGATCGCCTTCGTTTCAAGTTGAAATCGTGTCAAAATGAAGTTGTAAAAATCGGCCGAGTTTGGAGCTCCGATCTGCTCATTTATGGGTCTTTTTTGATGTAAATAACGACGGATTCATGTTCAGGAGATGATTAGGAAGCTATTGGTGTATTTGGTTTTTGATTTAGATGAGTTTCGAGAAATGGGTGGTTGGTGGTGGTTTTCCGGCGACCGGAGGTGGTTTCCGGCGCCGGAATTTGATTGGTAGTGGTTTTGTGACTTTTTTCTGATTTTTTGGGAATTGTGAATTGTGAAATTGATTGGTAATGATTGAGTGATGTGAGGTGTGTATTTATAGTGATAGGATTAGGTTTAGTGGTATTTTTGTGATTTTGGTGTAATGTTGAGATTAAGGGATAATTAATGGTAAAGATAGTAATGAAAATGATTATGAGGTGGAAATGATGAGGTGTCGCAATGTGATTGGCCAAGAGAAAGAAATTGTCATAAAAAGAAGAAAATGTAAATAAAAAAGAAAAAATGCAAGAAAAATACAAATAAAATATAGAAATATATAGAAATAAAAATGTAAACTTAAATACAAAGGTAAAAACTATTTTTTGAACATTTTTGTTATTTTTCATGTAAAAAGATAAATTGCGACAAATTAAAAGAAATAAAGGAAAATAATAAATTGTAAAACAAAATTATCGAAAAAACTAGTTTTTTGGTATTTCTCATAAAAATAAGAAATAATTTTTAAATAAAATATTTATTTTAAAAAGCTCAAAATTAGGGTATTACAGCCACCTGGACCAATTTGGACGGAAACTGATTGGAGGGACTAACGCGAAAAAAAAAGTGTGATACAGGGACTATTTTGTCAAAATTTTTGATACAGGGACTAAAACAAAAATTTGGTGTACATACAAGGATCAATTGTATGTTTAAGCCTTATTATTATTATATGATATGAAGTGCTTGTATGTATGACCTTAATGATGATGTGATAATGTGAACTTGAGAAGGAATATTAGGTGAGTTATCCTAGTGTTCATGAGTAGATATGTAAGAGTATCATCATAAATGGTATATGTACATACATGCATTCATGAGTCAACTTGATGCGATGTCCCTCATGACGAAAAACTGAACATGATGCGAATGGATATAATTCTATCATAAAATTTGAGCGGGTACCACATGCATTTATTTGTGTCTAGGGTGACATAACATTGATGATGGCATTAGTTGCATTACGAATTTGTGAATTCCAATTTGATACTTGTTAAGTGATGTTGTGTGCAATTGTGATTGATTAAGATTGCTTAAGTGTAATACATGATTGGATGGTTACCTTTGTGGCAAAGAGTACAATTTTATATTTATTTTGCTTGTTGAGATACAAGCAACTAGAGAAGAATGTTGTCTAGAGATACCATGATATTTATATAATGTGAGTATACTTTACCTTCGCATTATGATATTGAATTATAACTAACTCTCTGTTTTGTGTACTTGTTGGACCTTTGCGGGTTCAGATCTCAGGTTAGATGTTGTGTTCGAGTTGTCGGTGAAGCTCCGCTCTGATTGTGACACGGGAGAGGGTTTATACATGTATATCGAGTCTTTTATGCTTACCTTTTAATTAAAATTGTATTGTATTAGAAAATGAATTTTCTTGTACGAATGATGATTACTATTTTATTATATTAATATTATGTAATACCATAAACTATTATTTTATGCATAACTTTCATTTCAAGCAATAAAATTTTATTTTCCGCTGCTTAATTTATAAAAAGAAATTTTCTAAAGTTAGAATTATTTAAATATTTGGTTTGGGTGTTACAAATTGGTATCAGAGCCCCGTTGTCCTCGGACTGAGCGGGCTAGGTGTGTGTTATGTGTCAATCAGAGCAGGTTTGTGCAGTCAAACCAAGTGAGCGTTTAGTCATTCGTGTTTACTTAATCGATTGATCTTTGGTATAATGATTGTTGTAGTAACACTTGCAACATAGTCACTATTCTCTTTTGCAATTGTGTATTAATTTGGTTGTATTTTCTTGTTGTTCTTATCAAATGGAAAGTTTTGCTAGGATTGGTAAAATAATGTGTTCCCTTATATTTGATAAGAACATGATGTTTGTTTTGATGGTGAAGTAATGATGAAATATATGATGTTTTTATTCTTTTTTTTTTTTTAAGATAAAATTATGAGGTTTGTTGTAGATGTTTTCATTTGATGAAATGATGGAATATAGTTATTTTCACCGAGTATGTTTATACTTCAAACTTGAGAATATGATTGATGTTTTGATTCCGAAAGAATGATTAAAATGATGATATTTTCTTATTGAGGTGCATGTGTATGAGTAGTAATTTGTCCTTGTGATTAAATCTATGTGATTGAGGATGAAATGAGATTGTTCATGAATGTGTTCTAAATAAATGTTGTGATGATTTATTCATGATGATTGATGTGTAATATTGATAAATATCAAAATGATGATATGTGTGTCTTCATGAAATTAATTGAGAATTTATGAATATGAATGATATAGTGAGATTATTTAAATATTTTTAACATGAAGATTGTTGATGAATATTCATGAAATTTGTGATCTATGAAGATGAGCATGTATTAGTGAATCATATGTATTGCAATAACTTACTGATCATGTGTGATTTGTTATCTTATAAATGATTTAAATGTTCTTCTGTGATTCATGTGCATGAAGTTGATGATTACTTACATATGATTAACGTTAGATGATTCGTATGCATAAACGATTTGTATATGGTGAGTGATGTGTAATTGTATGATGTTGGTGTATGTAGCTTAATGATAAATGATGTTCTATTCTAATTGCTTGAATATGAGATCTTTTGTCTACCTGTGTTCGTTTATAATTGAACTAAAAGTGAATGTAATAATTGTTTTGTTATGAACGAAAATTGCGTAGAATGAATTGAAATTTATTTTACATAGATTCAAAAATGACTTGATTATGTTAATAGAATTAATAGTCTAGTTTGACTATATGTGGTAGAGTTTATGTGAATTTTTTATGTATGTCTACATGTGTATCTTTTGTGTAGTTCTTTTCACGTGAGATAATTTTGAAACTACCATTGATTTTCGATTATTTGAATCTTGTTGAAAACCTAATTGTTTTCCTTTGATTAAGTGAATTATTGAATAAGTTTGACATATGTTTTATTCATACAACGTGTGTTAAATTATTGTTATGAAAGTTGATTTGTATACTTGTTATCTATGAGTCATGTTAAGATCTAATATTATTTTATTTGAGAATGAATTTGACAAATATGATGTACATGTTTTGATTAAGATAAGTTGGGGAGAATGTTATGTTCCCTTGAGATGTTGAGGGAAGGAGAGTGTTCAAGCATTAGTGATGTTGGTTTTAGAGTTGAATAAAGTAGAAGGAAAATTGTGAGACATGTTAGGAAAATTAGGTGGTTAAATTTTGAAAGATTGTGATTTTGGATTAAGTTACCATTCGGGTAAAGTTAATGTGGTACCATATGCTTAGAGTAAGGAGTTTTGCAGATATTGATAAATATGACGAGAGAATTAGATTTGATTGAGCAGTTCAGAGATGTGAGATTGGTATGTGAGATAATGCTTACCAGTGTGAAGTTGAGTATGGCGGCGACAGTGACAGATCATATTCTCGAAGAGATTAGAGAAGATTGAAAGTTGCATTGAATTTAACAGACCGTTGATGCGAATCAACCAAAGTAAATAGGTGAGTTTCCGAGTAACTGAGAATAGATTTATGAGATTTTAAGATAGAGTTTTTGTGTTGGATTTAACCAAGTTCGAAGGGAAAAAATTATAAGAGGAGATAACAATTGAAATCAGAACGATGCAATCATTAAATTGAAAAGCATGTTGGAGAATTTCACATGAAGGTTGTGAAGTTAGGTATGAGGTTAATCATGGAATGCAGTTAATGGAATAAGAAAGTTAGTCGTTGGAAGGATGTGTTAGGAACGAGTAATGAAAGTATACATAGAAATGTGATTTATTTCAAGTGAATATTTGCGAAAGGGATTGAAGTGGTTGTAGATATATCTGAAGGATGTGAAGGGTCTACTTGAGTGGTTATCAGGGAATTTTGTTTTTGTATTAATATATAAGAATGAGTAAAGTAATTAGCTATCGGAAAAATTAAGATTGTGGTTCAGATAAAATTCGAACGAGAATATTTACGAATTAAGAGGATTTATATGGAACAAAAAGGAAAAAAAAAAAGTAAGAGTTGATGGAAACTTGTGACATAGTGAGGTTCTTTACGAATGTAAGGTATTCTTTCAGAGAATAATGGATTGGTCATTACTTACTATGGAATGTTTCTTTTCGAATGTTTTGTGCTTAAGAAAAAACTATTGTAGTTTGATAAAGATGGTTGATGCCACCATCATGATTGTTGGCTATTTATTGACAAATTGAGGAACTGGCCGTCCTTGATCTCTTGTCGATGATAGATGAAATCATGTTGAATGGATGAGACTATTTTTGCCAGACTCTGGTAGTGTTGTGTTTTGAGTATTATGTTGGAGAATTAGATGGAGGAGTCTTAGTCGCATAATTTTCGAGGACGAAAATTCTTTTATGGGGGGTAGAGTTGTAACACCCGTTTTTAATTAATTAGAATTATTAGATTTTTATAATTAATTTGTGTTTTGGATATTAATTATTTATGAGATGTTGTCCAAAATAGGAAAGAGTAGAGAACATACGATTATTTGGCTAGTAAATAGAATGAGAGAATAAAAGTGAGTTGGGCTTAGCTATTGGGCTTAAGTCCAAGAGGAAGGTTATTTTGGTAATAACTTAGAGAAGTGAGTGTAGTGCTTTAACCTAACTATATAAGGGGGTTTAGAGAGAGAAGTAGTCATATTTGAAAGATTGAGAAAGAGGTAGAGAGAAGGAAGAGAGAAAGAAAGAAAGAACAAAGAAGAGAAGAAGGAGGAGTAGAGGGTTTGAAGAGAAGGACTAGAGAATCCATCATAAAACTAAGGTAAGAGAGTAGTTATAATTTCATTATGAGATGAGTTCAATAAAGAGGGGAGAAAACCATTTTCTCCATTCCCAAACTCTTTTCATCTCATTTGGGTTTTGGTTTGGGGTTTGGGATTTGGGAATGTGGTTTATTTAAAGTTTTATGTGTTGATACTTAATCCTATGTTTGTCTTCATGATTATTGAGTATTTTGATTTGAGAAAAATGCTTACTTTGATTAAGAATGATGTTATTGAGTAGTTTTTGATAAGTTATGAATTTTGAGTCAAAATCCATGAATTAAACATTTATATGAGGTGTTTAAGTTGTTTTTAAGTGATTTTGAGTATGTATAATCATGATATATGTTTGATAACGGTTTATGGATCGAAATAAGTTCTTATATGTGAAAAATAAGTGATTAATTGTTGAACCCGAGCCCAAAAACGTGATTTTCTACATTTCTGCATTTTTCCAGATTTTGCGTCGAAATGGCACCGACGCTAGAGCGTCGCAAAATGCTTCTGCAGAATTCTGCAGGTTTTACAGCCTTTGCGTCAGACTTTTGCCGACGCTATAACCGACGCTACGAATTGTTTATTTGTGCACCCGGAATCCTTTTTTCTCAGTTTTTTGTGTAGATTCCGATTCCGATATTAGTTATCTAAGATAAATCTTAGTTGATACAATTTGCTCATATGTTAATATACTTTATATATACTTAAAGAATATTATATGCATACTTGACTTAATTTATTTACCACTTATTAAAGCATGACTTGAAACTATTTTCATGACTATGCAATGATGTTATTGTTATGAAATAATTTAATAAGTGTGTACTTGTTAGTTGTTTGGTATTAATGAGGAACGGTGATTACTTGAAATGATGATTATAATGACTTATGATAATTTGAGTATTATTATTATTATATGATATGAAGTGCTTGTATGTATGACCTTAAAGATGATGTGATAATGTGAACTTGAGAAGGAATATTAGGTGAGTTATCCTAGTGTTCATGAGTAGATATGTAAGAGTATCATCATAAATGGTATATGTACATACATGCATTCATGAGTCAACTTGATGCGATGTCCCTCATGACGAAAAACTGAACATGATGCGAATGGATATAATTCTATCCTAAAATTTGAGCGGGTACCACATGCATTTAGTTGTGTCTAGGGTGACATAACATTGATGATGGCATTAGTTGCATTAGGAATTTGTGAATTCCTATTTGATACTTGTTAAGTGATGTTGTGTGCAATTGTGATTGATTAAGATTGCTTAAGTGTAATACATGATTGGATGGTTACCTTTGTGGCAAAGAGTACAATTTTATATTTATTTTGCTTGTTGAGATACAAGCAACTAGAGAAGAATGTTGTCTAGATATACCATGATATTTATATAATGTGAGTATACTTTACCTTCGCATTATGATATTGAATTATAACTAACTCTCTGTTTTGTGTACTTGTTGGACCTTTGGGGGTTCAGATCTCAGGTTAGATGTTGTGTTCGAGTTGTCGGTGAAGCTCCGCTCTGATTGTGACACGGGAGAGGGTTTATACGGGAGAGGTTAGATGTTCAGCGCGTGATATCACTTTGTCTGCCAAATGCCTCGTGGTAACGTCTGATAACTAATGACTCATCATTCCAGCTTCCTGTTGATAACCTCTGGCATGCCTCTTCCTCAGGACCCAGTCAAGTCCTCAAAACTTCAATTCTTCTTCTTTGGTTCATCTGGTTGGCATAGAGCTTAAGAATGGTGCCAGTCACCGTATCTGTCATCACTCAGCCAACTAGACAAAGGCAACTAGAGATAACTAGTGCCTTGCCTCCTAACAGCAATCTATTTTCACACATTACCTGAAATTAACACAACTAAAAACAACAAAATTTATTAGAATGCTGGGTTGCCTCCCAGCAAGCGCTTGGTTTCAGAAAGTCCTCAGCCTGACTTGTAAAATCATGATTAAGAATCATCAAGGGTGGTGGTGACTCTCTTCCTTGAGTCATCACCCCAATAGCTTTTAACTCTCTGATCATTTACTTTAAATTCTTTACCACTTGTTTCATCAAGAAGGTCAACAGCACCATAAGGATAAATTTTCAAAAGTTTGAATGGTCCTGACCATCTTGATTTTAGTTCACCAGGGAACAACTTAAGCCTAGAGTTGTAGAGCAACACATACTGACCCTCTACCAACTCTCTCTTTTGAATCTTTTTGTCATGCCAGACTTTAGTTCTTTCCTTGTACATTTCAGCATTTTCATAAGAAAACAACCTATGTTCCTCCAATTCAGACAGTTGCAAAAGTCTTGTCTTACCAGAAGCTTTAAAATCAAAATTAAGTTTCTTAGTAGCCCAAAAGGCTTTGCATTGAAGCTCTATTGGTAAGTGACAAGCCTTTCCAAAAACTAATCTAAATGGGGACTTTCCCAAAGGTGTTTTAAAAGCAGTTCTATAGGCCCACAGAGAATCATCTTACAGTTTTGACCAATCTTTTCTTGATGGATTAACCATCTTTTCTAAAATTCTTTTAATTTCTCTGTTAGACAACTCTGCCTGCCCACTTGTCTGTGGATGATAAGCAGTGGCAATCCTATGTCTCACACCATATTTGGCCAGCAACTCCTCAAAAATTTTGTTACAAAAATGTGAGCCTTCATCACTGATGATTGCTCTAGGAGTGCCAAATCTAGTGAAGATATTTTTCTTTAAAAATTTAGTCATCACTCTTGCATCATTGGTGGGGCTTGCAATTGCCTCCACCCACTTGGACACAGTCCACAGCAACTAATATATATAGATTACCAAAAGATTGAGGAAATGGTCCCATGAAATCAATACCCCAAACATCAAATAATTCAATTTCTAAAATGTTTGTAAGAGGCATCTCTTGTCTTTTGGACACGTTTCCACTTCTTTGGCATCTATCACAGTGCTTCACAAAATTATATGAATCTTTGAACAAAGATGGCCAATAATAGCCACATTGAAGCACCTTGGCAGCAGTCCTTTCACTTGCATAATGTCCACCATAAGGTGAAGCATGGCAATGTGATAAGATCTGTCTTGCCTCTTCTTCTGCCACACATCTTCTCATTGTCTGATCAGCACATTTTTTGTATAAAAAGGGTTCATCCCAAAAATAATGTTTCATTTGAGACAAAAATCTTTTCTTTTGTTGAGAATTAAAATCAGGGGATAAGTGCTTTCCAACCAGATAATTTACAATGTCAGCATACCAAGGTGTCTTATCAGTAGTTATCATTAGGATTTGTTCATCAGGAAATTGTTCTTTAATTAAATACCTGTCAGAGCTTTGCACTTCTTCAGGTAGTCTAGACAAGTGATCAGCAACTTGATTTTCAACACCCTTCTTATCTCTAATCTCTAGATCAAATTCTTGCAGCAGCAATACCCATCTGATAAGCCTTGGTTTAGCATCCTTCTTTGTGAGTAGATACTTGATAGCTGAATGATCTGTGTACACCACCACCTTTGTACCAACAAGATATGATCTGAATTTGTTAAAGGCATACATAACTGCCAATAACTCCTTCTCTGTAGTAATGTAGTTCAGCTGAGTTTCTGTCAATGTTCTGCTGGTGTAGTAGATAGAATGGAAAGCTTTGTCATGCCTCTGACCCAACACAGCTCCAATGGCAAAGTCACTAGCATCACACATCAGTTCAAATGGTTTTGTCCAGTCAGGAGCTACAATCACTGGTGTTGTGATCAGAGCAGTCTTCAATGTTTCAAAGGCCTTGTAATCTTGGAACATCATGCTGTAGCAGTTGACATAAAGGCTTTGTAATCTTGGAAAAATCTTTGATAAACCTTCTATAGAATCCAGCATGTCCTAGAAAACTTCTGACTCCTTTTACATTTGTTGGTGGAGGCAACTTCTCAATCACTTCCACTTTAGCTTTATCCACTTCTAATCCATTCTTAGAAATCCTATGACCCAATACAATTCCTTCTTTTACCATGAAATGACACTTCTCCCAATTGAGCACCAGATTACTCTCTTCACACCTTGTCAAAACCAATTCCAAGTTGTCCAAGCATCCTTGAAATGACTCTCCAAAGACAGAAAAACCATCCATGAATACTTCCATAGCAGATTCAATCAAATCAGAGATTAATGCCATCATACATCTCTGAAAAGTAGCAAGGGCATTACATAATCCAAATGGCATCCTCCTAAAGGCAAAGGTACCATAAGGACATGTGAAAGTAGTCTTCTCTTGATCTTCAGGAGCTATAGCTATCTGATTATAACCAGAATATCCATCAAGGAAGCAATAGAATTCCTTGCCTGCCAATCTATCCAACATCTGATCAATGAATGGCAAAGGAAAATGATTTTTCCTTGTGGCCTTGTTAAGCTTTCTATAGTCCATACATATCCTCCATCCTGTTACAGCTCTGGTGGGGATTAACTCATTCTTCTCATTGGCAACTACTGTCAGGCCTCCCTTCTTAGGAACACATTGAACTGGACTAACCCACACACTATCAGAGATAGGATAAACAATACCAGCATCTAACCAGTTGATTATCTCCTTCTTCACTACCTCTTTCATAATGGGGTTCAGTCTTCTTTGACATTCAACACTATTCTTAGCATTTTCTTCAAGTAAAATTTTGTGCATACAAACAGTAGGACTTATACCTTTGATATCTGCCATTTTCCAAGCTATGGCTCTCTTGTATCTTCTCAGCAACAATATCAGGCTCTCCTCCTGCTTGTTAGTCAAATCAGCAGAAATGATAACAGGCAACTGCTGACTTGTCTCCAGAAATGTATACTTCAAATGTGAAGGTAATTGTTTCAATTCTAAAGCAGGTGGCTTCAAAACTGAAGGAATGTTATCCTTTTTAGCATCAGGTGGTATTTCCAATACTTCATATCTTCCAGCCCATTTGACAATGGACTTTTCCTTTGTAACTTCATCATCTACCAATTCCTTGTCTTCATGAGGAAAGGGAATCTTCTTCAAATGATCAGAATCTTTCATGAATTGCTTGTGTACCAGAGAATCCCAACTTTGCAGTTGTGATACAACCTCCAATTTCTCAGTAGGAAACTTCATAGCATTGAGAATGTTGAACTTGACTTCTTGGTTGTTAACTCTCATAGTCACTTCTCCTTTCTCAACATCAATCAATGTTCTTCCAGTAGCAAGGAATGGTCTTCCCAAAAGTATGGGAGTATCTTCATCAGCAGTGAAGTCCATAATGATAAAATCAGCAGGGAAGACAAATTTGTCAACCCTAACCAGAACATCTTCAATCTTCCCTTGTGGGTAGCATATGCTCCTGTCAGCTAGTTGAAGAGTAATGGTTGTTGGTCTAGCAGCACCAATACCCAACTTGTTGAAAACAGATAAGGGCATTAGGTTAATGCTTGCTCCTAGGTCACATAGAGCTTGACCTACATGTACATCTCCAATGTTGCAGGGTATAGTAAAGATACCAGGATCTTTCAACTTTGGTGGTAACTTACCCTGAACCATTTGGCTACACTCTTGTGTAAGTGCCACAGTCTCGAACTCACCAATCCTCTTCCTCTTTGTTAGCACATCCTTCATGAACTTTGAGTAATTAGGCATCTGCTGAATTGCCTCTATGAGTGGTATGTTGATATGCAGTTGCTTCATCATCTCAATGAATTTGTTGTACTGTTGCTCTTCTTTAGCTTTTCTCAGCCTTTGAGGAAATGGAGGAGGTGGTCTCTCATTCATTAGCTTCTGAACATCAATAGGACAAGGGTCTGGAGGTAATGTCATATCAATGTCAGCCATAGTCTTCTCAAGTCTCGCCTTCTTCTGTGGTACTCCAGTCTTCTGTTTGGTTGTAACTTCAAGAGGTAACTTCTGGCTTGCCTGTTGAATATCGTCATTCACAGGTGCAGAGGCAACTTGTGTCTTGCCTTCTGTAGCCAGTTCAGGCATCTTGGGGCCTTCATACTCTGTTCCACTTCTCAATGAAATAGCTTTGCATGTCTCCTTTCTTTTATCTTGGGAAGTAGAAGCAGGGGTCTCAGTGGCACTCGGTAGTGAACCACTAGCTCTTGAAGTTAAGGCAGTTGCAATCTGCCCCATTTGTGTTTCTAAATTCTTGATACTAACCCCTTGGGCAGTAATCTGATTCTTTGTCTCAGCAGCAAAATTCTTGGTCTCTTGCATAAATGCTTTCAGAATGCCTTCCAATTGATTAGTGTTGGCAACTGGAGGCGTCGCCTTTTGCTGATTGTTGGACCAAGAAAAATTAGGATGGTTCTTCCAATTGGGATTGTAAGTGTTGCTATATGGGCTGTTGTTCCTAGCCACATAGTTTACACTTGCAGGATTTGCAGGACAATCCTCAAACAGATGAGCATTAGCACAATACACACATGAAACTTCAGTTGCACTTGTCAATGCTTTAGCTGTTTCAGTAGCAGGCTTCTCTGGAGCAGTAAGCAAATTTTTCAACATGGTATGCATAGAAGCTATCTGAGCAGCTAGTGCAGTAGTTTCACTGACTTCATGCATTTCAACAGCCTTCTTGGTAGGTTGAGGATTAGCCCTCACAGTTGGCCACTGATAAGTGTTAGCAGTTATGCTCTCTATCAGCTCAAAACCATCAGTATAAGACTTTGACAGTAGGGATCCACCAGCAAATGCATCTAGCATATTCCTTGAAGCAGGTACCAACCCATTATAGAATGTCTCAAGTTGGATAACCACAGGAATACCATGGTGTGGACATTGTCTCAGCATCTCTTTGAATCTCTCCCAAGCATCAAACAAAGTCTCATCTTCTCCTTGTCTGAATGAAGTGATTTCATTCCTCATCTTTGCATTCTTGACAGGAGGAAAGTATTTGGCTAAAAACTTCTCAGCTAGAGTATTCCAAGTAGTAATGGAATTAGGCTCTAGAGAGTTAAGCCAACTCTTTGCTCTATCCCTTAATGAATAAGGAAAGAGTCTCAGCTTGAAAGCGTCATCAGTAATTCCAGGAATCTTAAAGTTATTTGCTACCTCCAAGAATTGTCTAAGGTGCAAGTGAGGATCATCAGTAGCAACTCCAATAAACTGGCCAATGGTCTGCAACATCTGGAACATCATAGGCTTGAACTCGAACGCAGCAGTGGTAATCTCCTCTCTAACTATGCCAGTGTTCATAGAATTATGATCAAACACTGCATAATCCCTTATGCTTCTCCCTCTATCATTGGCAATGCCAATAATGTCAGGATTCTGAGGTTCAATAGGAGGGTTCTGCCCTCTAGCAGCTGGTTGTACTTCACGATCAGCTATGGTTACTTCTTCTTCTGAACTAGAGCTAGAAGCTTGTGCACTTGTTTCTTCAAAAACCAGATTAGTACCAGAGTCTTGCCTCTGATTGCCTCTCGTATTTCTCCTACGAATTCTGAATGTTCTTTCTATCTCAAGATCTGGTCTGTATTCAGGTGTAAGCAATCTACGCATGCAATGTCAGAGCAAACCTGTAGATACACCACTTGATAGAAAAGATCAAATAACAACAATAAACTAAAACTACAATAAATGAAAATGGAACTTAAAACCGTCTATTCCCCGGCAACGGCGCCAAAAACTTGATGGTTGGCAAATGTGATACGCAAGTATACGCAGTCAATCATAGCAAGTAATAAGTGAAAAGAGTGTCGAACCCACAGGGAATAGAATAAGGGTTATACATTCCAAGTTCAAATAAAGTGTTTAGCCTACTGGAATGGTAACAAAACATAAATGATTTTTAACACAATAAATAAAATAGCAGTTATATAAAGTGATGGTTGAAAACAAGAATAAAAGGGTATCTAAGATTAAGATCCATTTAACACATGAACGAAGCATAGTCAATGATAACTACTGTCGTGCCATCTGTGAGCAAGCTTGCCTTGTGGTGTACGTCTACAACGTTAGATATTAAAATGGGGTATAATGAACTCGCTCTGTCGAGGTTAATATTAATCCCATTAGAGTTCAGAAAAGCTTGTGTTTGATCCCACTAAGGCCCTTAACTTATCCATAAGAAAAGGAAGGGATTACATGTCTGCTCCCACTTAACCTTATTAACTTTATTATTTCCATTAACATGCTAGATGTCTCTACACATGCAACTTGTATTTAAATCTAAGTTGATCAGTCAAAGAAATAAATATATTTTCATAAAAGCATAAAGTTAAAGATGACACAATAACATTCATTCATTCACATAAATACTTCATTCATTATATTAAACTTCACATAATCTCAACTACAAAGAGTTTAGCTCAGAATGAGCATAGAAACAACAACAATAATAACAAGTAAAGTAGTGATACCCATTACAATGCAATAGATACTCCTACAGACACTTTCGTGCCTCTCGTTATCACCGGTCACCTCCTGCAACAATGGATCTCTCCGGCGGCTCCTCTTCTTCTCAGATCTATTTTCTAAGTTTCAAGCATACATTTTTAGATTTAGGAACCTGTATTTATAGGACAATCCTTCTTGGATCGGGTGCAACCTTAATTGTGACTACTAGGCCCAAGGAATAAAGGATATTCCATTTGCAAGGACCACTTAATCATAGTACAATCATTTGTCTTGCTGACAGCTGGCAAGCCAGCCGGTCATCCTTATCCTTAAAAGATGCCTTCCACAATGTTCTAGCACATTCCCAGTTTTGTCTTCTAGCAGCGCTTGACTTGTTGACTTGTACGGAACTCATTGTCTTGACAGTCATTATCAGTAGATGCCTTTTGATGACGATCCAGAACCAAATAACATGCCTTGACATAAGTTGCCTCTAAACTAACTCTTTTTCATTAAAATTACATAATTATTCCTAATACATAATTCTAGACTAAAAACTAAATAAACTAATGAAATTGCATTAAAACATGGTTTGATCACCATATTGGCAGGAAATAACTCATGAATAAAGGCCTAAATAACACATAAATAATGTGTCATCACCGTGCACAAATGTGCAATGTCTTTTACCAATTGAGCTAGGCTCATGAGGACAAAAAAAAGAAGAAGAAACCAAAAAAAGGCAAAGACAATAGAAGAGGAACGTAAATGCAAGACTTAGAGGAGAGGAAAAAAGATATACTGAAACAATTCCCATCATTATCCATTAACAACTAAATTCAGGAAAGAAATGAAGGGGATTTACACTGAAAATTCAGTCAATTCTATCCTAATGTTTTACTATAAACACATAAACAATTGACAATATAAAGGAACTGGAAAAAATCTGAGATTTAGGAGCACACTCTCTACACGATTCTAGAAAAATTCGGCAATACGAATTAACGAATTCGGCAAAGAGAATCTAAGAACAAGTACTATACACCACAGAACACAGCTTGAGAACAAATTCTGCAGTACACAAAAAGCTGTAGAACTGAGCATTTCCTAAGTCCCAAAATTCAAGCTCTTGTTCTGGTCTTCGAATTCCAGCAACATCTCGCAAAGGGACGGAAAAAGAGAGTCAGAAGCAAACGAGAAACGCAAAAACCGAACATAATTTAAAGAACAAGAGGAAAGAACTTACGCGGCTAGGAATTCACGGCGGACGACGGGCTGGGTTGGTCTCCTCGATTACTATAAACATGTAAAAACTGATTTACTATATATTTTGTGTTATAGTGTTTGTTATAGATCCGATCGAAACCGGTAGTAGATTTCACATAATTTAGATTTTCGGTTTTGAACTTTCTTATGTGGTTGTGTTTAGAGGTTTGATTTGTATTTAGGAACGTTAGATTTACGGTTTAAAACTGTCTTAAGCACACTCTGGGTAATTTAAGGGTTGATTTCGAAATCTGGATTTTTGCTAGTTCTGGGTTCATGATGAACCTATGAACATTTGAATGAATTTATGAACGTTCATATGTGTTAGCCCACACAACTAGATACACACACACAAGTTATTACTTGCAATTTAAGAAAGTGAATAATCACTTATTGAAAAGCCCTTATGAATGAGGGAAGAAGAGAAAGAGAGAAATTGAGTGAGTAATGAGAGTTAAAATCTCATATTATTGAGTAGTAAGTGAATTACACATGGGTATGCTACCTTTTATACAATTCCATCATGGTGGTTACACATTAACACTTAACAAACTTGTAACCACATAAAACAAACTAACAAACTTATGGATTATTGATTTAACACTCCTCCCTAATCCATAATCCAACTAAGTTAGAATTGAACTAAGCCTAACATTCCTCTTAAGTACTCAAACTTATCAATCTTCACTGGTTTTGTAAAACCATCTGCAAGCTGAGAGCTAGTGGGACAATACTTCACTTCCACATTGCCACACATCACCTACTCCATCAGAAAAGAAATCTAGTTTCAATATGCTTTCTTCAGCCATGAGACACAGGATTCCTTGCTAGATTGATGGCTGACTTGTTGTCTAATAACAACTGCAGAGGCTCTACAACTTTGCACTTCATCTCAAATAACAATGACTCTAACCAGATAGCTTGACGGGCTGCATAGGTACCAGCAATGTATTCAGCTTCACATGATGACAATGTTAGTGATTGGTTGTTTCTTTGAGCACCATAATATTGCAGCATTTTTATATTTGAATAGGTAGCCAAATGTACTTCTTCTATCTATTCTACCACCACACCAGCCAGAATCAGAATATCCTATAAGCTTGTCCTTTGAGTCATTGCTCTCATATTGGAATAGCAATCCCATCTTCATTGTACTTGCTATGTACTTTAGTATCCTCTTTGTTGCATTCAAGTGTGAGTTTCTAGATTCATTCATGAGCTTACTGATCACACCAACTGAGTAACTAATATCAGGTATACTATGGCAAAGATACCTAAATGAACCAACTACATATTTGTACATAGTTGCATCAACACTTTCTTCAGTTTTACATTCATCTAGCTTTGAATTTGTTTCTGAAGGATTTGTTACTACTGTATTGCAGCCAGTCATGTCAAATCTATTTAGTATCTCAATCACATATTTTTTTGATGCATTACTCTACCATCATCAGTATCTGTAAACTCCATGCCAAGAAAGTAAGAGAGCTTACCCAAGTTAGTCATTTCAAACTCTTTATTCATGATAAGTTTGAATTTTTCTATCTCTAGGTGATCATTTCCAGTTCTGAGCAAATCATCTACATAAAGACATAGGATCAGTAGAGTTGGAGCCTTGTCCAATACATATACACCATACTCTACCTCACATCTCTTGAAACTAGTTAGAATCAGGAACTGATCTATTCTTTTGTTCCATGCCCTGGGCTTGCTTTAGGCCATATAGAGCTTTGTGCAACTTGTACACCATATTTTCTTTTCCTTAGATCTCAAACCCTGGTGGTTGAGTCATATAAACAGTTTCATCTAGCTTTCCATTTAAGAAAGCTGATTTTATATCTAGGTGATATAGTGGCCATTTGTTACTAGTTGTCATTGCCACAACTAATATAATAGTGTCATGCCTTGCAACAGGTGCAAACACTTCATTGTAGTCAATTCCTTCTCTCTGAAGAAATACACTTGCTAGCCTTGCCTTGTATTTTGAAATATTACCATCAGGCTTCAATTTTGTTTTAACCACTTATTTCAGATCAATTGTTTTTTTCTTCTCAAGAAATTTCACTAGTTCCCAGGTTTGATTCTTTTCAATTGAATCAAGTTCTTCTATCATTGCCTTCTTCCATACAATGTGTTGAGTTGCTTCTTTGAAATTTACTAGTTCTGCATCAACTAACAATGCAAAATGCACCAAGTCACCATCATTGCTCACTACACTGTTAGGAAGAAGTTCACAATCATCAAGTCTTCTTGGCATTTGATTGGTTCTTTGTAATCTGTCACCAACTATGTTGACTTGTTGCTCAACTATTTGATCATCTTCTATATGTGCTTCATCAGCACCTACTTCATTTTCAAATTGTGTAGTGGCATTTTCATCTGTGTTTGTTGCCACACCATTTCCTTCTAGACCATTGTGTTGTAGAGTGTTTGGTGAGGTGACTTCATGCACAATGCCTTGACTGATGCAAAATTCTTCAAACTCTTTTGAAGTATATTCTCTTCCCCCATCAGTTCTCAAAGTCTTTATTGCTTTTTCACTCTCCTTCTCAACAAAGACTTTGAATCTTTTAAACAAATAAGTGCTTCACTTTTATATTTGATGGTATACAACCATAACATTCTTGTGTATTCATCAATAAATGTTATGAAGTATTTACTGCCACCAACTGATTCAACCTCAAAAGGATCAAAAACATCTGAATATATTACTTTTAATGCACTATTAGATCTCTTTAGCATGTTAGACACAAAAGGAAGCCTACTTTGCTTACCTTTATAGCATTTATCACAAGCTATCTTTTCTACATCTAGTCTAGGTATACTGGTCACTAAATTTCTAGAATTCAACTAACTTAAGCTTTTAAATTTTAGGTGACCATACCTCATATGCCAAAGCCATTCAGAATCATGTTGAGTGGTGGTTAATAAGCACACATCTTAGCAGTTTGAATATTGCATTTTAATGTTCTGTTTGGTGACAGAGTTGATTTCATCACTAGCTTCTTGTGAGGATCAAACAGATACAATACATTCTCCTTTATTGATAGAAAATCCCTTTTCCGCTAATTGACCAAGACTCATTAAATTGCATTTTATTCCTGGCACATACATCACTTTTCTAATGATTGCATTCTTGCCATCCTTCCTTTTGATCACTATGTCACCAATACCTTCAGATGCAAGGTAATTGCTATTTGCTAATCTAATATTGGTCATTTTACTAAGATCAAAATTGATAAGCCATGCATGATGCCCTATCATATGATGGGAGCAACCAGAGTCAATGTACCATAACTCACACCATGGATTGCCTTCACAAGTTCTGGCCATCAACATAACTGTATCAGAATCATAATTTTCACCATGAGCTAGATTAGCTTCATCTTCTCCTTTATGACCCTTTCTGCCATCTTTTTTGTGTCTACATTCACTTGCTTAATGACCAAGTGTTCCACAATTATAGCACTTGATCTTACTTTTATCCTTTTTCTTTGTGTGATTTGTGGCAAAACCTCCTCCTTTAGAGGATTCAGCTTTGTCATCGAATTTACCTTTCTCATTCTATTGCCATGCTCATTTTCCTTTGTTTTTCTTGTGAATCTTGGCTTGTAAAGCTTGTTGAGAGCCTTTGTCTCTTTCTGAACTTCTTTGCTAGCTTTAGTCTCATCTCATGAGCTTTTAATGAACCTTGAAAATCTTCTAGCTTCATTTCTTCTAAGTCTCCGGATTCTTCTATACTACTCATCTTGTAATCATATTTCTCTAATAGTGACCTTAATACCTTCTCAATCTTCTTCAAATCATCGAATGTTTCACCACAAGCTTTCATCTTGTTGGTTAATTGTGTCAATCTTAAGAAGTATTCAATAATGGAATCAGTGTCACTCATGTGCAGTATTTCAAATTCTTTCCTCAGAGTTTGTAACTTAACTCTCTTTCGCTTTTCATCGCCACCATAGATTTTCTTTAGTGTATCCCATGCAGTCTTGGTTGTTTATTGTTCAATGATCTTCTCAAAGATGTTCAAATCTACACATTGATGGATCAAGAATAGTGCTTTGCCATCTTTCTTGGAGTGTTCTTTATGAACGAGCTTCTCTGCATCTGTAGCATTTGCACGAGGGTTTAGTAGGTGTGTCATAGCTAGTGATTGGTGTCAACATATATGGGGCTACGACTCTCTGCAGAGAGGTTAAATTCCATAATTCATGCATTGACGATTCACTAATTGGCTTCATGCATCGACGATTCACTAATTGGCGTCACATTTCATATAGTCTGCATTTTATTTTATATTATGTTAAAGCAGTACTAGCATGCAAATGATAAAAAAGAGCAACTAAAATCAATCTTTGTGCTTGGCATATTTTGGTTATATTTCATATTTAGATTGTGACCCTTTAACCTGAAATTACCCATGAATTGGGCTGGGCGCTCTTCCAGGTTATTTTAGTTTGAGAATTTGCACGCATCGTGGTGACTTTGGAGACATCGTAAGGAGGAGACTTGTTCCACGTTGAGAAGCAGCGAGACTTGGAGTTGTCTGCGGGTTTTTGTCACTCAGGCTTTTTAAGATAGAGTAAGGATCAATTTAGGGGTATTAGTTTAAGAGTCCCGTTATTTTTATGTATAATGTTTCTTAAGATGGCCCCTTGCATTTACTTTAATTTTTAAGTTGATCCTCTATGTTTAAAAAGTTTGAAGTTACGTTGGTCTCTTATATTATTGATGTCAACATATAAATTTGTTATTTATATAATATTTTACGCTAATTTTGTTTGATTTTCCGTTAAATTTTGAGTTAATCTTATCTAAAATTTCTACGTGACACTCTCCTAAGTTGTCCATATATGCATATTTATTAATCACGTGGACAATTTAAACGAAAATATTATCTAAAAACAAAACTTGAACTTTTAATATAAGGGACAAAATTAAATCTAAGATAAACATAATATAATTCATCATTATACTAAAAGGCTAATTAAGTAATAAAATTATAATAGAAGATTGATAAATAAAAATGAACTCTGTCCTATGAGTTATAGACACAAATGTGATTCATCATTATACTTTGGAGACACTTCATAATTATTCTAATATTAAAGGAAACTTTCATGTAACAACATAATTATTAAAAACTATTTGATTGAGTATACATAGCAAGATGTTTTTACTATATAAATTGATCAAATCATTTTATATTTGTTACATACAAATTAAGGTGTACAAAAATGGCTAAAACTTTCAATTTTATTTATAATGTGATTCTTTTTCTTTCCCTATTGTTTGTTTTAGTTGCTAGTCAAAGTAAGTTCATTCTGATAATTCTTTTGTTTATTTTATATACGGGTTGAAATTGTCTCTAGTCATATTTTTCTTCGGTATCCAACCGATTTGTTTCCTTTGACCAAATACATTTAGAAGTTTATAAGTTTTGTGTTTGTAATATATTCGTCATTTAATTTTTTAAATAATAAATAAGTTTTAAATTTTTTTATATAATAAAGCGGTAGTTTAAGTTTCTATTTTATAGACATTGCTATCTTCCAGACTCCATTATAAAAACACTAAAATAACGGTTAGCTTGCATTGAAAGCTACTTCTTATTTTTTGGAAGTTAATATATAATATTCACTTCCACTTCGCTAAACTACTTTAACATTTCTATAATAGAGAATAATTTGCATGACAACAATACAATAAATTTGAAACTTAAAAAACCTATTTATTATCTTAAAAATTTAAAAGAGTTATCTATTACAAACATAAAACTAAGAAAATCTCTAAATGTGTATGACATTTTTTTTTCTGAAGTTGTTCAATCACTACAGAACAAAAAAATGAAAGGGAAATTTTTACATTGAATTCTCCTCCGGTTAAATGGTCACCGGTGACAATTCCCTCTTGTTTTATACTTAATTATTCACCCATGTTAATGATGTTTTTTGAAAAAATTTACAGCGTGTGAAAATGACTCAGATTGTAAAGAGGTCTGTGTTAGACTTGGCTGTCCAGGTTGTGTTGGAGGACAGATAAGACCCACGTGCATTGAAGGTCATTGTGTGTGTCCAAGTAAGTCTAATTTCTCTATCATTTCATTCAATTTTCTCTATTTATCATAATACATTATATGTTTTCATTTTACATTATATGTTTTCATTTTATACAATTTTCCACATTATAAATTGACTAGTCAAGGCAGTGTCAAAAAAAAAAAAAATTGACTAGTCAAGTTACCGTGCATAAGATAAAATATAATTACAAATTTAAACATCACATTCGTCAAAAAATAGATAATTTTATTAATATATACTTAAAAAACCATAGATCTTGAAGAAACCATAAAAAAAAAGCATGGATGTTAATTGTATTTATGCCTCCATAATAAGTATATGAGTAGAAATAATGTTTTAATTATTAATATGTGAGTAGAAATTGAGATATTTTATTTATTAATTTCACAAAAAAAATAAGTGAGATAAATATTTGTAACAAAAAAATACAATTATTTTTTATAATAATACACTTTTATTTTAATTTTTGTTGGTACATATATGATACACTTTTATTTACTATAGATAAATATGCATTGTGATTCATTAAATACGCATTGTGATACCTCAAAAAAAAAATACGCATTGTTTTTTTTTGTTACAAAAATAAATAAATAAATAAATATGTATTGTGATTGTACTAACAAAATATAATTTATTAAATATTTTTCTATGTTTTCTCCCACTCATTAACAACTCATAAATATATTAATCTTTTCTTTTTCTCTTTCATTCTTCTCCATTCATTCACGTGAAACTCACTTTCCCACTCAACAACCATTCCATTTTTTTTTCTCCTTCTTATTTTTTTTTTTGATATTCTTTTTTCTTTCTTTTTTCTTTTATTGTCGTACCACGAATCTCTCAGACCATTTTATTTAAATTAACTTACTAGTTATTGCTCTCTCTCTTTGTAAAACATCTTTCATCTATTTCCTCAAAACCCTAGCCACCACCCTCATATCACTTCTCCGTTAACTAAATCAACAACTACCAATATATAGCTTTCTTCTCAACTTCTTTTAAGTATATGCAACAACAAAATGAGAGAAAAGGAACTTCCTTTCCAATCCTTTAATTTTACGTTCAAACTTCGAAGAAAAGAAATAAATAAATAGATTTGTGTAAGGAATAAATAAATTGACATTGAAGAAAAGAGGGAAATTTCATTTACATTATCCTTGTTGTTCTTATTATTTTCTTGAATTGAGACAAGAACCTTAACTTATATGTTTTTTGTATTTTATGTGTTGTAGTGTAGAGCTTGGACAACAACCATATCATTTTTTTTGTAAGAATATTATTTTTTGACACTGTTGGAACATATATTCTTTAAAAAATAGAAATTTAATTGTTCTTATGAATTATCTGTTGAAAAAAATAATATATATTCACTTTATTTGTTAGAACATGAAGAAATAATTGAAAGTAACATAATAACTGTAGAAGAGTTTTTTTAATTATTAAAAGAACATATTATAAACACTTAAACTTTTATATTAAAAGAAGAAATTTATAAAACTTTGTCTAACAGAACAACAAAAATTATTTGTTTTTCTCTTTTACACTTCAGCTATGATTACTTATAAATTTATGTAAAGAATAAATAAATTAATATTAAAAAATAGATTTCATTTACATATCCTTATTGTTGTTATTATTTTTCTTGACTTGAGACAAGAACCTTAACTTTAGTTATGCTTTGGTATTTTGTCTGTAGTTCTGAAAGAATTAGGTAGATTTTATTTAAACTTTGATTCATACATAAAAAGGAAAAAAAAATTAACATTAAGTTGCATAAATTTCATCTACTTCTCTTATATTTTCTACGTCTGAGACAAGAAATTTTGCATTTTCTACAAAATAAAAACAATTGATCGATTAGATAAGTTGAATTGAAGATGAGAATGTGAGAAATGAAAAATAATATGAGAGAAATAAGATGAAAATGACATGATGAAATATAGAAAAGAAAAGTTAGATGATGAAAAATGAGAGAAAAAAGTGAAAATATCTGATTATAAAATAAATGAACAAGTTAATAGAAAGAAAGTTTTTGAATTTGACAACTTGTACTTTAGGTTCATGTACCATTAGATAATAGAATGTAGATTTGTGGATTAGAATTAGAATAGAAAGCACAAACAAAATGAGAAAATATTCATTTTAACTAAAAAATAGAATGTGTCAAATTTTCAAAAATAACATATGTATATTTTTTATACATAGATATATGATTCATATATCAGTTCATCATGTGTTTTCTTTTCTCGTAGTTTTAAGTATGAACTTTCTAAAGGCATAAGTGATTCAGAGATCCATCTCCCAGGTGCTTTAATTAAGAATGAAAACATCAACTCACTAAATTATGCAACTCTAATATATATAATACAGAGGTAATTAAGATAGAGATTATAAAATAGACTTCCCAACAACGCCCAAATAATTAAAAGAAACCATTTGTAGGTCATGTTCAATTCAATGAGAAATCCTAATTAGTTAAGAGGAATTTGGAATTGAAAACAACTTAGTAAATTATTGGAGGATCAGTTTGGAAACAACAAATTAAATTTACACATTAAGGGCTTATCAGAAAAAATTTACACATTAAGGGCTTATCAGAAAAAATAATGTACACATATAAATTTTGATTACCAATGATATTACATTATTATCCCTCTTTCAAATGAATTGAATCAACTTTTTTTAAGGACAATTATGTCATTTTAATTGTTATTTTACATTTTTTTTATTTTCTCTTAACATTCATTATCTCTCTTACTTTTTAATTATTTAATATTTTTCCATTTACTTTCTTTTATCTTTCTGATCTCTCTAAGTAAATATAATATCTAATATTAATATAGAAAATTTGATTAGTTATAAATTTTCATTTTAATCCTTAAATTTTTTGCTTAAATCACTAAATTTATGGACTAAATTGTCATTTTAATATTTTAATTGTTCAATTAATTTTAATGTTTCAAAGAAACTTTGATTCCTTATATTTCTATGAAATTAAAAGAGTTAACTCCTTTATGCACAATCTTAAAAGTATGATAGTTATTAAAAATTGTAAACGGCAGATTAAAAGATTGAAAAACAAAACTCTTAATAATAGTAAAATAACATTAATTCATTGGAAATGTATGTATGTCATCCTTCAATAAGTTAATTATGTCACAAATTATACATCCAATAGTCTAACTTTGTAACATTGTAACCTAGTTTCGAACCCTTAACATCACAATTGTGTGATAGTTTAATTTCGTTGGCTTACCACTTGATCTATGACAAAATAAATAAATAAATTATGCATCCAATGTTAGTAATAGTTGTCACACTATACTCCATAATCTGACTCTCTCTGACTTTCAATTATTTTTTTGTTCTTTTAAATTTTTTCTTTCTTTCAATTTCACAATTAAAATTGAAATTATAAAAATATTGAATTAATGTTGATATTTTCAATGATAAAAGTTTATCATATCAAAATTGTGTTCAAAATGTTTTCAATATAAAATAAAATTTACTCATGTGTTTTAAAAATCAAAGTTTTGGTAATATTAATAATTTTTATTTACTATATTTAAATATTTTACAATATTATCAATATAATTCACTTTTTTATATAGATATATTATTGAATTGTAACCCGTTTTCTCTGCTAGGGTTTGGACCCACAACCAGCCCCACGCTCGAAACCCTTCACGACCATCTCCAACCGAAACCGATTCGTCGTCGCCCTCTCTGCTTCAGACAGGTATCGCCACCATCCTGTCATCGCTGCCATCCCGTTATCGCCTCGCCCTGTAACTGCTTCTGAGCTTCGAGTTATAGGGTCTACAATCGATTTGCATTCTAAATTTCTGATTGTGAAATCGATTTGCATATTGTGCTCCTGTTTGAGAAATAGATTTTCAATCGTTCTCTATTATTGTGCTTTGATCGTGTCAAAAGTCTTCCATCGTGCTCTGATTTTGCGTCATGTCCATCGTGCTTTGCAATTGTGTTATGATACTGTGTTCTAATATTGTAGACCGACTTCTATGATCACTACTGTCATTGACAATTATTAGTACTCTGTCACTTTCACATTAACTCATGGTGATGCCTCTTCTACTTGTACTTGTGTGTACGCCAGCCCCAACCCGACATTGCGTACTAACTTCTGGAACTACCAAATTGAACTTAGTCCCACTATTGCTTATAGGCGAATTTAACAACACTCTCCTCCCTAATGACCAACAGTGGGGTATTTACAACATGCCAGAGCTGCCATCTTCGTTAATTTCACGAACCAATGTAATATTCTAGACCTCACAACAAATGGAGGTCGTTTTACTTGGCACCGAAATCACAATGGCCTCCGCATTCTCTCTAAGAAACTTGACAAATGGTTAGCAAATGTGGACTGACGATTGGCTTTCCCCGAGGCTTTTGTGGAAGTTATTTGCAAACTTCACTCCGATCACAATCCCTTACTCCTTCATTTTGGAGGTCTCCCTATTGATAGTGGACCTATACCACTTCGTTTTAAGGCCGCCAGGATTGATCATACAAACTACTCCGCTTTGGTTGAGAGAGCCTGGACATCTTACAACTGCAATCCTACCACTGCATTAAACAATGTCCGACATGAATCTATCACTTTCAATCAAGAGAATTTTGGAAACATCTTCAAGTACAAAAGACACATTGAGAGCAGACTCCAAGGGGTTCAAAACTATCTAGAAAGAGTTTCCTCCTCCCACCATACCTTTCCTGAGCACGACCTTCAACAAGAATACAACAATATCATTTTTTCAAGAGAAGATGCATTGGTACCAAAAATCTAGAGAAAAATGGGTCTAATTCGATGATAAAAATAGCGCTTTTTTCCACACTCAAACTATCATAAAAAGGAAGCCAAACCGTGTTCATAGACTTCAACTTCTTAACGGGATATGGTCATCTGACAATTCTATTCTTCAAATTGAGGCACAAAAATACTATAAGAATTTCTTTAGCGGCAATCAGTCCAATCACGACCCTTCCTTCTATAATGGCTTGCACCAAAACCATAAATGAAGAAGGGAAAAACTCTTTACTTAGACCAGTCACTAAGAGGAGGTATCTGCAGCCCTCAACTCCATGAATCCTTGTAAGGCCTCGGGTCTAGACAGTTTTCAACAATATTGGCACATTGTGGGATTCGACATCTTCCACCTAGTCAAAACAACATTCGATACAAGTTATTTCGACCCTTCCATTTATGAAACCCTAATATCTCTCATCCCTAAAATTGACCCACCCACCACCTTTAAAGATTTTAGACCTATCATCCTCTACAACATTGTTTATAAGCTTATAACAAAAGTCTTGGTTCTCCACCTCATACCAATTTTGGATTCGATTATTGGACCCTACAAAAGCAACTTTCTGCCAAGTAGAAGCACTTCTGATATTGCAATTGATCTGCAGGAAATCATCCACTTTATGAGAAAGTAAAAGAAGAAAAAAGGCTATGTAGCATTCAAACTCGACTTTGAAAAAGTCTTTGATAATGTTAATTGGGATTTTCTTAAATCCTGCCTCCATGATTTTGGCTTCCTCGACGTGACAACTAGGCTTATCGTGCATTGTGTTACCTCCTCTAATTAATTTCTCATTATTATGGAATGACAACAAAATGCCCCCTTTCAAGCCTTCACATGGACTTAGACAAGGAGACTCATGTCTCCTTATTTATTCATATTATGCATGGAAAAATTGTTCATCGCCATTAACGATGGGGTCCATCAGGGATCCTGGGCCTCCATCCACATCTCTACAAATCGACTCCGACTATTCCACCTTTTATTTGCAGATGATGTCCTCCTCTTCACCATAGCCAAAAACTCTCAATTACGATTTATTACTAATCTTTTAACTCGTTTCAATCGCGCTACAGGTTTGAAGATCAACTTGTAAAAGTCTCGAGCCTTCTACTCTGCAGGTACACCCCCGACTAACATTAACAAACTAACGTCCATCTCTGGTATTAGGAGCACTACCTCCTTAGACAAGTATCTAGGCTTCCCAATCCTCAAAGGACGAGCTAAAATAGGCGATTTCCAATTTATCATTGACAAGATGCAGACACGAATTGTTTCTTGGAAAAACAAGTTGTTAAACAATCCAAGTCCCTCAAAGCATCTATGACAGCATGGATCAGAACTCTTCCAATTTCATCTGGAAAGACTCCAATAACAAGGTATCCACTTAGTGGGATGGAATAAAATATCTCGCCCCAAGGAAAGACTCCAATAACAAAGGTATCAACTTTGGGTGTCCATCCAGCTCGGGAAGCAAATATCTCTCTACTAGGAAAACTTGTCTGGGATATGGTGCAATTTTTCGAGTAAGCTTTAGGTTGAGCTCATCTCTAGCAAATATATCGCTGGATCAAATTTCCTCATCTCCAACAACCTTTCTAGTGGCTCCCCAACTTGGTCTTCTATTATTTGAGCAAAAGACATCCTCAAGGACGAGTTTTTGTAGCGTGCAGGTTTGGGATCTTCTTCCTTGTGGTTCACCCCATGGACCGCTCTTGACCATCTTGGATCACTTGTACCCTATGTCGATATTCATGATTTGCACCTTTCAGTGAAAGAAGTGATTTCCACAAGAAATCCCCATACTCAGATTCTCTACACTCAACTCCCCTCGTTGATCTATGATGTGATTAACAACACAACTCTCAAGTTCAATTACTCTATTGAAGACACATTCGTTTGGACTAACAACAAAAACGACACTTACACTACCAAAAGTGGCTAAAACAGGCTACTTTCTCTAAGAGATCCTGTATTATTTGATAACCCTTTACACTCTTGGTCTTGGATATGGAAACTTCAACTCCTTGGAAAGATCAATTTCTTGTTTTGGTCGGCTTGTCCTAACTCTACACCTACCTTGTTTTTGCTCAATCACCGCAAGATGAGTCCCTCTGTCACTTGCAGTCGTTGTGGCCCACAAGATGAATGTTTCATAAATTACATTCGAGACTGTGAGTTCTCTCGCAGCCTTTGGAAACCACATTGGTTTTATCAACCCAGATTTCTTCTAAAACCTAGATGTGTACGATTGACTCATGTCGAGAACCATAGGTCCACATGCTTTCACTTTCTCGGCCGATATTTGGCGGTCTTGGCGACACCGCAATTTGATGTGTCTGAACAATGAGACTTGGTCATTAAGTAGACTCTCCTTCAACATTCGAGCTATGGTCGAAACATTCGGAAATTTTCTCCCAGGCTTCTAACGACAAGTTAGTTGATAGAGACATCACTATTACCATTCTAAATTTTCTCGATTTTCTGCAATTTGGAGGATTTATTAAAAAAAATCTTCAATCATTATCTTGCATATTTCTAATGAAGCTTCTTTCATGGGTCTTCCGATATTTTACTTGCAAAATTGTCTCCCATCTACAGAGGCCTTCATGATTTTCTTAAGAATGACGCAATGAAAACTTTATTTTTAGTTTTTTTTTCTTTTTTTTAGCTTCCTTGCTTAAAAAAAATATAATTCACTTTTATATAATTACGGTAATATTAGCGACCCGTACGAATGTACGAATCTTTTACTAGTTAAGGTAAAGACAACAATATCTTAGCAAGAGGAGAAAAACAAAACTACACCAAGCTCGTTGATTGTAATAAGATGTTGGCAATATTCGTCTGTTTTTGTTTTCTGTAACATGAATCATTCATAGATTGTTTAACGTGTGAGGGAAAATATTAAATAAATAAAAGACACATGTGATTTGGTTTGGAAAATTATATTTAGCTACCTAACAGTATCATATAATATAATAGTTTAACATGTACGATGTACTTTAATTCACGTACAAGGGTTTTAGTTTTCATTAACCCACCTTGTCCTCCTAATATACTTTCTTGAGCTTCAGTTATTGGAACAACATGCATAAGTGGTACACTACATTTGACATGCATACATATATATCTTGTATAATTAATTAAATTTACATTGTTAGATGGTTTAATGTTTCAAATGTATCTATGTGTATTTGTTTCTATCTACTGCAATTGTTTTCCAATTTAAATGTTTTGGAAATTATCTCACTCCATAAATTCTAAGTATTTCTCCTTTTTGAATTACATGCAGTATTTTAACCGCATGACAACTGAAGAGTAGTACCAAGTTGTTTGTTCGTAAGAATAAAGAATAAGTGGAGAATTGTTCTCTCACCTGTATTATATGTATTTTTTTTTGTTATGAAAATAATTGTAAGATTTTATGAAGTAATATTTTTAATTATATCATTGAATTGTTATTTATGGCGATGATGTGATATTTCATATTATTTGGACATTTATTTATTCTACATAATATTTTATCAGTATTTTTAATTGTATTTTATTTTGTTTTTTTACTAATCTTATAAAATAAATATTACCTACTTTTTTTGGATTGGGCCCAGGCCTAGTCACAAACCCTCAAGTGGAATAAATTTCTTTCCATCTTTACAATTATCCCTTCATCCTTATAAATTATCAAATATTCTAAGTTTATCCCTTTTGTCAAATATCACTTGGGTTTAAAGAAACCTAGTGACAGAAAAAACTTTAGTCATTAAGAGTATAAAATGTGAATAAAGAAGTCGTTTTGACAGGTACCAGAGATCTTTTTCATCATATTTCGGGTTGCATCTTGTTATCGGAAAATTTATTCTCAAATTCCGGTTTATCACTTAATTTTGAAGGAATTTGATTTATAGTGACAGACAAAATTGTCACTAAAAGTTTAAAATCTGTAGGTAAAAATCTGGTTTGGGTGAACTCCGCATGTTTGTAAAACAAATGTAAAATGTTTTTTTGGCAAAAGGAGTAAACTTGAGATATTGGATAGTTTGTAGGGGTGAAGGGATAATTCTAGGGGTGAGAAAAAATGTTTTCCCTCAAGTGAACTATTGTAAGATATGAAAGTTTAGCTTGCTAGATTAAGGTCATGACTTTAATATAATTTAAGTAAATGAAAATTTTATCTACTCTCTCAGTTCTAAACTATGGTCCTTTTAAGTTTTTAATTTTGTCCCAAACTATTGTCATATTCAGAAATCAACGTAAAATTAAGGTTAATTTATCATATATACTTTTACAAAAGTTAAAACATTAATTAAAGAGGAGAGATTCGTTAACTCCAGGAGTAACTCTGAGATGAGTTACTCCGCGTAATATCTCTTTATTCACGATGAATTTCACCAATCCAACCGTTGATTATTATCATTATATATCAAAGACCAAGTGTTAAAAAAACTTAGCTTATCAATCTTTATTATTTCTTAATTCACGTGCATAATATTAAAAAGACAATAATTTTAGGACGGAAGGAGTATTGATTATTTGTCAAGCACATATAGGTGATACAAATAAAACATGAAAATGAAGAATACTCATGAAAGATTTTAAGAAAAGACAAGTCTAACATCCTGTACACATAGATGCTAGCATTATGTTGTCTAGGGATGAGTAAAGAATTGGTTAACCTTAACCAAATTACAAACCAAATATGATTCAAATTTTTAAAGTTTAACTCAATTATTTAAAACCAAAATCGGCCCATATATGTCAGAAACCTAAAACCGGTTGTAGTACCTCAATTTTGAATCTACAAATCTAATTTTGCATTTCTTGCATAAAAATATCAAAAAATATTTTATTACTTTTTCATGCATTTTTCGTTCATTTTTCATATTTTTATCATTTTTCTTAAATTTCTTTTTATTTCAAAATATTTCAGTTTATTTTTTACAGTTCATAATTAGCGTAAAAGTCCAAAAATATAAAAAAAATAGTCTTTTTTCTATTTTACGCTCGTTTTATATTTTGTTTCTACATATTTCAAAAATATTCATATTTATATTTTATTTCCATCCATTTTAGTTCAATTTATTTTCATTTACATTTATTTTTAAAATATGCGAAGAAGAGAAGGAGTAGAGCACAAGTTGCTCTATCTCATAACTCATCAATCTTATCTCTTTATCTCTTTTAAAATAAATCAAAAATGTTATTTTCCACCTCAAGAGAATCTTTTAACATAGACCGTACCACTCACAATGTGCCAGCTCATCTCCATCATATATCCTATTTTCCAATTAAAAATAAATCAAAATATCTCCATTTTGTCATTTTATCAAAGTATCCTATCATTTATATGATTATTACACCAATGTCATTTAACCTAATTTTTTTTCCTATAAATAAATACTCTCATTGATGAGGGAAGGACACATCTTTTATCCCATTTTTCCATTCACAAAACCAATTCTCTTTGTTCTCTTCACAAACAAAAATAAAAAAAAACTCAAAAATAGGAAAAATAGAAAAAAATAAGAAAAAAGAAAAAAGAAAAGAGGAAAAGAGGTTCACGTTATTTTCCCAGTAAAGTAACATGATATACTTCTTCCACCTTCATCATCATCGATCCATAAAATCAAGGCTTAAACGTTATTTTGGTCTCTGTATGTACACCCAATTTTGGTTTTAGTTCCTGTATGTGATTTTTTGACAAAATAGTCTCCGTATCGTACATTTTTGTTTACCGTTAGTCCTTACCGTCCAATTTGGTCCAAGTGGCAAACGTTTTGCCACCTGGCCATGTTGACGTGGCTAAGATAGAGGGACTAAAACAAAAAATGATAAAAAAAATTGGATTAATAATGGAAGGAGGAACTAAAACCAAAAAATTAAAATGATTGCAAAATTGTTTTGAACCATTTCAACCCTAAATTCCTAAATTGATCAAAAATCTCTTCTCTTCTCTCAAAATTCTCAAAATCAATTCGTCCTCTTCTTCTCCATAAACGTAATATCGAACAAGGACTTAAGCTAAACGCCATTGCTGTTAAGTTTCTTGCTCCATATGAATTTAACTCTTCCTCATAGTTTAGTTACTTTGAATGTTTCATATAATCACTTTTTTGGTAGGGTTGATAATTGTTTTGATAAGTGTTTAAAGTTGAAGTATTTGGATTTGAGTACAAATAATATAAGTGGTGCTTTATGGAATGGAATTTCAAGGTTGAGACAGTTTTCAATTTCTGAGAATTTTTTTAGTGGGATTGTTCCTTCACAAGCTTTTCCGATGAATTCTAGTCTTGAAAAATTGGATCTTTCTGTCAATTGATTTTTCGGTAAACCGCCTAAAGAAGTTGCTAACTGTATGAATTTGGAGTTTCTAAATCTTTTTGGTAACAAATTTAGTGGTGAAATACCGCATGAAATTGGTGCAATTTCTGGTCTTAAATCATTGTTCTTGCATTTCAGATACCCTTTTGAATTTGACCAATTTGTTTATCTTGGATTTAAGTAAGTAGAAACAATTTTGGTGGTGAAGTACAAAAGATTTTTGGTAAATTCAAGCCATTGAAGTTTCTTTTGATGCAGTCAAATTCTTATGTTAAAGAATTGAATTCATCAGGAATTTTCACATTGACTAATCTTACAAGATTAAACTGAAGTAACAACAGCTTTTCAGGTCCATTACCGATTGAAATTTCTCAAATGTCTGGACTCAGATACTTAACATTGAGCAAAAATAGCTTCAGTGGTTCAATTCCATCTGAATTAGGAAAGATGAGTAAATTGCAAACAATTGAACTTGCTTTCAATAAATTCAGTGGAACAATTCCACCAAGCCGTGGAAACTTGAATTCTCTTTTGTGGTTAATGCTTGCAAATAATTCATTAACAGGTGAAATCCCTCATGAGTTAGGTAATTGCTCAAGTTTGTTATCTTTGAACCTTGCAAACAACAAACTCACCGGCGATTTCCTTCTGGATTGTTTTGTTTTTTCTACTGTTTGTTGAAGCTTGGGGCAGCAATGCTTGGCCTGGTTGTAATGTTTGTTTCTCTTTTCTTGTGGTTTCTTTTTTACTTCTTGTGCAAAGAACCCGTATCAATAAACTTTTGCTTATTCAAAAAAAATAGAAGGATGAAGTGATTTTGGAAATTTTGAGAGAAGAGATTTTTGATCAATTTGAGGATTTAAGGTTCATATGGGTTAATTTTGCAATCAGTCTATTTTTTTGGTTTTGGTCTCTATCCCATTCATTAATCCAATCAACAACATTAGTTTGCCACGTGGCAGGGTCCAAGTGGCAAAATGTTTGCCACTTGGACCAAATTTGACAGAATTTAACGGCAAAGACTAAAGGCAAACAAAAATGTACGATACAGGGACGATTTTGCCAAAAAATCACATACAGGGAGTAAAACCAAAATTGGGTGTACATACAGGACCAATGATATTTAAGCCTAAAATCAAACATTCAAACCTCAACAAAACTTCAACCCTTTTGATTACATAGCTACACAAACACTTCCTAAACACAAATCAACTTCAAATCGCAAACAAATCGGAGCATAAACATCACAGCCGAAACTGATTTTGGCACATTCTTGAGGTGATGATTTCTCACAATTTACAATTCCGTTTTGAACGATTCTTGGCTCATTGAACTCGCGAAAACGTAAGGACCATGATGTACATATCATTTTCCACCAATTTCGCGTACAAACCATTTACGAATTTTCAGATCTAAATTTTGTTTGCACTTTTCTTAAATTTGAAACTCGTTTTTGAAAAACTATGTTTATTTTAATAATCTATGCAAGAAATACTATAAGATTGGCTATTCATGTGTTCGTTTTCGTACAAGAATGAAGATCGATGATGAGGGTGAAAAGCTTCATGGTTCGTCCATGGCTTCCTGTCTGATGGTTGATGAAAGAACATGCCATACACCCTCGAGATCTGACTTTGAATCGTAACCGTTTGATTTGTTTACCTCAATCTGGAACGTTAGATCTGTTTTATTTTATAGCCATCTGATTTGCATTTAATCTGATCATGTGATGATAACGCGAGGGTGCACGATAAACTTCTGTGAGTGCAATGCACCGGATCTGGAGACTGGTTCAGGATCACCCTGGGTGAACCGAATTAAACTGATCCCGGTCCGGTCCGGTTTTCTGCTTCTGGTCCAGCTCGGTTTTTTTGGGCCTTATTCTGGGTTTTATTTCTCTTCTATTCTGCTTTACTACTCATACTTCCATATTTACTATTACACCCCCTCTGCTTGCTTCATTTTTTTTTCTTGCGTTCTATCTTTCTTCTATTATGCATTTATTATTTTTTTGTTTCTTTGTTTTATTTTCTTATTATTGCTTAGTTAGCTTACATTCCTTTATTTTTAGTCATTTATATTTGTGTCATTTATTTACATTATGCAATTTATTTTATACATTTTATTTTTATGTCATTTACATTTCTTTCCAATTTATTTTATGTTATTTTTTTAGTCATTTATTTTCATCTCATTATATTATTACATATTATGTGTTGTGCTTGAATTGTGATTTTGGACTAAACATAAACCTAAGCAAGAAGGAGACGGACCAAGAATATAGAACATTAGCTTTAGTTTTTTTTTAGTTTTAGCTAGTTTTTTTAGTTTATTTAATTTGTGCTCCGACGGACTTGTAATTGTATTTCCATTTAATGTTGCATCATTCATATTTACTTTTCCGCAAAACTTAGAATGTAATTAGAAAAAAAATGTAACCCCAAAGAGGATGTAGAATTGCATTGCATGCATTTTATTCGCTTTCTGCATAATCGCTAAAAACTAACTAAAACGCGACCTTTCATTTCCAAAGATATAATAGTAATTTCTCTAGAAATACATAGAAAAATAACTAAAACTTCTTCTTCCTCTAATAAAAATTCTTTAGTCCATAAACCCAATTAGTCGCACGATTAGAATTTAAGTCTCAACACTTTATTTTTATGTTATAACCTTCTTTCTTAATTCAATCTCCACATGCACACACAAATTCTCTCTATACAACTTCTCCCTCCATTTCTTACAATTTCTCCCTTATTTTCTTAAGCACATAAAAGCAAATAAAAAGTAATAAATTAGAGGTTATTACCATGGAGTACCATGGACGTTTAGGATGCTAATACCTTCCCTAGGCGTAACTAATCCCCGAGCTTAGATTCTCTCTTTTTAAACGGTTTTCGACACTTTCCGCTCTTTGGAAATGAAAGGTCAATATAGTGGTGGAAATCCCAAAATCCCCGCAACACAGGTTTACCATTTTATTGAACCGGTTCAGAACCGGTTTTAAGGCAAAAAGTACCTAAAACCCTATTCAACTTCAATCTCACCAAAACCAAATGCATTCTATATCACCTCCCAAAATACGATTCAAAAATCACCTTCGATCTCCGAATCCGACTCCGACCAAATCCTCTCTGACTCCGACTCCGACCAATTCCTCTCCGACTCTCTCGCAACCTTTGCTGTGCACCACAAGCTCGCTCTCTCGCTCCGACCACTTCTCTTGAAAAATTCTGGTTAGTTTTTTTTCATTTTTCATTATGTATACACTTTTTGTTGTTTATCAATGATTTGCTTCATTGTGTTTTTTCGTTTCGAATCAAGTGTTCATTGTGGGTTTATGGTTTTTGTTTGGAATCAATTAAGTGTTCATTGTGGGTTTATGGGTTTATTGTGAATTTGTGATTTATGGGTTTATTGTTATTTGTTGTTTATGTGTTTTTTGTGTTAGGGAAAATTATAGTTTGAATGGATCCAAATATGTGTTAGTTTCTAGGTTTTCGGCAGAAAAAATCATGTTCAATGACTAAGTTTTTGCTAGAAAATACCATGTTCAATGACTAAGTTGATGATAATGTATTAATGTATGTTCATTGTTTACATGTAGCCTGAATGGTATCTTAAGAAGTTTGTACTCCTCTGCCTACTGTCTCAAACACAGCCAACACATTACTTACTCGCATTCGAACATGCAAGAACCATTCTGATGCTTGAGATCACTTTACAATAAAGCCAGAAGAGGAAAAGAAAGCAAGATGTAGCAGCTGTCAATATATTCCAAAGGAAGATTCTAACAAGAGGCAAAAATCTGGTTCTACCTCAACGGCAAATATTGAAGGGAGTTCTTCTATATTTTCAAAGATTGATCAACTTGAACTTCGGAAAGCATTGGTAAAAATGTTCATAACTCTGGAGCTTCCAATTAGAAAGGTGGATCAAGAAGATCTTCATTATTTTCTTAACCTTTGAATGTCGCAATTTAAGATTCCTTCGCGCACTACAGTTTCGCGTGATGTCTTAGCATTGAGTGAGAGACAAAAGCTAAAGACTTTCCTTTCTCAACATTGTGGTAGAGTTTGCCTAACTACCGACTTTTGGACTTCTTGTCAAAATTATAGTTATATGTCTATGACGGCACATTTCGTTGGAATTGCTGTAAAGTGTCTGGCCATTCGATAGAGGTGATGGCTCAAACTGTTTGGAATTGCTTGAGTAATTGGGGATTAAATCAGGTGCTCACAATGACCATCGACAATGCATCGTCGAACGATGGTGGAATTTCATACCTCCAAAAGAACCTCATGCCAGATTTGGTTATGGAAGGAAAGTATTTTCATACTCGTTGTGCTGCACATATGTCTTAAATTTGATTGTGAAGTAGGGTTTAAAGGATATTGATAATGCGATTTTGAGGATTCGTGGTGTAGTAAGGTATATTCATTCCTCAACTACTAGGTATGAGACATTCAAGACTTGTATTGATCCACAAAAAATTGACTATAAGGGTTATGTTAACCTATATATGGACCCAAGATGGAATTCTACTTATTTAATGCTTTTGGCTGCTCTAAGGCTATGTTTGGTATCACGGTGGATGTGCCAGAATTGCGGTGACCTACCGTAATTTTGCAGAAGCTACAACTTGTAGCTTCTGGAAATCACGGCAGGTCACCGTGATTCTGACACACCCACCGTGTTACCAAACATACACTAAAACATATGTCAACGTTTGCAAAGTTAGAGATGCAAGATCGTACATATGCTAAATAGTTACAAAAGGAGAGAGGTCTCCCTTCGGCTGAGAATTGGGCATATATGTACTCGATTCTTCCATGTTTACAATTGTTTTATGATGCTACTGTGTGCCTCTCTGGTTCCTTTCATGTAACTAGCAATATGTACATGCATGTTTGAGGTCTTCGGTATTGGAAAGAAAATAATAGAAATGTGTAATCATGAAGATCTGCGTATAAAATCGATGCTTATAAGTATGAAGAAGAAGTATGATAAGTATTGGGGGGGAACCTAATAGCCTAAACTTGTTGCTTGTGATTGCTCTTATATTGGATCATAGGCATAAAATGAAGTTCATCAATTGGTACGTCGATAACTTATTTAGTAGTGATGAGGCAACTTGTTTAAAAAAAAACAGTAAGTTCAAGTTTTATTGTTGTCATTGTTTGGACGTGATCACTTGAGCATCCTCTAACCCTATATATATATATATATATATATATATATATATATATGAGGTTTGCTAACTTCCTCCCATGTGGGAGGAAGTTAGCAAACCTCCTCCCACTAGCAATTTACTATAACACCCTCACAATTGCTCCACATCCCCCCATTTTTTCTAATGGCACCCCCCACACACCCTCTTCTCATTTGCGCCCCCCCCACCCTTTTTTACTGCGCGCCCCCCCCAATTGCTGGGCGCCCCCCCCCACCCCCCAAAACCTATTTTTTTGTATTTTTTTTTAGTTTATTTCTCCAACCTGTTTTTTTATGTTTTTTTTCTAACCTTTTTTTTTTAGTTTTTTTGTTCATTTAAAATATATAAATATATTACAAAAATATTTTTTTGATGTTTATATATCTTTATTCTGATTTAAAATTGCATACTAAAACATGTACTATAATTATGTTTAATTTATGACAATTAACATAAAAATTATTAAATGGAGCAAATATGGTTTTGACATACTAATAATAATTTAACAATAATAATCTCATTGTTCTTTTATTTTATTAGCAACCATAACATCTTGTATTAATATTTGACTCAAATTTTTTCTATTTTAGAATAACGAAACCATTAGACCATACTAATGGTTTCAGTTTATAACGTCGTGAAACCATTTAACAATGTTTATGGTTTCAAAGATTTATTTTATGATTTCAGTCATAATTATTATTTAAAACCATTTAACAATAATAATTTTATTGTCCTGTTATCTTTATTAGAAATCATATCATCTTGTTTTAATATTTGACTCAATTTTTTTTCTTTTTTAGGGTATTAAACCATTCGAAACCATTAGACCATACTAATGGTTTCACTTTATAACGTCTTGAAACCATTTAACAATGTTTATGGTTTCAAAGATCTATTTTATGATTTCAGTCATAATCATTATTTAAATCCATTTAACAATAATAATTTCATTGTTTTTTTACTTTATTAGAAACTATATCATCTTGTATTAATATTTGACTCAATTTTTTCTATTTAGGGTATCGAAACCATTCGACCATACTAATGGTTTCAGTTTATAACGTCGTGAAACCATTTAACAATGTTTACGGTTTCAAACATTTATTTTATGATTTCAGTCATAATCATTATTTAAAACCATTTAACAATAATAATTTTATTGTCCTTTTATCTTTATTAGAAACCATAACATATTGTATTAATATTTGACTCGAATTTTTTATATGTTAGGATAACGAAACCATTAGACCATACTAATGGTTTCCGTTTATAACGTCTTGAAACCATTTAACAATGTTTATGGTTTCAAACATCTATTTATTAAAACGTAATTAAATAAAAAACTCCACAAAATTTATTTTATGTATGGAAACCATTAGACCATACTAATGGTTTCAAGTTATAACATCTTGAAACCATTTAATCATATTAATGGTTTCAAAGGTTTATTTTAAGATTTCAGCCATAATCATTATTTAAAAATATTTTATAATAATAATTTCATTGTTCTTTTACTTTATTATAAATCATATCATCTTGTTTTAAAATTTTACTCAAATTTTTTCTAGTTAGGGTATCGAAACCATTAGACCATACTAATGGTTTCAGTTTATAACGTCTTAAAACCATTAAACAATGTTTATGGTTTCAAAGATCTATTTAATTAAAATTTAATTAAATAAAAAATTTCACAAAATTTTTTTTTAAAAAAAATTATAAAAAAAAAATGAAGGTGGAGAGGAATGTATTTTAAATAACTAAAAAAAACTATAAAAAAAAAAAAATTGGGGTGAGGGGGGGTTGGGCGAAGTAAAAAAGGGTGGGGGGGCGATGAGAAATGGGGGGGGGGGGCGGGGGGTGTCATTAGAAAAAATGGGGGGTACAAAGTAATTATGAGGGTGATGAGAAATGGGGGGGGGGGGGGGCGGGGGGTGCCATTAGAAAAAATGGGGGGTACAAAATAATTATGAGGGTATTATAGTAAATGTGTAGTGGGAGGATGCTTGCTAACTTCCTCCCACATGGAGGATGTTAGCAGCCCCCTATATATATATATATATATATATATATATATATATATAGGGCTGCTAAAGTTCTCCCATGTTTTTCTCGCGCACTTTACATATATATATATATATATATATTATGTTTGTTACATTGATCACTCAAACAACAACTATACCCAAATTCACACTTTTTTCTCTCATTTTTCCCGATCTACTTTTTCTCTCTCATTCCTTATTAATTACCCTCTCCAAAAATTCGCACTAACCATTGTTTCAACCAATATAAAATGTGATATTCCTATCAACTGCGCTAAGCTCATGGAAATCGATATATTATGAATAGTAAGTATGGTGAAATTTTATTATACTATATTTGTGTGCATGTTTTAATTAGAAGGACACATTTAATTATAGCATTTAGATATGGTGTAGTTTTATACATAGGGTATAATATAATGTATTGTCTGGGGGTGGTGTCCCCCCATTTCTATTCTGCTTAGGTCTATCCTGCTAAGAATAAATTTATGATCATTTTTTGATTGTAAATTGAATATTAAATCTCCTCGCACAATTGTAAAGATTAATTGTTGAATCTAGTTGAATAGAACAATAATGGACAACTCTTTCTGGTTACGTTGGAAAAAACCCAATCCATCTCATCAAGCAAGTGTTCTTCGGCTTAGGATCATTATATTGTTTAGGACTGATCAATTATCCTTTGGAGAATGCATATTATATTGTGTTTTACTGTAGAAAATTGAAGGAATATCTAAACAAAAAATTCTTGACAAGTTATTCACTTTTTAGTGGCTAAAAGTCTTCAATAAATAATCCATCGCTAAATTTGTTGATGGCCTAGACTGCCAATAAGTGAAAAAGTGATATGGTGATAACTTCTTGAGTGGTTAGCCATTTTGCTTTCTCCAAAGGATAATTAATCAGTCTTATCTCATATCTAAATCTAACATAGCATGTTGATAGTTTTCAACTCCTAATATTAAAATGCACATTCATTTAATTAATACATTTACATGTTATAATACTTTGGCTTAAATACTGTTTTGGTCCCTGTAAGTTCGCGGTTTTTTGATTTAAGTCCTTGTAAGATTTTTTTTCACAAATTAGTCCCTGCAATTACGTTTTTGTTTGATTTTCGTCCCTGACGTCAAGTTTCGTTCAAAAAACGCTGACGTGGCTAACGGAGGTACACGTGGCATAGCTTATGTGTCAACTGAAGGTTAAATGAGGGACTAAAATCAAAAAGCTGGGATATTACAGGGACTAGATCCAAAAAAGCAGCTCGTGTAAAATTTGTTCATGAATAAATTTTATCAGTTTTTGAGCAATGGAAACTCACTGTTTTTAACAAATTAAATCTCCTCAACCTCAAACCTGAAAATTGCATAGTTCAAAGCAACAATATCATCATCAACAAACTCAACTCCAAATATATGGAGGATGCCCTTCAATTTCATCATCCCATAAGAACAATCCACAAGTTTTCATTGTAGTCTACAAATACAACGAAATTGAACATTACACACCACATGACATATTGAAAACAATAAGTTTAAACAACCAAGAAACAATATAGAATCAAACTTACCCCATGAGTTTGACATAACAAATTTTGCACGAGCTGCTTTTTTAGATCTAGTCCCTGTAATATTCCAGTTTTTTTATTTTAGTCCCTCATTTAACCCTCAGTTGACAAATAAGCAGTGCCACGTGTACCTCCGTTAGCCACTTCGGCGTTTTTTAAACGGAACTTGACGTCAGGGACGAAAATCAAACAAAAACGTAATTGCAGGGACTAATTTGTGAAAAAAAATCTTACAGGGACTTAAATCAAAAAACCGCGAACTTACAGGGACCAAAACAGTATTTAAACCTAATACTTTTAACTAACAAATTTGAGATGTAATAAAATATAACATTCTAAAAGAAATTTTAAGATGGTATTAGACCTCTTTGAAATCCATGAGCCATTTGCTATCAAGATTCGGTTTTGTGGGAAAAAAATTTTAGTTCTTCACATAACAAGCAAAATTTATAAGGTTTAATTATTTCTAATTAATAATTTCACATTTGACATGTGGGCTTATACTGAAATTTTTGTCTCTATTTATTAATTTACAAAGAATAGATATTTTAAGAAATCAAATACTTTCTTCAAATGTTCTATACTTTCCTATTATTTGGTTTGGCCTCTATCTCAGATCAAATACTATAAATAGAGGTCTAAGCATTGAAGCAATGTACGACTCAACATTATAGTGATAGCTCTAGGTGTTTCCTAGTTTTATTGTGTCTTTTTCTTTGTTTTTGTTATTGTTGTTTTCGTGCAATCTTTGCACTGTTTTATTGAGTTTAATCTCGTTCCTCCAACTTGGTTAATTGGTTAGGGAGAGTCACATATTTAGGGAGAGTCCTAAATAATTTTATTAGGGTACTTTTAGTGAGAGGCTTTGAATAAGGGGCTATTCAAATAAGATCTAGAGACTAGGAACTACGAAACAGTAAAGGTAATTCTCTTTGATTGATATCCCCCAGATTAGGTGTTTTGACACTGAACTGGATAAACAATTACTTGTGTTCTTTTATTGCTTTCTGCACTACTTTATTATTATTGTTTACTGCTGTGCCATTAACTAAACAAATTGTCGAGACATCTTGTTTAGTTTGGAACAAACTATTTTGCACGAGCATATCAGCTTTATCTATATTTTCAAGAAGCATAATCAAACGCGGCTTTTTGCTCAACTCACCAGCAATGTAATCCACAATTGTCTTCCTCATAAGCACGTCGTGACATTCAAAAATTAAGTTCAATGGTTGAAATGTTTCCTTAGAGCTCAAATCCACTAAGATTAGGCTTTGTTTGCTACCAACTAGAGTTCCTGCTAGTGCCGAAGCAATTTTTATATTTCCAATTCTATGTGGTCCAAGGAAAGAAAACCAAACCACGTGTCTACTCTAACATTCAAATTTGATTGACTATGTTGTCCTGCACTAGATCTACAAAGTGGCATAATACTAGTGATAGCACATATTACCTCATCTTACCACGGAACCTTTTCGATAAGAAGCTGGTAAAAAGACATGAAATCAACCATTACAAATTTACCGTCAAAATTTGGACTAGAGCAGGAAGAGGATCTAGCAAGTTGGTAAAAAGTACTCTCATAGTCTCATTCATAAGACAATTTCCACCAATAACCTCAATATTCCTTCTTGAATTCTCATCGAACCGGAATGGTTCGAGTTCGATGTTGCATAAAAAAACTTGCACAAGTCTTTTTATAGTTATGGTACAAACGAGGTAGTTTTGGGGTGGGTAATAGCATCTCCATCATCGGCACACAGGGAGGAGGTGCCTTAGGGCAGTGCAGGGCCGCAGTCCGCCCCTTAAAAAAAATAGATTATTTTGAGTATACTATTTAGCGGCGGTATTATGTAATTTAGCGTCGGTTTTTATTAATTTAGCGGCGGTTTTGGACTTCTGCATATTTTTTCTCTAGTTTGTGGGGGTTTTAAATCTCTTAGATTTGTTTGTAAAGTAAAACTTGTGGGGGTAAATAACCTCCCTAAATTGTTTTGTTAAAAAAAATTTCCTTGCTAATGCTTTAAATCTTCCTTCTAGTTTTATTTTGAATCTTTTTTTCTAATCTTTTGTAGTTTAATTTATAATTTATAGGTGCTTGAAAAAGTGTAATTTTTTTTGACAATGTATTAATAAGTAATTTTTAAATCATGTAGTATTTCTTTTTAAGGCCCTCTCAATGCATAAGGTAGCATTTTAATGTATTTTAAATCATATAGTTTGATTTGTTTTTTTCATGATCACATTTGTATGCTTTTTTTTTAAAAGACATTTGTGTGCTTATAATAACTTAATATTTTGATATATAATATTATATTTCGTCAAAAAAAAAATATAAATTATATAATTTTCATACTTTTAATAATTTTTTTTCCGGCCCCATCCTTTAGATTTTGCTAGCTCTGCCACTGTCGGCACATGTCCCGTATTTTGTAGTCGGAGAAAATTGAAATCAAAATTTATGTTTTATCCACGAAAGTAGCATGAGCACGCACGCACACACTTGTTTTTGTGAAATAATAAATTAAATTATTTTGTTTGTAACATTAGATTAATAATGTAACATTTAATATTATTAAATAAATTTATCACATCAATTGTACCTCCGACATATTTTGGAAAAGATTCGATGTTATTTTGGGAAAGAACAAGCCATGTTAAGTAAATAAAATTTTGAGTGGGAGTGAAATCGAGCCATTTTAAGAGCATTTTTTCCAAGATAGAGATAGTCAAGTTTGTTTGAATTATTAAACCAAAATAGAACTAAACTAAGACTATTGTTAGAAACATCAATAAAATATAGCATTTTGTGTGCTATATTTGCAGCACGAGACCATATGTTGTTTCTTAAGGGTTGGTATTCCAAGTTTTCTCGGTACCAATCCAACAATTTCTTCATCATTGGAAAGAACTATCGAGGTAGTATATATTTTTTTTATGCAACACTTATTTATGAATATTTCTTTATGAAAATTTGTTGATTAATGCAACATTGCATTTTATGTTTGTTTTTAGGGCACTATGCTCCCCAGCTGGCCCTACTTATCCTTCAATCCAAAATCAACCTCAATTTAAAGGGGATTATAGTGATTATTCTATATTAATTATAAAATAAGACATATGATTGTTTACTAAAAAAATTTGATTTTGTTTTATTTCTAATGGGGAATCCTCTTTTGGATTTCAACATAGACTTTAATTTCCGACCAATTTTTTAAGATCTCATGGGTTGATATCAGATTCGACATATGATAGATTCTAAGTGTTTGTAACTACTCTGAATTTCAAATGGAGTCATAGAGTTGTACTATTAGTGCACTTTGTTAGACCATGTACAATGGTTACCAAAATTCAACACCCACTTTATCACTTTTTACATTCTACATCATCATTCAACACACATTCACAAAATCCTCTCTCCAATAGTTTTTTCATTCAACACTCTACCCCACCACTTTCTCTACCCCACCACTTTCTCTATCCCATCACTTTTTATTTTATATTCTTTTTTAAATTTAAATTTTTGTTTTTATAATTAAATAAAATTATAATTATCGATTAAAATTAAATTAAAATAATAAACACATAATAAAATTTATTTAAATGATTATTGGGATTCATTTTACTAAATAAAACACTTAAACTTCATAATTAACACTAATAAACAATAATAATATGATTAAGGTAGTGAAAAATTCGATTTTTTTTTTCTGTGTCCAAATTAAATGAACCAAGTCTCTATTTATAGAGAAAAAAAAATTACGAATTTTGGTGAAAAAATAAAAAAATAAAGAATTAATTTGCAATGAAATAATTGAGTTAAAAGATAAATATACAATTAAAATCGTGCAAGCCAATAAACAACTGCCACTTGTCCCGCGAATTTTCTCTCTCCGCATCCCCTGCTGGGCGACGCGCGCTGTCCCCGCGTGTGCTGCACGCGCCCTGGATCAGCCAAAGGCAAGCTGCCGCGTGTCCTTCATGTCAGATTCACATTGGTTGATTCTGATCAACACTGAACCACGTTTTGAACCTCTTTTTGCACTATTCCTCTGCTTTTTTCTGCACAAACAGTGATTCAACATACTAAAAAACTCTCCAATGTACATGGTCTTAAGTTTAATACAGAAGTGACAAAAGCAATTGGTTCTTTCATTTTAAATTTCTTTCATCTGAATTAGAAGTTGAATATTATTTATCAAAACTGTCAAAAATTTAAAATTTGATATATTTTGAATTTTTATTCCATAATAGTTAATATTGAATTTTTTTTAATGAAAAATGTAAAAAACTAGGTTACTCGTTTTCTTTTATGCATAAACGACCCTTTTCTCTCTGCAACCCTCACATTTTTACTAATGCTTCTCATGACATCCTCAGAAGCTTGTCCGAGTGATAATTCAATTTGATGCATGTAGAGTTGTTCGAAATACAAAGTTGATAGACCATTAAAAGTAAAAATTTTCATTAAATCTTTTTATGACTAAATTTTTCATTAAATCTTAAGTATTTAGTTAGTTGGGATTTTTTTTATAGGCACTGTTAGTTGTTAGTAAATAATATATTACAATTTTCTTTGCCAGAATTTGAACCCTGGACCTCCAGTAGCTCCTTAACCCTTAGCTCCAGTAGTTAGTTGGGATTTAATTTTTAGTGAAATAATTTAAAAGAATGTGTTAGAAATATTATGATGCATTGCGCCTCCTGATGTGGCTGAGCATGTGATTAAAAATCAATCTGCAATTGCGGTGCGTTACGGTTGCGAAGACAATTGCATCAGCAATATTACTGTCGCAATTACGATTGCGAACTGTAATTTAAAACCTATATTTGAATAACCATTACAAATAACTTAAGAGTGTGTTTGGATGGGTCATTTTAAAATTCAAGGGATTTTGAGAATGCATGGAATTCAAATGCTTGAATTTGAATTCCCTTCATTTCAAAATTCTTTGTTTGGATAAAACATTTGAATTTCTTTCATTTTAAAATTCTTTGTTTGGATAAAGTAATGAATCACAAAGTAATTCATTTTTACATTTTTTTTATTTTAAGAAAAAAAGTTCTCAGTTTTTTTTTTAATAATAAAAATCTTCGAACTTTTTTCGATTTCGAGAAAAAAAGTGGTAGAAATTTTTTGGAAAAAAATCTCGAATTTTTTTTCTGATTCCGAGAAAAAAGTTCACGAATTTTTTTCGATTTCGCAAAAAAAGTGCTAGAATATTTTCCGATATTTCGAAAAAAAAAATTCGATTTTGAGAAAAAATTTCACGATTTTTTTTATTTCGAGAAAAAAAATCGTCGAATATTATTCGATTTCGGTAATAAAATCTTAAGTTTTTTTTATTTCGAGAAAAAGTCCTCATATTAGGGTTTTCGGCCGATTTTAGAGTTTATAGCCAATTTAAGGGTTTTGGTCGAGTTTATGGTTGATTTTAGGGTTTATGTCCGATTTTAGGGTTTACGTGGGGTTTATTGATTTTTTTTTCGATTTTAGGATTTTTGGCCGATTTTTAAGATTTTTGCCCGATTTTACTGTTTTCGGCCGATTTTTGGTTTTTTGACCAATATTAGGATTTAGGTCTGATTTATGGTTGATTTTAGGATTTTTGACCGCTTTTACGGTTTTCGGCCGATTTTTTGAATTATAACTGATTTTTGGGTTTTTCACCGATTTTAGGATTTAGGTCTGATTTATAGTTGATTTTAGGATTTTTGATCGATTTTAGGATTTAGGTCTGATTTTAGGATTTTTGACCGATTTTACATTGTTTTGCCGATTTTTGGGTTTTTGATCGATTTTAGGATTTAGGTCTGATTTGTAGTTGATTTTAGGATTTTTGACCGATTTTACGGTTTTCGGCCGATTTTTGGGTTTATTGCCGGTTTTTGGGTTTTTCACCGATTTTAGGATTTTGGTCTGGTTTATAGTTGATTTTAGGATTTTTGGTCGATTTTAGGATTTAGGTCTGATATATAGTTGATTTTAGGATTTTCGACCGATTTTTGGGTTTATAGCCGATTTTAGGGTTCATGTCGGGTTTATGGTAAATTTTATATTTTTATAATGATTTTAGGGTTAGGGGTAAATTTTAGGGTTTTCAGCTGATTTTATGTTTTTCGACCGATTTGATGGTTTACGTCGGATTTACAGTCGAATTTATGTTTTTGACCGATTTTAAGATTGAGGTCAGATTTAGAATCGATTTTGGAGTTTCAGGTCAATTTTAGATTTTTTTACCAATTTTATAAAGATAAGGGAATTTCAAATTCCTAGCTTTTAGGTGTCATTTGAAATTCCTTCAAATTAACTTATGTAAAATACTTCACAAATTCCCATCATTTTGAAAATTCTCCAAATTAATTATCCAAACAAGGGAATTTACATTGAGGAATTTCAAATCCCTCAAAACATTACTTTACCTCAAAAAAATCCCTCATCCAAACACACTCTAAGTTCTAATTTTGGAGTTATTAATAACTATGAGTTGATTGATTATATGATATATTAATGGATGTATTAATATAAGTTTTTTCTTATCTATCCCTTCTAGAATTGAGGGTATTTATCCCTCAACTCTTCAATAATGATTTAATCGATATAAATTTTTATAAAACACACTATTGAATAGAAAATTTATATCATATATATAGATTGTGTAAAATTTCAAACAAATCCAAAATCATTAATGAGTTTTAAAATATCACACAAATCATTAATTTAAAAGTGTATAAAACATATTTTGCCTATCTGGCCTTTCGATTTAAATCATTAGTTTTTTGCTAGTTGATCTAAACATTTTATTTTTTTTGGCTTTCACCCCCTGGTTCCTAAGGGAAAGGGGACTTTAGTAGTTCAAAATTTGGGGCGAATTTTGGAATCAAGTGGTATCAGTCCCTTTCCAAACGAAGTTGTGAAACTTTTTAACTCATTACATTTAGTTGACTGACTCCGTTAGCCCGCTAAGAAAATAGGGTATATCAACCAGTTGAAAACACATAAACTAACTATTCAAGATATTCAAGAATCACACACAAGGTTTTAAAAAACACTTCCTTACCACGTAAACGGTTTTGGCTGCCACCGTTACTGTCTTTCTCCGTTTTTATAGAGTGAAATAATCACGCCGAAACTCTGTTACAACCGCGATGAAACGCCATTACGGCCACAAATAAATGAAAATAGTCATAGAATTTCGTTTTTATTTCATTTGAGATGGATAAAAAAATATATTTTTGGTACAAATATGAACATAACTTACATATGATTATTTTATTTAAGCTCTTTTCTTAGTTCAAAATTTTATATATCTTTAACTTACATAAGTGACGACATCCATAATAACCAAATCCGCGAAATCCTTAACGCGACTGCGACCGTTACAGCGACCACTATTTGAAACCGACCACTATTTGAAACCTTGATCACAACTTTCTCGGTAAAAAAAACATTGCTATTTTTATAAAACGCTTAAACATTGTCTAAAATATGATGTCCTTATACTTTGTAAAATTTGATAGAGTGTTGTGATTTTAAAAACACCAAAGATCCCCCACTGAACTTTTTTATTTTAACAGCAAACAATACATTAATTTAGTATTTAATCCTAAAAGACAAAAATCTCACACCCCTCAAAAGCATGAAAGAATTCATACACCTATCGACCCCTCAGATGACAAAAATGAATTTGGAGCTGATTTGACTTCATTTCAACAATTATAACTCGATATATAATTGAAATACTACATGGAGATCATTTGTTTTGTCAACAAGTCTCTGAATTGTGTTAACCAATGACAAAAGACAATAAACACATAAACACCTCATTAAATTCAAGATTTAAAAATGGTTGAACTATATATCAATAAACACCCAAAGTTAACCAATGACAAAAGACAATGAAGATGATAATATACAATAAAAACATGTTAACGATGAAGAGTTAACAGTATTTTTAATGGTTAAATATGCTTACGGAACGGGACTATTTTGAGAGATTAAAAATACCTATTTTTTGTAAACAAAAATTTAAAATAGAAACTATTTTATTAACTTCAATATTATAGAGGACTAAAATTACTATTTAAAATTCAATAGAGATTAAACTTTAAACAACGTGATTTTTTTTTGGGGTTAAGCAACGTGATTTTGTAAAGACTAAAAACTTATTTAACCAATATATCAATTAATATATATGTAATAAAAATAATTCAATTAATAGATAAAGATATTATTAACTCCTTCAAAATAAAATAAAGTTATTCGTTTTGGTAAATGAAAAATAAAGATATTATTATCTTACTAATGTACTAATATTCCTACAAATGTAGAATTTCTCTTTCACAGGCAATAAAAGTAAAGAAGATAATATTACATCTTTCATAAAAAATATAAATAAGATAATGTCAGTACTACCTCTGTTCTTTTTTACTTGTCGTTTTAGAAAAAAATATTTATTCCTTTTTACTTGTCGTTTTGGCGGGCCTCTTGCTGGCCAAAGACATGAATATCGATGAACTTGTCTGCTACTCCGACTCTTTACTCTGTGTTAACCTCATCAAAGGTCCACAAGTTAAGTATCATATTTATACTGTGTTGATCCAGGACATCAAGGAGTTACTATCCCAAACCAATGATGCTCTACACCACACACTTAGAGAAGGGAATAAATGTGCAGATTTTTTTGCTAAACTTGGAGCATCATCAGATGTCGACCTCCTGAATCACCCATCTCCTCCAGAAGACCTTCGTGAACTTCTTAGGAATGACGCAATGGGAATTTACTTCCCTCGTGTTTAGTCTTTCTTTTTAGTTTTCTTTTTTCTTTTTATTAGCTTCTATACCAAAAAACTTGTCGTTTTGACAATTTAGATTATATTTTGCCTATTATACCCTCTTTTTTATTTTATTTTATTGACTAAATTTTGTATAATATTTTTTTTTTTTTTTTGGTATAGTATAATATTTTTTTGTTGAAACAATATAATCTTTTTATTGTATACAAATTTTGTTTGTTTTTAAATAAAGTTTGTTACAATTTTTTTGAAATAGATAATGTTTGTGAAAAAGTATGAATTTATTGATGGATTAAAAATATGATATATATTTAAAAAAGGGCATGATAGGAAATTTAGGTGTCAAAATACACTCTCTTATTTTGGTATTTTTATCTAAGACGACAAGTAAAAAGGAACGGAGGTATTACTATATATACTTATATAACTTTTTTTATTCACCATAATTGATACAAGTGAAACCCGAGAGAGGGGGAGTTGTTTATGGTGCATTAGTTTTTCTCTGTACCATGCATTATAAAAAAATTACTTAGCGTGTGCCCTATATATTCCATATGTCTAGCGCGCTCTCAAGATTTCTAGCATGTCCTCATTTTTATTGTTTTTACTTTTTTTATTGGCACTATAATTATGACTTAATTTATTACAATTAACATAAAAATTATTAATTAAGTGTATTTAATAGTTTTGGAGTACAATTTCCTCAAAAAAAAAGTTTTGGAGTACAATCTTTTAAAACTATTCCACAGCAAAATGATTTTGGTATGATTAAGTATATCTAATAGTTTTAGGGTGCGTTTGATCTGCTAAAAAACAGAGTACTGGACAGAACAACTTTTTGTACCCTGTTTGATGTAAAAACTGGTTATGGGACTGGACAAAATAAGTAGCAAGCGACAGGACAAAATCAAGAATTTTTGTTCTTCACTAAACCACAGGACAACATTTTGTCCACAGTACAACTATAAAAAATACGAAAAATATCCTTTTAAATTACAAACATGAAAAAATTATCTTCCTATATCTCTTCGATATAATTTTGTCCTGACCTATACCATCTTATTTTGTCTTGTACTATCTTGTTCTGTCCAGTACTTACCACTTTGCGAATCAAACGCACCCTAAAACCATTCTGTCCAGTACATATATCTAAAACCATTCTACAGCAAAAATAGTTTTAGAGTACAACCCTCTGAAATCATTCTACAACAAAATAGTTTTGATCTGATTAAGTAAATCTAATGGTTTTTGAGTACATATCTCTTAAACCATTCCACAATAAAATGATTTTGAAGTATCAATCTCCGAAAACATTTAATAACCGTACATAACACTCTAAAAATTATCCCTAATCAATAAACTAAAATTAAATTTGTTAGTCACATGGACAAATTTAAACAAGGGTTAAATATGTTTTTGGTCTCTACAAAATCGTGACCTTCTTAATTTTATTTAAATTTTTAGATTTTAGAAAATTATTATACATGTAGTTTAATTTTGGTCCTTACTGTTAAGTTAATGTGGGTTGAATGGTCTTTTCGCAATTATGTTTAGAACATCATAAAAAATTCTTCCAGAAAAAACATGTTACATGGGCACAATTAATTTTTAAATCATGATGTTTGTTACTTTTATCTTAAAATATACAATTATGCCGATAAAATACTTTAGAGTGCGTCAAATTATAGGCAATCTTACGAGGATGCCAACACAATGAAAATGTCAAAAAAATCATATGTTGCACTATATTATATTATTTTTTTATGGTACAAACCTTTGCACATATTACTATATAAAATAAATATTTTGGTTTTCCTACTGAAAGGTTATTTAGAAAAATAAAAATAATAATGAAAGATTATTAATAAGCAAAAATGAACTTTATTACTATGACCTAGGACAAATATAATTTATCATTCTACTTAAGAGACACTTAATAATTATTTTAATTTAAAAAAAAAATTCATGTAACAATTTAATTATTAAAAATGACTTAATTGACACAAACATAGTAAGGTGTTTTTACTATATAAATTGATCAAACCATTTTATATTTGTTACATGTAAATTAAAGGTGTAAAAAATGGTTAAAACTCTTAATTTTATTTATATTGTGATTCTTTTTCTTTCCTTATTATTCGCTGTTGTCGTTGGTCAACGTAAGCTAATTACTTATATAATTCTTTTTGTTTGTTTTACACATAATTATTCATCCATGTTAGTGATATTATTTCTTTATTCTTATTTTAAATTACAGAGTGTACTAGTGACTCAGAATGCCCAGAGATTTGTGCTACGTTGTATGGTTGTGGCGGGTGTTCTGGAGGACGAAAACCCAAGTGCATTGAAGGTTATTGTGTACAATCACTAGAGTCAGACCTTCATTTAGTGGGTGCAGACTAAAAAAACAAAATAATTACTATAGTATATCGTCTATGTATGTATGTAGAATTTTAATTTTAATCTTTGTATCAGTTTTTGTTCTAAATAAGTGTCGTTATCAAAAAAGCTTTTTTATTTTAGTCCCTAAAACAAAAGTCTGTAGGAAAATTCGTAGGAAAATCTACAGGAAACTTACGAATTTTCCGCAGATTTTAGCTTTTAGACCAAAGGCAAAAAGTTTGTTTAATTCAGAGTTTATTTAGAACAAAAAATCGATACAGGGACTAAAATCAAAATTTCATGTATCTACAAAAGCGAAAATGATGTTAAGCCATCTATTTATTGAGAGTTGTTCCGGTGATTGTATTATGAGTCCGTTTAGCTTAAGGGGGGTTATTCAATTGCACAAAGTTTTTTAAAATCTTCAAGATTTTTTTATCATAAAAAAGTCTTTTAAAATCCATTGAAATCCCAATTGAATAACCCCCTAAGTTTTTGAAAGGAAAAAGGATAAAGTAATAAATGTAATCGGTTCAATTTTTGTAATTTTTTATAGGAAATTTGTGTTATAGGAAATTAAGCATAGTTTAATTGATTATTTTAAATAATAGTTTATTTTACGCTATTTTATTATTTTAGTTTTTTTGCATGTATTTAAGAAGGTTTTAGCTTCATCATTTAAAATCAATCAAACAAATTAGAGTTATTTACCTTTTATCCCTGTAAAATAGAGAACGTACTTTGGATCATTAGAATTCAAGTATTAAGTAGTACGAATACTTTTAAGTCTTAGTTGTTTAATCAAAAATGGTCATGTATTGAGCTTGAACAACTCAATATTGTGTATGCATAGGCGGATTTACCATACGGGCTGCAGTCCGGGCTCGGTCAGAATTTTTTTGGTATTTTAGGGATTAATTTAGAGTAAAACAAATATTTTTATAGATTAATTTAAGGCAAAATTGAAGTTTTTTGGTTCAAAACTCAGATTTTTCACTACAAAACAACTTTTTTTTTGTGTTTTAGAAGTTAATTTAGAGTAAAATTGAGATTCGTAGGAATTAATTTAGGGCAAAATAGAGTTTTTTTTTTCAAATTTGAAAATTTTCATTGCAAAACTGAAAGTTTTGTTTAAATTTTAAATTTTGCCCGGACTTTATAAGTTTCCTGGCTCTGTCACTGTGTGTATGGATAACGGGAAGTGATCAAGAACATGAAAAAAAAAGTATGAAGTCAGATGGAAAGGTGAATGAAGATCATGAGACTCCAATGACAGGAGTTTCAAATGTTGGCAATAGGAGGACTAGTACAATGTTATATCAATGTATGGTGCAGATGATGCCGAGTAGTTTCGACGCTAATAACAATTAGTGTTTCATATGCACATACCTGAACTGGTTGCACATGAAAATTTTAGTGCATAAAAGCCTCAGCTCAGCTCAGACGAAACTCATGATTTGCTGTATAGTCAAACTCTTTAGTCAAACTCTTTTAAGAACGACGTAGTGAAGTACATGAATGCAATATCATGATACAAAGGAAACGTAGAGGATATATATATAGAGGTAGGAACAAATTTCAAGGTCATACTAAGACGATCTTTCACCTCTTTTAGATTTAAGTCACCCCTTATGAAAATGTCCCATCCACAAATAATTGTTAGAAATAATATAAAATCATTGACGAGTCTTTTATTAGTGGGAAAGAAATAACATTAGCTCTTGGAAATAAAGAGGAGAGTGGAAGTGTTGAACCAAAGGGGTGTGGCGATGGGGACTTTGGTGGTAACGTTTCATTTGTGGTGGAAGAAGTGCTAGACTTTGAGAGAAACTTCAGGGAGACAATTGAAAGCAATACTTCGGATGACGGAATGTATTCTTAGGGAAGCAAGGGGAGTTTGATGTTGCAGCTTGAGTTGATCAACCTAAAATTCCAAGGTTGGTTTGGTTCCAAGCAATACTTCGGATGACGGAAGGTATTCCTAGGGATCGGAGGGTGGTTGGGCTTGTTGAACGATCTAAAATTCCGGTGATGGTTGGGACCAAGAAAATCTTCAGGAGAACGGACTTAGCTACTCCGGGGACTGAAGAAGAAGCGGTGTATCTTGTTGGGCTACCTAAACACCTTATGGTAGTGGAAAACAAGAACTTCATGAAGGAAGACATTCCGAGGGATGAAGGAAAGGAATCAATACTTGCAGGAAGCAAGTGGAAGCAAGTGCCTAGGTCAAGGTTCAAGTGTGACATGGATTTGGCCTGTGATCTTGAATAAGAAGTTCAAGATGGAGATAGCAGAACGATGGTTGGTGTAAATGGGCATCACCACTGATTTGAAGTCAAGGTGGAGAATTGTAAAACTTGACTTGAAAATTAGGGGCAAAGATTATGTTCGTTTTTAAACTAGATATGTTTGAAAACAAAGGAAGATTTTGTTTGGTTTTCAATTAGATATATTTCAAACAAATTGAGATTATGTTTTATTTTAAAACAGATTTGTTCCTATTTTTAAGTGATATATTTTCCTATAAATAGAGGTTGTTTCTTCAAGAAAAAACACAAGTGAAGAAGGAAAGAAACAATTACTTTCTAAAATGTTTATTTTTCATCTTGGAAACACTATTTTAAGTTTCTAGGTTACGGGAAGAAACTTAGGATTAGGGTAGGACTAAGTTGACGGCTAATTCTTGTAACCCTTAATGGGAGTTTCGTTGTAACAATGATCATTTGGTTTTAGTGGAACGGAGGGGCTCCTCTCTTCCCCAGATTAGGTCATATTAACTAAACTAGGTAAACAAATTGATTGTGTCTTTTACTGCTTTCTCTATAATCTCTCTTATCGTTATTGTCTCTTTATTCTTCGATACGTGGTTGCTTAATTACTTTGCTCCACACATCAAAATCTTATTGGTGTGACTTTAATAAAAGGAATTCACAACAGTTACCCTGACCTTGAAGAATCCTAGTTGTTGGGTCACGAGGGGGCAGCCCGACAGATAATCCACATTAGGATAAGAACATCGATACAAGTGAGTCGAACACTACAGTCTTATCGTAAACCTTAACGCATTGGATTTATGGGTCTTTTATCTTATAAATTATTCAACCTCCACTTTTCTAAGCAATGCAAGACTTAACTCACTTGCCACGACAATCTTCCCCTCAAGTGTGAGTCCTTAAATTCTTTATGCTCCCCCTCAAACGGAAGCTTCTTCCAACCACATACACTTGCACCGCCATTGTGCCACTTGCACTCAACAGGACCTGCCGCCTTATCACCTTTGTCAGGAAGACTTTCAATATTTCAAGGAGCCAAATCTTACGATCGGCTCTGATACCAATGTTGGGTCACGAGAGGGCAGCTCAGAAGATCATTCACATTGGGTCAAGAACATCGATACAAGTTAGTTGGATACCACGTTCTTACCCAAAACCTTAGGACATTGGATTTATGGGTCTTTTCACTTATAAAGTATTCAACCTCCACTTTTCTAAACAATACAGGACTTAACTCACACTTATAAAGTATTTCATTACTACAAGCAAAATCATTCTGTGAAATATATTCTATGAGCTTAAGAGACAAATATGATTCATCATTGCACTTTGGAGACATTAAAAGTTATTCCAATTTTAAAGAAAAATTTCATGTAACAATATAATTGTTAAAAACTACTTAATTGATGTAAACGTAGCAAATGTTTACTATATAAATTAATCAAAACCATTTTATATTTATTACATACAAAGGTGTTAAAAAAATGACTAAAACTCTTAAATTTGTTTGTCTTGTGATCCTTTTGGTTTCCCTATTGTTCGTTGCAGTCATTGCTCATGAACGTAATTAAGCTTATTCTCATAATTATTTATGTTTGTTTTATTCGCAATATTTCATCCATATTAGTTATATTTCTTTATTCTTATTTACATTACAGCGTGTACAAGTGACAAACACTGCGTTAGAATATGTCTCCTTGAATATGGTTGTCGTAATTGTCAACCCAAGTGCATTGGAGGTCGATGTGGTTGTCCAAGTAAATCTATTTTTTCCGTTATCTCATTCCATTTTCTTTGTCGATCATAATATTATTACTCTTTTAAAACAAATTATACTTTTATATATTTCTCTGATTTTTCATTTTTTTGACTAAAAACAAGATTCATTCAAAATGATAAAGATATATTGAACAATATAAATTTAAAAAAGATAAAAAAAAACTGAAAATGATGAATCTTCGAACAAACTCACAACATTCATGTTAATGTAGTATATATAATACGAAAAAATATTTATAAATGTGACATAGCCTACAAATATGACAAAGAAAGAAGTTTACTGCTCCAAACATGGATCGAACCTAGGTCTTAGCAATGAAAGCGTGTAGGGCACTAGAGGATACCAATTGTGCTCAATGTTTTTGTTGATAAGATATTTTTTTAAAATTAATTATAACTAAACATAGAATATGTCAACACTTATCTATTATATCTAGTATACATGAAATTTTTATTTTGATCGTCAATTAATCTAAATCTAAGAAAAATGTTAAACAGTACCTCCGTGATCTTAATCTAATCGACTCACTAATTTCATGTACTTTTTAGTCTTTTCGTTCCCAATTTTTTTAATTTTTAGTTAGTTTTTTATTCCTTTGATTAATGATGATGACCAACAATATAATTAATGAGGTGACTTTTTCTTTCTTCAATGTGATGACTAAACCCCATTTACTCATATTCTAAATAAAAAAAAAGGTGTAGGTTTATATAGTAGTTTATGTTTTACTTAAAAAAGCAAAACAAAAAATTAGTAATCTTTATTATTATTAATTAAATATTTTTTGAAAAAAAAAAATAGTTAAGTTTTAAATCTATTTTAATAAATTATTAGCAGTATAAAAAAATTATACAACATTAAAATATTGTATATGTTTATAAAATCCACGAAGAGTACAGTGAAAATAATTGACTGATTTTTATATGTAAAATAAAATAGTATTTTATAGAAATATTAAATTTATGTTGGAACTTTGAAAATAATCATATATTTTTCAAAATATAATTAAATCGGCTTTATCATATTGAGACATAAATAATTGTTTAAACAAATATAAGTTCTTAAAATCCGCAAGGCGTGAGGTGCAATTAATTTTCAGATACAAACTTATATTTTATAGAAATACAGCATTGATGAAGATATATTTTGAAAATATTCTTAAGTTTTAAATATGTTATAATATCTAGATACATAAGTACATAAAATATACAACAGGTGCCGTGCAAAAAATTGTAAAAATATCGATATATATAGTACTTTGTTTTTCCTTAAAAAAGCTAAACAAAAAGAAAATTTTGTAATTTTTAATATAACTAATTTTATAGTTTAATTCAAAAAAATATTTAATTTTTAAATCTATTTTAATAAATTTTTAGTAAAATAAAAAAAAAATTATACGACATTAAAATATTGTATTTGTTTGTAAAATCCACAAAGAGTTCTATGCAAATAATTGACAGATTTTTGCATATAAAATAAAATAATATTTTTACTGAAATACTAAATTTATGTTGGTTCATTGAAAATACACATAAATTTTCAAAATAGCATCAAATCGACTTTATCATATTAAGACATAAAAATTTGTTTAAGCAAATAAAAGTACCTAAAATCCGCAACGTGTGCGGTGCAAATAAATTACTGATAACAAAATTTTTTTTTTTTATAGAAATACAACATTGATGAAGATATATTTTTAGAATATTCTTAATTTTAAATATTTAATAATATCAAGATATATAAATATATAAAATTTACAATGAGTGCCGTGCAAAAACTTGACGATGTTTGCGAATAAAATAAACTAATATTTTTAGAGATATTATGTTAATGCTAATTTTAAAAAATTTATCATATCGGGATATAAAATTTACAATGAGTACGGTACAAATATTTAATGAATTTTCACATATTAAATAATATAATATTTTATAGAAATTCTACATTTACGTTGATATTTTAAAAATATTCATGAACTTTTAAATATTTATCTTATTGGAACATAAAAATTAGATCATGCTAATATCAATATTATAACACTTTTAAGTTAAAGATGTGTTCATATTATGTATATCTAATATGTCAAAGGTCAAACTTCTATAGTTCATATTATGTAAAAATCTCTTTCTACTATTCTTCTCTTTATTACTTTTTCATTGTGATGATTTGGTATTTTGAATGTATATTTGTATATTTGTTTCTATCTACTGGAATTGTTTTGCCCATAAATTCACCTCATGTATACAAGTGATTTGGAAATGATCTCACCCCATAAATTCTACATTCTTCTCTTTTCTGAATTATATGCAGTACATTAACCGCATGACAACTGAGAAGTAGTATCAAGTTGTTCATTCACAAGAATAAAGTGGAGAATTGTTCTTTCACCTATGTTATGGTGTTCTTTAAAGTTTGTTCCATAATTCTTCATGTTTAAAATTTCTTGCAAGACTCTGATATGATTACAAAAAGGTCAAGTTTAATAATATGGTCTTGGCATATTATGCTGGATCTTGAGAAAATATTATAAATGTTATTTCATTATGACGATAATTGTAATGGTCTATGAAGAAAAGTTATTTTATTTTAAATTATTTCATCAAATTAATATTTGTGGCGATCAAGGTTGTCACACTCACGAGTCTATTCAGACTCAAAAAGGGTCCTCAAACTCGACTCGTAGACTCGACTCGCTAACTCGTACCAGTCTATGAAAAATTATAAACGACTATCAATAATTTAAAAATGATACATACACACACTATAACTAGGATATTGTTATTTCTAATTCTAAACACAACACGCAAAAGAAAAGTGTTTTTAATTTTATTTTTGGATTTTGGACCTTTTTCTGATTTTTTTACCAAAAAAACAATCCATAAAACCAAGTCCATCAAAGTTTATGCGAGTCTGGTCGAGTTTATCAAAAAAACGAGTCTATCCGTGAGTCTATTCGTTTTGGCTTCTTGAACTAGTAGAAGTTTGCGAGTCTTCTCGCGAGTTTGACAACCATGATGGCTGATGAAGGGAATTTATATGTTATTTTCTTTACATTTTTAGGTTAGTTTTAATATAGTTATGTTCTTTTAATAGCAAGATTACACAAAAAATCCCTATGGCGCTATACATCTAGGGATGTCAATTTGTATCTGATAACGGATTATCCGTGGCAATTATCTGTAAGGAGATCCAAAGTCGCAGACTTTTTTTTCATGGGACATGAATGGAGTGATAAATTCCCCCGTAGATAATTTGGGGCGGGAAACGGGGAAGGTCCCTCTGCTACCGCGGATTCCCCGACCCCGATTATATTATTGAAATTATATATATAATATATAAATATATAACTTTATATGTTTTTTTATTAAAATATAATAATTAATAGGTTATAAAGGTTATGATTATATATGGTGGCAACAAGTTCAATTGGATATTTATTTATTTTTTACAAAAAGAAACATTAGAAAGTCCCTCTAAGTTATATAATTATATAACTTTAGATCATTTTTTTAATAAAAAATAATCATTAATACGTCATAAAGGTTATGATTATGTATAGTGGCAGTATTTTGTTATTGATTCAAAATGTACTTTTATTTTAAAAAAATGAAAGATACAAAATATGTATTTATTTCAGAAAAAAAAAAAAAAAAACAAAATATTAATGTCGTGCTTTGATTAAAATGTATAGCAATTTTGTTAATTTTTTATGTCCGTGAAACTTTGTGGATACCGTTGGGATCCATGGGGGTTGGGGATGGGGGAAGAAATCTCAACGCAGAGATGGGGATGGAGGAAGAAATGTCCCTGAAGCGGGAAATGGGGCAAAGAGTAGTAAAATATCCTCCGCTCAATCCCCGTTCCATATACATCCCTAGATACATCTCATCCTACTACGATGGAGCGGATTTTTGCCTAGCTAAAATAGTATAAATACCCCCTTAGCTCCTCTATTCAAATCATCAAATCTTAGAATCAGAGAATTCTTAAGAGCTTGCAACAACTCTAAGGAGCAACTTTCTTAGGAGTCAAAGGGAGCTAAGGGTGTTCTAAGAGGAAGGAGTCCTCTCAAGAATTCCTTCTTCGACTAAAGTACCGAGGTTATTTATGTTTAGTCTTCTTGTTTTATATAACTACATATGAGTTGCTAAAGTCCTTAGGGGGTTAGGTTTGTAAGAAACTCCTCTAATATTATTTGAAACATGTAATTTTGATTTGAGAAAGAATATAATTATTGCATCATTAATGTTATTCACCTTTGATTTATCAGCCTGTTTTATAATAGTTTGTTAAAAAGACGTTTTTAATAAATTATAACCCGTATAATTTTGGTTTGAGAAAAAAATAATTATATGGAAAGATATCTTTAATGTGTTTGTATCACATGTGATATTCCACAGACATTTTACATCAATAATTATTTTATTTTAAGTCCCTATGTTTCACAATTGCTCAATTTTAATCACCTAAATTTCAATTGTTCGATTTTGGCCCTTAAATTTACCCCATTTTGTATTTCCTGACTTCATTGACTTTTTTTAAATGAAAACTAATTATGTGGTATTTTAAATAAAATATAATTTTAAATGTGTTTGTACCCCGCATGTATGTTTTCTTATAAGTTTTTGAATGTGTGTGTACTCCATGTGTTTCTAAATGGTATCTTGAATGTGTGTGTATCTCGTGTGATTTCTTATAAATCTCTTAAGAAAATAATTATATTGAATGATATCTTGAATGTGTGTGTATATCTGTGTGATTTTCCACAGTGATTTTGCATCGATAATTAAGTTACTTGATTTTAACTCCCTAAGTTTCACAATTGTTGAATTTTAGATAGTCACCTAAATTTCAATTGCTCCGTTTTGCATTTCCTAGCCTCATTGCCTTTTTCTAAATTAATATTAATTATGTGGTATATTATATAAATTATGCTTTTAAATGTGTTTGTACCCCCGTATGTTTTTTTTATGATTTTTTGAATGTGTGTGTATCTCGTGTTCTTCTAAATCATATCTTGAATGTAGTCTAGTGTTTAGAATTTCACCTTTTAAGGATGAATAAGTGGGCAAATTAGAGTTCAAACTTCGAACTCTGCATATTTAATTTCATGCAATGTCACTACCAACTAAGTTATACATTGACCATATATTTAGAATTTTTCTTAAAAGATACATTTAATGGAAAAAAAAACTTAAATTTATATTGTTTTTGGAGAAACTAAAATATATTTATATTTTATTTAATGTTTGATTATGAAAAAAAATGAATTTTATATTATAAAATTAAGGATAATTTAATTTTCACAATACATGAATAAGTCAATTATTTAATGTTTGATTACAGGAAAAAAATGAATTTTTATATTATAAAATGAAGGATAATTTAATTTTTACAATACATGAATAGGTCTGTATCTATTAATTATAAACATTAAGAATTGTAATACCGCTGGATGCGAGAATCGAACACCGGCTTTTAGAGTTGTATTGTAATTGTAATAGTGATGTCCTAATATTTACGAATTTAATAATGTGTATAAATTTGTTAAAATATTTATTAATTATAAACAATTTCTTTTTGTTTTTTTTTTTACGGAATCAATTTCTTGTTGTTGGTAGTTATAATATAAAATAAAATTATTGTTTATAAAATAATATGAAATAATATATGAAATAAAATTTTCATTTAATTAAAATCATGTCTATGTGACACGTGGCAACATTAAATATTCAATGGTTAAGAAAAGCTTTGTAAAATATTTTCTAAAGTATTTTTTCTATGGTGAATTCCTATATATATATATATATATATATATATATATATATATATTAGTTTTTTTAGAGTGTTGCATATGATAGGCGACATTACAAGGTTATAAGGATCGTCATATGATGTTTTGGCACTATATTATTTATAAAATATATATGATAGCTAGATAAGAAGAGAAAATAATAAATAAAATAATGAAAAAAAATAAACTCTTATTACAAAAAAAATTATTCTGAGATCTATTCTATACGTTAAAGAGACATATATCATTCAACATAGTGTACTTTGGAGACATTTAAAAATTATTCTAATTATTTTAGGAAGGATTTATTTCATGGAACAATATAATAATTAAAAACTACTTAATTGATGTAAACATAGCAAAAACATTACTATATAAATTGATCAATTCATTTTATATTTGCTCATCCAAAGGTGTAAAAAAATGGCTAAAACTCTTAAATTTGTTTTTATTGTGATCATTTTGGTTTCCCTATTGTTTGTGGTAGTCATTGGTGACACTGAAACTGTACATGAACGTAAGCTCATTCTTGTAATTGTTTAGGTTTGTTTTATTCACACACTATTATTAGTGATTTTTCTTTATTCTTATTTTACATTACAGCATGTATAACTGACCAAGACTGCCACAAAGATATTTGTCTTGGATGTTGTGAAGGACTTCAACGAAAGTGCTTCGAAGGTTTTTGTCACTGTTTTAATTAAAGGGTAAAATGTTATGTCTCTATAAATCTCATTCCATTTTCTTTGTTCATCATAATGTTATTTTACTCTTTTAATTTTTTAGCACTTTTATATTCCCTCCGTTCTAAAATATTAGAAAAAATATAATCTTACTTATTAAAAAAATATAATCATGAGAATTTAAATGAGAATTTATTTTTAAATTTTCATATTTCAAAAAATATTATGAGAATTATTTTTCTTGAAACAAAAATCAAAATTTTTTTTCTCAAAATCTAAAAATAAATTCTTAGAACTTTTTCTCGAAATCGAAAAAAATTCTAAGAACTTGTTGTTAAAATATAAAAAAAATTCTAGAACATTTGTTTCAAAATCGAAAAAAATTTCTGACAATTTTTTTTCTCGAAATTGAAAAAAAAAGGGAAATTTTTTTTCTCAAAATCAAAAACAATTCTGAAACTTTTTCTCAAAATCAGAAAAAAATTCTGAGAATTTGAAGGTTTTTTTAAAAGTCACTAAAGCTTTTTTTTCTAAATCGCTATTTTTGAATTTTTTACCCTGCCATATTAAAAAAATCAATTTTTAATTGTTGGATAAATAGTAAGAACATGAAATGTTAGTTGAAAACATGAATCCTAAGAAATTACAAAAACTGATGTTTATAAAAGTGGGTGTACAAAAAAAATTATCAAAATAACCTTCAATCTACAAGTTTATAATATTAAAGATTAATGATTTTTTGTTCAATATATATAAAAAAGGTGACCATTGCTAATTTACACCTTCATGTTTTTAAGTGGTTGTAAATTAGCAATCTATACATATATTTATCCGATCTTACATATATTGTAGGACGATTTATAAAGAGATATATTAAAGTGGAAAATTCCAACACAAAATATTCAAGAGTTATCAAAAGATAAATATGTTGACAAAAAAACAAGGAAATGTGAATTCGAGAGAGAAAAATAAATAGAATAGTTACTTGTTATTCGATGAGGAATTTTAGTTGTTAGCATAAGAGTTGAATCATTAGTTTGATGTAATGAAAAGGTTGAACATACGGCTAGTAGTTTTAGTTCAACTAATAAAAAATGTCGAAATTGTTAGGCTGAAAATTCATAAATAGGGTTCGAACACTAATTACTCTATTTTATATAGAAAATTTTTCAATAATATATCATTTTACCTACGTACTAAAAAAAAGTTTGAACATGCCAAAACAAAAACATGATCTTTAGGATGTATGTGTTCATAACTTTATCATGAACAATATTGAGAATGAGATGAGTCACCGTGCTTTGGTGATTTTTTGTTTACGATGTACCTAGTCCGTGAAAGGCGAGAATGGTATTAAAAAAGTCTATGAGAATTACAAGGTGTGTAATATGTTTGTATTTTGTTTTTGAAACATGAATCATATACATAGGTTTTGGGAAATCCTGATTATTCACCTAACAATATCACATACTCCCTCCCTCAAAAAAAAAAAAATATCACATACTTCCTCCGTCTCTAAATATAAGATTCCGTTTGTCCATTGCATGTACGCTAATGCATAATTTTGATCACAAATATCTTTAATTATCTAGTAGTAAAAATTATTAAAACTTGATATTTTAAAAGTATTCATCAAAATAAATCAAACAAGATCTTATATGTCAATATTTATATTTATATATTATTAAAAAAATATAGTCAATAGTGCAATTTTGTCAAACGGGGAGGGAGCAGTAGTTAACATGTGATATACTTCAATTCACCTAAGGTTGTTGTTCTTCTTTGACCGACCATAACCATTTCCTCCTAATATCCTTTCTTGAGTCTAAAAGTGTCATTGGAAGAACATGGACAATTAGATCGTTGGTTGTTTCAGATGTATTTTGTGTATTTGTTTTTATCTACTGCAAATGTTATATGCCACTTTAAGTGATTTGAAAATTATCTACTCCATTAATTTTACATGCTTCTCTTTTATAAATGATATACAGCATTATCCGGATGACAACCGAGAAGTAGTATCAAGTTGTTTGTTCACAAGAATAAAGTGGAAAATTGTTCTCTCACCTATGTCATGGTGTTCTTCAAAGTTTGTTGGATTGTTTTTCATTTTTAAATTGTGTTGCAAGACTCTGATATGGTTACAAGTTACATAAGGGGTCGTGTTTTGTTTTTTTGGTAAATTTGACAGAAGGTCGTGTTTAATAATATGGTCTTGGTATATTATGTTGGATCTTGATAAAATATCATCTATGTTATTTCATTACAAGGATAACTATAAGGCTCTATGAAGTCAAATTATTCTATTTTTACGGAAATTATTAATTTTGATGAATTTCAATAATATATCAAATTATTTTTAATTATTGTAATATTTGACACGCCGGGGCAGACCGGGATATCATCCGCATTAAGTTAAGAACATCGATACAAATGAGTTGGACGTACATTCTTTTCCAAAACCTTAGACCATTTTTGCATGTGCTCCAATGGTAGTACTTAATAAGTACTAGTTCTTATTAAGTACTATTTGATAAGCACTCACCATTGGAGATGGTCTTAGGCACTAGGGTTATGAGTGATCTCACTTATAAATTGTTCAACATTCACTTTTGTAAGCAATTTGGGAGTTAACGCCCCTCACACTTATCACAACAATCTCTCCCTCAAGCAATGGCGGAGCCATAAATTTTTAAAGCATGGGCAAAATCTTAAGTTTAAATAAATATTTCAGTTTTGAACAAAAAAATATTAGTTTTAACTTAAATTAATCCTAAAAATTCTCAATTTTACCCTATATGAACGCCTAAAATATAAAAAAAATTGTTTTACGATAAAAAAACTCAATTTTGAACAAAAAAATATAAATTTTGTCCTAAATTAATTCCTGAAAATTATAATTTTACTCTAAACTAATTCTAAAATACCAAAAAAATTGGACCGAGCCAAGGCTAGTGCCCGGGCAGCTCTGGTGGTGTCTCTGCCACTGCCCTCAAGTGTGAGTGATCCAATTCATTATGCTCCCCCTCATGTGGAAGCTTTTCCAACTATATACATTTGCACCGCCGTTGCAGCTGCACTCAAACGCCTCAACGAGACCCTCCGCCTAACCACATTTGTCAAGAAGACTTCAAAGAATCTGATCTAATCATCGGCTCTGATACCCCTGTTGGAACACGAGGGATCAAATCGGGGAGATCATCCATATTGGAATAAGAACATTGATACAAACAAGTTGGACACTATACCCTTACCCCAAACCTTAAGAAATTGAGTTTATTGGTTCTCTCACTTATAAAGTGTTCAACTTCCACTTTTGCAAGCAATGTGAGAGTTAATACACACAAACTTGTCACAACAACTTAACTTATATATATGATAAGAAAAAGGATTTTCATACCTTTTAATTTCAATGATAACTAAGATAATATAATTTATTTTCAATGATAATTTACATATATGAGAAGGAGAAAAAGAAGCAACTATTACCTCATTGTTGGTGTGATATCACTCAAAATGTTGTTCAAATTCATTGTCTTCTACAACTTTAAACATTTATTCAACTTCTTGTTAATAAGAAAATATCAGTAAAACTACCATTGAAATTAAAAAAATGGAAATTTTTTGGAGTAGAAAGAAAAAGTGAGTCAAAAAAGTAGAATCAAGCAAAAAAAGAGAACACAAAACAATTAAAAGACATAATTTCTTACATCTAAAATATGATACCGAATGACTACAAACCAGTTCACAAAAAGAAAAAAAAAAAACCAACATACAAAATCATGAAAAACAACATCCTCAATTTTTTTTCTATGGCAAACAAATAAGTACATTTATAAGAAGAGATTATGAATAAAGACAAAAAAAACTTGAAACTTGGTGGGTAATGCTAATGTTGATGAGAATTGACTTTACCATTTTATCAAATATGTGGTTGGTATATAGGAAGTTGAAAAAGGACAACATAAAATTCAAAGAAATGAGTAAATTAAATTTGAAATTCACTCTTTACGTGAAATCCTAACTTATATACGTAGAAGGAAAAAAAAAAAAAAAGGATTTACATCTTTTTTTGGTGTGTAATTACTCAAAATAGTGTGTCAAACTCACCATCTTCAATAATCCTAAACAATCAAAACAACACAAATTATCAAATTACTTTTAGAGATCAAGAGAGAAACCTTAAAAAAATTGAGAAAAAAAATAGTTCGTTAAGATTTATTCAACTTCAATACAAGAATATCAAATGTATTCATTTTACCATCTACTATATGGTTATTTAGTTAGTTAGTTAATCCTCTATACAAGAATATCAAATGTATTAATTTTACCATCTTTTTATCAAAATGATTGCTTATAAGATTTATTCTGATTCAAGTTTCTAAATTTTTATCAAAATGATTACTTATAAGTTTTATTCTCATTCAAGCTTTCAAAGTTTTTACCATCCAATTAATTTCTCCTCATTCTCAAAATCATAACAAAACTGGTGTAAATGCTGATTTCAATGGAGAAACATTCAATGGACTCAGTTATTCATGTAACTCGGTACATAGTGAAAATACAACACACATATCCTGAAAACATTACAATTCACTGGAACAAACAACATAAACAGTCCATTTTGTACTAAGATAACCAAAATTCAAATGCTAATATTGGTATAAATTTGAAGCTACTAAACTTTGTATTGAATAGACTCTTAATCGTGGCATGTTAAAGAAACGAAGAAAAAAAAGAAAAATTTCGTTAATATCACAGCTACAAAGATATTCATCCTAAACTTTGATTTGGTGCAATTGAACTTGCTCATTCACAGCTAAAACTAACTAACTAACTAACTATACCCAGACAAAAATGTGACTCATTGGCTGTCATATATGACGGAAAATGTTGTGTGCTAACGACTTTGAAAGCTAGAAAGAAGGGACTTCAATGTCTCATAAGTCATAAAAACAATGCCAACGCCGGGAACAACCTTGTAGAACTCAGGCAAAATGCCTCTATATAATCCTCGTATCCCTTCATTACGAAATATGTGACCAAATGTTCCAAACAAACTGGTATAGACACGTGCTCGACCACCAACCCCTTCTAACTGCATCCTTCGCCTTACAAGATCCAATGGAAATGTGGCTGCAAGTTACAATAGACATTTAATGACACAATCTTAGGTATGAATGTATCATGGAAATAGGCGTATTGCAAGAGACAATTAATCACAAATTTCTATCATGTCTTCTTTGGTAAAAGAAAATACACTAGCTAAGAGGTTCATTTTAAAGACTATAAGGTATAATGTGCTTCATATGAGGGCACTTGTGCCTCATGCAAGAAAGTCATTCTATATCATAAAATGTGCTACATTAACTCATCAAGTATGCAACTTCCAACAACATCAAATGTTTTTACACCAATCATGGGGACATTTCAAAGCCGAATAAAACTATAGAATGGTATTCTATAGTCTACTAGTTATTTTTGTTTGTTTTCCTGATTTATACATGTTTCTTGGTGGCTATTTTTTATGCAGCAGCTATATTGGATTCCATCTTATTTATCTTTCCAAAAGTTTCTTAACTGCACATGTGCATCATGCAAGAAAGTCAGCTTACGTCATAAAATGCACTGCATCAAGTCACCAAGCAGGCAAATTTCACAACATAATAAGCTACACAAATCTATTAGAGAATATTATTAGTAAGCATTGTTCACTTAGCAAGAGAAAAGACAAAACAGCTAAGAGAACGCACCTGTTGATGATACAATGCCCGAAAGACTTCCACAAGCGAGACTAACCATGGCAGTAGAATCATCCGGCCTAAATTAAAAATGAAAAAAATAGACCATAAATATTTACAAAACCATATGCACCAAGCAAGAGGAAGTATCCTTTATCATAAAGAAAAGCTCAGTTCAGAGCAAATAAAGATATTAACCTTCGAGACTTCCAAAAAGAACGAGTGTACTCGTAAACAGAAAAACTTAGAGCTATGCTAGGTCCAACACCCTGTACCAAACAAAATAAGTAGTAATGTCAGTTGAAAGATAAGGCAACACCCTGTACCAAACAAAATAAGTAGTAATGTCGGTTGAAAGATAAAGCAAGTATCAGAATAAAGAAGCAAAAGAGAGGGATTAAAAAATGCATTATGAACACACCAACAACGTTGCACCAAGTCCCTTATACATTCCAAACAATCCTTCTTCTCTGCAAATGGTACTAAATGCATGTGAGATTCCCCTGTAGTATATGACATTTGTCTGCATTGAAAACACAATAGTTGTCTCAACTCTTGATAATAATAAACTCAAACAGAAGAGATGTTACAATTTGGATAATGCCAGTAAAAATATACCTAAGACACGAGTTATTAGTTACTACAAACAATTGAGGGCTTTAAATAGTCTCAAAAAATTGAACAAGAAAGTCAGAATTACCTGTGCTGCAAGTCGTGTTCTTACTAAATCCAAAGGATATAAGGCTGCAGCAGCTGTCATCCCTGACAAACCACCACTGACAAAGGGCACAAAGACGTCACTACTAGCCTTTGCTCTATAGTTCTCCCCCAGAAGAGAATACAATAGCTGGAAAAACACAATGACGATAAGAACACAGGCAGAAAATTCTGAACTACACATTATATAAAGAGTCTCACAGCTTACATTCTTGTAGCATTCATAGGCATAGAAATTGACTGCAGAATAAGGGAGACGATGAGCTATTGTCACCAAATTTCCTTTCCAAAATGCTCTAAATCCTTCTTCATTGACTATACGTTGAGCCTCATACATAAGACTAGGCTTACTCAGTGTTGCGACATGGCCAACATCAAAATGCATACCTTGCACCTGATAAAGTTAGCGCACATAAATTATCCAGATAAACACCAGAAGTAAGAACTGTATCATTCAATAAGGTTTAATGATGGATATATACTCAAACCTTCATAATGAAACAATCAATGTACATTACATTTTAGTAATATGAAATGTCATTGAACATAAAGAACAGAAGTTATAGTATGTAATCATGATTAGCAGTAGACAATCAATTCAATTTTTGAACAAATCAATAAACACTGGCCTTCTTTTCTTCTCTTTTTCAGAGATAACCCTCCGGCTTCCTGAAGGGGCCCCTAAGGCTATGTTTGGATTGATGGCAATGGAATGGAGTGGAGTGGTAAATAATTAGATTTCATTGCTTGGATTTACTATTTCATTCACCCCAATTTGGGGTGTATGCAATAGAATGGAGTTTTTTAATTAAACTATCCAAACAATGGAATGGAGTTTATGTTATGTTCCATTCCGCTCCACTCCACTCCATTCCGTATTATTCCGCTCAGGTCCACTCCACTCCATAGCCTATGTAAAAGGAAATTCCAACACATTAAACCAACCGGTGGCAAACGCACTTGCTAATAATTGATACTGTCATTATTGTGAGTCATTAAACCTATCCAACTATTAGGAACCACTCAACTTCATATTATTATTCTCTACTTCAAATGTGTTGGCAATTCTCAACTAGAATAGATTTTACCTCAAAATGAACATTACTTGAAGCTGACATTTATAATTTTGCAATATACTTTTCCATAAATTAAATACAAAATCAATCCAATTCAATTTTTTTTGGCATAAACCAAGTATCCTTTGCACGCAACTGGAGAGACTATTCCCCTAGCTTTGTGGGACTCAAATGGTAGGCAAACTCCCCTAAGAGTTTTAACGCGGTTGCATGCCCAAGCCTTGGATCGAACCCAGGACCTTGGTTACGCTAGAAGAGACCATTTCAAAATTTAACTATTCGACTTTTAATTTACAATTACAAAACAAAATAAAATATAAAATAAACCTGAAAAAGAATGGTGAGTCGCGCAAGAGGAGCAGTACATGTTTTTCCAAAAGCACCAGCAACACCACCAGCAACAAGCTGAGAAACCGTTCCAATTTGTGATTGTTGATTATTCAAAACTCTCTGTCCTCCTTCAACCACAGTCCCCATTCTCAACCAACCCCAAATTAATTAATTAATTAATTAATTCGTAATTAATTAAAAGTTTCCTTCTTTTTCAACAGAATGGGTTTCCGGTGAAGGAATCAGAGAAATTGGAAGAAAGGGAAAGAAGCTAAGTGAAGAGAAAAAGTGAAAAGTGAAAAAGAAATGAAATAGGGTTTATGACGGAAAGAGCGAGAATTTGAATTAGGGTTTTACGGAGATGGACCACATGATGTGGTTGTGTTTCTTTCCCCAAATTGTGGCTACACTATTTTTGCGTGTATAATGTAGACAATAAAATAAGATGAAATTTGTTTTTATACGAGAAACAAGAATATTTACTTATTATCAAAAAAAACAAATATTTACTTACGTCAAAAAAAAACAAAATATTTACTTAATCCTGTCACAATAAAAAAATATTTATTCAATATAAAATAATTTCACATATTCTACCAGCAGTTATATATTCTGTCACACATGCTAGATTTTACTATATTTAGGTGGGGTTATTCAATTGGAATTTCGATGGAATTTAAAAGACTTTAAAGACTGTTGGTGTTTTTGTATGTTGGCTATAATTTTGCAAAAACTCATTTTGTCACATGCTCTAGGAAATGCTGAAGCATCTGAGTATGTTGTGATCAGAAGCTTCTAGGCGCGTGCGCGTTTTTGTTTCTGTTTGTTATTTCTAAAAGATATCTTTCAGAAGATTTGTTTTAGAAATTATATTTGTCTAAGGCGGAGCTGGCAGAGCATGTGCGCCTTGTGTCACAAGTAATCTCTTGTGTGAAGATTTAATTCTAAAATATATCTTATATATTTTAGAAATTATTTGTTTGGTGCTGAAGACATTGGATATATTATTTAATTCTAAAATATATCTCATATATTTTATGAATTATTTGTTTGGTGCTGAAGATTTATTGGATATATTTTTGAAGACTAATATTCTTTAGGAACAAGTCAAGCCCAACATGAAGACTCTATATATACATGTGTAAAACCAAAAGGTAGTAGCGAACCCATTATTTTACAAAAAGAAGTCTTTAGGGTTTTAGGGTTTCGTGGTTAAAGCCTTGTGCTTTAACGTGTGCACTCCTAAGCTTTTAAGCATGGAGTTGTTTGTGTACCACTCTTAAACTGTGAAGTACAGAGTTGGTTGTTCTTGTGTTCACTAAAGCGTACGTTGGTTATATGTTAAAGTAGTGAACTTGTGAGCCTCTTTCTGTATCACGTTGATACATGATAAGGACATAGGCTGTGTGTTTTGTTTATTGTGAGATTTCTCCTAAGCTGTTAGGTACGGAGTTTATTTCTATGTTTATGTATTGAACTTAATGCCAGTGCGAAGATCAGTGAACCAGAGGTTGTTTGCGTGGAAGTCTTCAAACTGAGAGGGAGTGAGCAGAGGTTCTCATATCTAGGAGTTCCTAGGTAGAAGTCTATACGGGTAGTTAGGAAGTGAGAAGTGCAAACGAGGAGTTTGACTTTGAATTCGTTTTACTTAGTGGATTTCCTTCCTGGATTGGTATCCCCCAGACTAGGGCTATTTGCGCCGAACTGAGTTAACAAACACTTGTGTTATTTATGTTTATGTCCTTTAATGTTTTTTATGTTATCTGTTCTGTGCGTAGATGCTGTAGCAATTGCTAAAGCATCTTACTACTGACTGCCAGAAATTTCAATTGGTATCAGAGCAGGTCACTCTACCTGTTCTGGTTTTAAAAGGGTGAGATCAGGGAAAGTATTTCTGGCAAAATGGACAAGGAAGAAGGATTGGTTAATAGGACATCTTTTGCGGACACTGCGGAAAGTATTTCAGATTCAATTCCTGGAAGAGACTTCAAGATAATTTTAATGAGAATTGAAAAGAAGCAAAGGTCCAAGGTCAAGAACTCTGTCATGTCAAATGTTGAAGCATCTGTTGAAACTATGCTCAGTTCACTCAAGAAAACAAATAATGAGCGTGATGCTGTACCAGATGTTGAAACATCCTTGGCTAAATCTGGACAAAAGTCTAAAATTGTCCAAAGTATATCAGATGATGTGGTACTTCTTGGAAGAGAGTTTAACATAATTATGAAGAAGCTGAATAGAAGACCAAATGTTCAAGACATCTCATCAGATGAGAAATCTAACCACGAAAAAGGTGTACAATGTCATGAAAGTGAATGTTATGGACACATCAAATTAGAATGTGCTACCTATTTTAAGAAGCAAAAGAAAGGTATAAATGTTTCCTGGTCTGATGAGTATGACTCTAAAGAAGAAGATATTGGACTGTGCATGTTTGATGTTTGTAACTCTTGTGATTCTTCTAATAATGAGAAGTCTACCTTTCTTGGTAAGCCTAACACGGATAAATTTGATGTTGAAGACCAAGATACTTTTGATATGAAGAATCATGATGCTCTTGAGCAGCCTACTTCAAAGACTACTGGTGATATTACTAAAAGGTCGAGAAATCCAAGTGGTAAAGCTATTTTCTCAACAAGCCAATCTATCAAAACCCCTACTATGGTAATGAGACAATCTGCTAGTGTGGATTATAAGAAAGGATGGAGCAAGATTATTCTTCATGCTATCATGTCAACTGAGAATAAAAGTTTGAAGAGAAAGAGTCCACCTACAAGTGACTCTAATCATGATGTGGCAGTAAATGCTCCAACATCTATGCTTTATGCACATAAGAAGACAGCCAACAAGAAAATTCCCCCCAATGTCCCTGATATTTCCATAGACAAAGTACTCCTCAACTCCATTGCAAATATACAGAGGTGGAAGTTTGTGTGCACCACGAGATCAACCATGGAAAGGGAACTGGTCAAGGATGTGCTGAAGAACAAGGAGATCATGGATCTATAAGACTTTTCTGTTTTGAAGAGAACTATAATATGGCTGGTTAGCTGTTATGAGAACCGGGTGAATGAATTCTTGATGAATATCCTTGAGTATTGTGATAATCCTTCTTGCAAGGGGTACATAAAAGTCCATGTAAGGAGTAACCGGGTTAACTTTTCGTCTATCAAGGCGTTATTAGCAGCTCAGGCTGAGATTGAGGTTAATGACAATGCCATATGCAAGACCATCACTTGTAATCAGGTCAAAGTTTGGCCGAAGAAGGGCAAGTTGTCATCTAATGAGCTCACGGTGAAATATGCAATTTTAAACAGGAATGGAGCTATCAACTTGATGTTCACTTCTCACAGTTTTGACATAGCTACAGGTCTGGACAAGTCTCTTTATATTGTTGGTACTAAGACCTCCTATGACTTTGACACTTATGTTCTTGATCAAACCATAATGTATGTTAAGTGTTTGGATGTGAAGATGCTAATAGAATTTCTCGCGCTGCTCTGTAGTATTATTCTTAATCAGCATCTTGATATTTTGATCAGCTATGATGTTTCCAGTAAGAGGGAATCTCCTCTAAGGTTGCAGTGTAGAATATATGAAGGAACACATGTCTTAGATAATGCTGTAACATCTGACAAGAAAACTTTTGATACCATGACCATAAAAGAGATAATTGCTTATGTGATGGGTCCTGTGAAAGTTGGAAGTCTTGGAAAGAGAAAGAATGAAAATGTGTTTGTAAGGATCATAAGTGACCGTGGAAAGGAATTTGAAGATGTCAATTTCTCATATTATTTGCTCCTCTGAAATATTTACTCTCGATTACTCTACTTATAGCATAGCTTACAAAGTCTTTAATTCCATAATCAATGCTATGATAGAACCCATATATGTAGAAGATTTGGATAAAAAGGGTATCGATTCTACTACTGAGATTGTTCAAGAATATCAAACCCTAGGATTAGAAGATTCTAATAATGTTTTTGTTGATGGTGGTGCTACCACAAAGACCACTGAGAATGTTGTTCCGGAGTCAACACAGAAGAATGACTCAAGTGCTGTTTCTAATGAGAATCATGAAGATACTAATCTTCCTGTATTAGATGCTATATCTGATGCTAGAGCATCTGATGTTCCAAACATTGCAAAGAATTCTGAAGAAATTGTGTCTGGTGATACTGTTGAGATCTTTCAAAATGATGAGAGTATGAAGACTACTGAAGTAGAAATAGAGGATCGTGTTCTCTCAGACTCACAAACTGGTACTCATCATATTGAAGCTGATGTTAAAATTTTGTTATTCGTGAACAAAACTGCAGAGAAAACTCTTGAACCTGGTATAGTTGGAAGGTTGATAAGTAGATTGAGAAATGACTCTACACCTCTACAACAACAGAGAAGGAATTGAAGAAAAAGCATGTGTCTTCTAATAATAGTGAGTTTGTCTTAGAGGAACATGTTGTTGAAAATGCTGGCACATCTGACAAGCCAGTAGAAGCAGGGAGAAAAAGAGCTAGAAATGTTTCATTTGTTCCCCTGGATATTGTGTCTTTCCATCATGAAGAAAGATCTTCCAGCTGAAAATTTATTTGTGAAAGAAGGGCTGCTGTTGAAAGAATCCTGAATCAAGAACTTCATGATTTACAAGAACTCATGGAGTTAATTGATGCAGCAGGTTCAATGAATATTGTGCAAAGTTTAGGAAAGTGCTATGGATTTTAATGTGAACATAGAGGAAGACTGTGATGATCCATGAGTGCTGAGTATATGCAAGTTTTTTTGTTTGAGATGATTTGGTGAAAGAATGGCCAATCAAGAAAAAGTTGTTAACAACTAAGCTAACTTGGCTAATCGGGTGCCAAGTACACACTCCAATGATGTTTCAAGAGGGTTGAGTATGTTCATCCATGATGTAGGTACAAAGTTTGTACTTAATTTTGGTGAATATATCTTATATCAGACTATAGTATATAGGAAATCTAATGCTACAAAACTTCCTATTGTTTTTCCTACCTTGGTCTGTGATATCATTTTGCATCAATATCTTGAGATATGTAATCAATCTGATGATGCTAGTCAACAAGAGGCATACCTTACTTTAGATCCAAGGTTTTCTGGACAAGCAACATGCTGCAGACATTGTTCTGGCATCTTCCAAAGGCACATCTGCCATGCTAAGCAGACAACAGAGGATTTATGATTTCAAGACTATGAGTAAAGCTCTAGATGACAAGAAATTCTTGGTGGATCGTGTTATTCAAACTCTAGAAGCTGAAGAGTTGATTGCTCATGACGATAGAGGAAATGATTTAGTGGTTGAAGACTTTGAGGGTAGTGTTGATCTTTGATCTTATGTGGTACTTTTGACCTCTTGCATCTGATGTTATGTTGTTTTTATGGGTTAAGCCCCGGATGTTCTATGCACCTGCATGTGCACTTAGTTGCAATATGCACCCTGTGGTTATGTTCCTCTGACCATGTCACCTGCTTATATGTTCATGAAGTGAAGAGGAGTATTATTAGTTGTGCCAATGAAGTTGAAGTTTGAAGTTTATTATTCTGATACCATATTAGTAGTTAGTAGTTTGGTTTCTTGAAGGTTGAAGATTATTCCTTTGAAGTTTATTGCATGTATGATTTCTGTGATTGCTATGCTTGCTGCTATAGCTATCTGCCATGAAGACAGGGGGAGTGTAGTATGCTTTGTTTTATCCCTTATCTGTTTAACTTTTATTTACCTGTTGATTATATGAAGGGAAATATTATGTGTAGTATATGTCTCTTGCCTATCTATCTATGAGTGGAGTGATTGTGCTTATTTTGAGGGGGAGTATATGCATCTTGTGTGATGATGCATGTTGTGTGATGATGATTAAGTAGAATTATTTTCTACTATATTCTGCTGATTGCATGAATTAAGGGGGAGAAAATTATTTTTCCTAGTCCTTAAGCTTGATCTGTCTTGAAGCTTCTGTTTTCATCTGGGAATCTACTGTCAGAGGTTAATTCTCTCTGTTCATACTCTATGAGGCTAATTGTTCGTATATCCGCTGTGCATGCCTCTGATATATTGATGGCCAAAGTATTCAAGTATTGTCCTATCTTCTTAGCTCTGTATTGATGTTGATTTGAAGATTATTTTATTATGCATATTGGTCAAAATTGATTTGTGTCAAAGATTCTGGTGATGAAACTCCTTATGAATCATATTGATATGTATGATCCTTCCAGAATCCTCATTAGCCTTGTCATTTAAACTGTTGGTAATTCTACAATAGTATGTGAATGCTTGACGAGATGCTGTGGCATATGAAACAACATTATGTGATCAGTAGTTTCGCGCCAACAAGTGGTGTATTTCTGTACGCAAGCTTCTACAGATTCTCTAGTAGTTTTATTTTCTTCTAGCTTGCTGATCAAGGCATGTGTATCTGATGAAGCTCAAGATACTACTCTTGACAATGTTGTGCCTAAAGTTTTGGTCTATGACGTGCAAGTGTACATGAGAAGTCCTTCTGCTTATCTGCTGATATGACATATTGAGGGTCTTTATGCTGACATGGTAATATATTTGATGATACTCTACTAGTTTGGTTGATGATCATGCAATGAAGAGTGATTCTCCACTTATCCTGCACCACAAGCTATTCAGCAAGAATCATGCTCCAGACATTGCTGGAACATCTAAGAAAGTTGCAGCTGGACCTATGTCAAGTAAGGATATGATAGCTGGGTTGAAAGAAACCTGCAAAGCTTTGGAACTTTAAGAAGCCCATGTTGTGGCTAATCATGAGATAAACACACTATGGAGTATCTAAGATGACATGGTGTTCTTTGTAACGTATTTCATCTTCCCGTTGCATGTTGTTGCTATATGAGAAGATTGGTTGAAAATGAACGTTCTAATGAAAGGAAGAATTTTATATTGAAAGTGGATCTCTACAATATTTCACTCTGAAAGTAAGTATGTAGAAATGAAAGTTTGGTCACATTCATAGCAATATGGTGACCTAGTTAGTTACAATCATAGCAATATGAGTAACTTGTACATGATCCTTTATGATGCACATTGTATTGGGAGAAGTTGGTTTTCATATCTACATCATTATTCTCCATCTTCTAATCATTATTATTTTCTCAGCAATAAGAAATTCTTCTACTACTGTAGTACGCAAGGTTCTAAGAATGAGAGGTGGTTCACACTTTATGGTAGAGGTGCCTATCACTGACTATGTAGAATCATAACTTTGCACTTTATGCAATATCCATGCTCTTCTCAATGGTATGATATCTTCTGGTTATTAGCTGTGCGAATATGCTAGCCTTTTACTTCTGAGATGTTCTGGTATGACATGCTATGTTTGAAAAATTTATATCTAACAAGTGGGAATAATAGTAATTACTTCATGATCTTGATAGTTGTTACTTGTTATGATGTTAGTTGTATGATGTGGTTGCTGATGCTGTAGCATGTTACATGAAGTAGGAATATATTGTGTTGGATTGTGCAGTTGTGGTTATCTGAGTATGCTGATAAATGAAGATACTATGATCTGGTCGCAAGTGGTCTATGATGCAATGTGAAATTGCAGAGCAGGTTTATGAGCATGTATTCTTTATGTTTCCTCTTCTTGTGCTCTTAAGATGTTTATGCTACTTTGGTCTATGCCTATTTCAAATTCTCATATGAGGTTTGACAATATTTGTGGCTAAAAAGGGGGAGAAGTTAGCTGATATTGGCTGATATGCCTGATGTTCTATTTGATGTTGATACATCTTTCTATATGGTGACATGGAGTAGTTTGTGTTACTTTCATATGTATTTAGGGGGAGAATTGGTGTTTCTCTATGATATGCGTGAGGTATTATTCTCAGGGGGAGTGCTGATGTTGAAGGAGAGTGTTATGCTTATGCTTTCATGATAATGCTATATCGGAGAGTGTTATGCTTATGCTTTCATGATAATGCTATATCAGATGTTGAAGCATTCAGTTTACTGTGAAGCACTGTGTGTGATGAAGTGTATCTTCTCTGATGGTTTTATGTGTGAGGTTGTTTTCTGTCATCCGCTGTTGTATGTCTCTGACGTTTGTGTGTTGAAGCTTATGATAAGCACTTTTATTGGAAATCTACTATGTGAAGATGTTTCTTGTTCTTCTTCAAAATGGATATGTTTTGATTAGTTAAAAGGAGAGTGCTATGTATATCTCTCTGGCTTTCATATATGGCCCAAATGTGTTTTAGCCAAAAATTTGCCAAAGGGAAAGATTGTTGGTGTTTTTGTATGTTGGCTATAATTTTGCAAAAACCCATTTTGTCACATGCTCTAGGAAATGCTGAAGCATCTGAGTATGTTGTGATCAGAAGCTTCTAGGCGCGTGCGCGTTTTTGTTTCTGTTTGTTATTTCTAAAAGATATCTTTTAGAAGATTTGTTTTAGAAATTATATTTGTTTAAGGCGGAGCTGGCACAGCATGTGCGCCTTGTGTCACAAGTAATCTCTTGTGTGAAGATTTAATTCTAAAATATATCTCATATATTTTATGAACTATTTGTTTGGTGCTGAAGATTTATTGGATATATTTTTGAAGACTCCTATTCTTTAGGAACAAGTCAAGCCCAACATGATGCCAATTGAAATTCCTGGCACTCAGTAGTAAGATGCTTTAGCAATTGCTACAGCGTCTACTCACAACACAGATAATAGTAAAAGCGATAAATAGCGGAAACGTAAATAACACAAGAGTTTGTTGACCCAGTTCGGCGCAACTTGCCCTAATCTGGGGGATACCAATCCAGGAGGAATCCACTACTATAGTCCTAGTTTCAAGACACCAGTAAACAGCCAGCTTACTGCTTCTAACCTAGCAACCACCTTGTGCAACTCAACCTAGGAACTCCTAGGTCAAAGGCGCCCCGCCTTACTCCTTACTAACAACACGAGCACAGCACAGTGTTGTTCACAATCAAACACAGACGCTTATGATGGTGAGAACACACTCAAACATAAACAACAACCTATACCTTTAGCAAGTATCAACGTGATACTAGAAAAGGCTCACAAAGTTCACTAAGTAAAATAAGGATTACACACGCTTTAGTGAACACAATAAAATTCTCACAAACCTAAACTAGGTTTGACACAACTATATATAGAGTCTTCTTACTGGGCTTGACTTGTTCCTAAAGAATAGGAGTCTTCAAAAATATATCCAATAAGTCTTCAGCTCCAAACAAATAATTCCTAAAATATATGAGATATATTTTAGAATTAAATCTTCACACAAGAGATTACTTGTGACACAAGGCGCGCGTGCTATGCCAGCTTCGCCCTAACAAAAATATTCTTTCCAACAAAAATATAATTTTTGAAACAAATCTTCTTCAAAGATATCTTCTGGAAATAACAAACAAAAACGCGCACACTTCTAGAAGCTTCCAGTCACAACATAATCAGATGCTACAACATTTTCTAGAGCATGTGACAAAATGGGTTTTTGCAAAATTATAGCCAACATACAAAAACGCCAACAATCTCCCCCTTTGGCAAATTTTGGCTAAAACACTTTTGGCAAGCATGCATAAAACTAATTCTTCAAATCAACTTCAATTTTTAACTAGGAAGAATAAAACATAACTTGGATGCATAGGCTAACCATGTATCAGAGGCATGCACAGCGGATAAGAGATAAATAGCCTCATAAAGAATAATCAGAGAGACTTAACTCTCATAGTGGATTCCAGGGTAATATTAATAGCTTCAAAAAGCAACAACAGACTCTAAGGTCAAGGAAAAATAAATTCCTCCCCCTCAAGTCAACAACACTTCCTCTTCAGATATACTCCCCCTCAATGGTAGGTAGATAGGAGTAATTAGATAAGGAAAAAAAATACTTCACTCCCCCTGTCTTCATGGCAGATAGCTATAGCAGAACTTATAGCAATCACAGACATACATGCACTCATGCAATAAACTTCAGAAATCAACTACTGCTAATTACTCATGTGTATGAGATCATATAAGAGAACATATCAAAGCAGTAACTTCTTCAAAGCTTCAGTACTAATACTCCCCCTTTTTAGCCAAATAATTTGACAAAAGGAAAAGAACATCATATTGTCAGAAACAAATAAGCACATAAAAGAGTTAGTACTTATTACAGACCAACAACACACATAGGTGCATAATATTCAGGGCTTAACCCACAAAAGGAACATAACATCAGAATTACAAAAGAAAAAAAATGAGCATTAAAACTCATCACTTCCTTCAGAATCCTCCACAACCAATGCTTCATCATGAGCAGCCATCTCTTCAGCTTCCAAGGTTTGAATCACACGATCCACCAAAAACTTCTTATCATCTAGTGCCTTGCTCACAGTCTTCAAGTCAGCAATCATTTGCTGTCTACTGAGCATAGCAGATTTTCCTTTGGCAGATGCTAGAGCAATATCTGCAGCATGTGATTTTTCCAAAAACCTGGGATCTAAAGTAATCTCTGAATCTCTTTTAACAGCCTCATCAGTAGATAAACAGAGCTCAGGATATTGTTGCAAGATAATATCACAAATCAGGGTTGGAAAAGCAATAGGGATCTTAGTAGCATTGGTTTTTCTATGTGCTATAGTTTGGTAAAAAATAAATTCACCATAATTGAAAGCAGATTTTGTACCTATAGCATAGATAAACTTACTCAGCACCCTGGAGACATCATTAGAATGGGTAGTAGGCACCCAATTTGCAGCTGCAATCTTATTCAGTATAGCATACTTGGTAGAGAGCTTGGCAGCAGACAAATTATTCTTCATTGGCCACTCCTTGACCAGATCACCAGTAAGGGTCTTGCAAATTTGATTCTGAGTTACTTCCAACTCAGCTACATCTTCAGTGCTCCTGCCTAGGTATTGATTAATTACAGCAGGTGAAAAGTTAACACATTTGCCACGTACAAAGACCTGTCTATATTCAACACTCATAGGAACATCACAGTCAGTTCCTATGTTCACAATGAACTCTCTAACCTGCTTGCTGTAGCACTTGCCCAAGCATTTGACAGTCTTCACCAAACCAGCTGCCTCAATGACCTCCATAAGCTCTTGCAGATTCAACAGGTCATGATGTAGATTCCTTTCCACAGCGATTCTCCTTTCACAAATGAATTTCCATCTAGAGGCACCTTCCTCGTGATGAAAGGATACATTATCTAAGGGCACAAATGGTATACTTTTAGTTCTTCCTGACTCTGCTGGCTTGTCAGATGTGCCAGCATCTTCCACAGCATCTTCATCAGCTACAAAGTCCCCATCATCAGATTGCAAGTGTTTTCTCTTCAGGGTCTTCTTCTTAGTCTCATCAGTCACAGTAACCTTACTCTTTGTCCTACCAGGACCATACTTCACAGGTTTCAAGCCATCAGAATTCTTGGCTTTCTTTGTTGACTTTGGTGGTGGTGTCACATCTCTTCTAGCTCTACTCCTTAACCTCCCAGCAATGCTAGGTCCAGGAGTCTTCTCCACCATTTTGTCCAGAGTTGACAAAATCTCAACATCAGGTTCCTTGTCTTGTGAACCTGTTTGTAAGTCAGAGAGGGTATGATCCTCTATTTCCTGTTCAGCAGTCTTCATGCTCTCATCATTCTGAGAGACTTCAACAGTATCACCAGACACATTCTCATCTGCCTTGTTTGCAGTGTCTGGAACATCAGATGCTCTAGCATCTGTTACAGCATCCACATTCTCAGGAAGGTTAGTACCTTCATGATACTCAGCCTTTTTAGAGGCAATAGCAGATGTATCATCTTCCTGAGTTGTCTCCAGCACAACATTATCTGTGGTCTTAGTAGTAGCACCACCATCAACATCAATATTACCAGAATCATCTAATCCTAGGGTTTGAGCCTCTTGAACTACCCTACTAGAAGATTCAACATTTTCCTCACCTAGATTATCAACATACAATTCTTGCATGGTATATGCCTTTCTGGATCTAGATTTGGACTTAGACTTCTTCTTTTTCCCTTGTGATTTCACAGATTTAGGGGAAAGAACACTTACCGACTTCTTCTTTTTCTTGGATTTTTCTTTCTTTGATTTTGCGGCAGTGTCGGAAGCGACAACAAATATGGGTTCTGCAACAGCAATCAACGTTGCAGTTTCAGCCGGTGGTGGCGATTTTGGAGAAGAATCTCTGATCGGTGATGAAACTGTAGTAGACATGATCGATGTGAAGTAGTAGTGAGGATGAAATATGATAGGTCTGAGAGATAGGAGAAGTTTGAGCGATTTAGTGTGATGAAGCAGAGAGAAAGATCGATTGCACTTTAGAGAAGCAAAGTAATGATTATGGCAAAAGCAGTTTACACAAAATAAAACCGTTCCTTGATTAGCGTGCGCCCTAATAGGATAGGGGGAAGAGTCAGTTGCACACTTTTTGAAAAATAACTGCTATTGGCTTTCAAATAGGAAAATTCCCAATTTGCCCCTCAACTTCTCAAATTGTGTTGCATCTAGCGCCTTTGTAAAGATGTCAGCCAGTTGATCATTTGTAGCTATATGTTTCAGTATGACAATCTTTTCTTCAACTAGATCTCTAATAAAATGGTGCCAAATATCAATATGTTTAGTCCTACTATGTTGAATAGGATTCTTGGAGATGTTAATGGCACTCATGTTGTCACAGTATAATGCCATAGCATTTTGTACCACATTGTACTCCTTCAACATTTGCTTCATCCATACTAGTTGAGCACAACTACTACCAGCTGCAATATATTCTGCTTCTGCAGTTGATAAAGACACACAATTTTGTTTCTTACTAAACCATGATATGAGATTATTCCCTAGGAAGAAACATGCTCCTGAAGTGCTTTTCCTATCATCTGCACTTCCTGCCCAATCAGCATCACAATAGCCTACTAACATAGAGTTATCACTATGACCATACAAGATTCCATAGTCACATGTCCCATTTACATATTTTAAGATTCTTTTGACTTCTGTGAGGTGACTCATCTTAGGTTCAGCTTGATATCTAGCACATACTCCTACAGCAAAAGTAATATCAGGTCTGCTTGCTGTGAGATACAATAAGCTTCCAATCATACTTCTATAGAGACTTTGATCAACACTGATCCCTTTTTCATCCTTGGTAAGCTTCAGATGTGTTGCTGCTGGTGTTCTTTTGGTACTAGCACTCTCCATACCAAACTTTTTCACAATGTTTCTTGCATACTTACTTTGAGACACAAATATAGTATCCTCCATTTGTTTGACTTGGAAGCCAAGAAAGAAGGTTAGTTCACCAACTAGACTCATCTCAAATTCTGACTGCATATGCTGCACAAATTGCTGGACCATCTGATCAGACATACCACCAAAGACTATATCATCCACATAAACTTGTGCTATCATCACTTTGTCTTTCTCTTCTCTTACAAACAGAGTCTTGTCATTTCCACCCTTTTTGTACCCATGATTAACCAGAAATTCAGTCAACCTCTCATACCAAGCTCTAGGAGCTTGCTTTAGACCATACAAGGCCTTTTTCAGTTTGTAGACATGATCTGGAAGATTAGGATCAACAAAACCTTTAGGTTGTTCAACATAGACTTCTTCATTCAAGTACCCATTGAGGAAGGCACTTTTAACATCCATTTGAAACAGTTTGAACTTTAATATGCATGCAACACCTAATAGAAGTCTTATGGATTCAAGACGTGCTACAGGGGCAAATGTCTCATCAAAATCTATCCCCTCAATCTGAGCATAGCCTTGAGCTACCAGCCTAGCTTTGTTTCTAGTTATAGTGCCATTCTCATTAGATTTGTTCCTGTAGACCCATTTAGTACCAATTACATTCACACCTTTAGGTCTAGGCACAAGATCCCATACCTCATTCCTCTTGAATTGTTCAAGTTCTTCTTGCATGGCATTAATCCAGAATTCATCAGTAAGAGCTTCCTTGACATTCTTGGGTTCAATCTTTGAAACAAAACATGAATTGGACACTGCATCCCTTGTTCTTCTTGTAATAATGCCTTGATTAAGATCTCCAATGATAAGCTCTTTTGGATGATTCTTCTGAATTCTTGTAGATGGACCTTTGTTGAGTTCAGTACTACTTGATCCAGAGTCAACATCTTCCTTTTCAGTTTCAACAACCTCTTCCTGCTGATCAGATGCTATAGTTATTGCTGGAGCATTAGACCTCTTATCTTCACTGGAGTCATCTACCACTACATTGGATGATTCCATCATGACTTTAGTTCTGGAGTTGAACACTCTATATGCTCTGCTGTTGGTAGAGTATCCTAAGAATATGCCTTCATCACTCTTGGAGTCTAATTTCCTTCTTTGTTCCCTATCAGCTAGGATATAGCATTTGCTTCCAAAGACATGGAAGTACTTGACAGTTGGTTTCTTGTTCTTCCATAGCTCATATTAGGTAACATTCGTGCCAGTTCTTAGAGTGACTCTATTGTGTATATAGCAAGCAGTATTCAAAGCTTCTGCCCAAAAATGATATGGAAGATTTTTGGCATGTAACATTACTCTAGCTGACTCTTGCAAGGTTCTATTCTTTCTCTCAACTACACCGTTTTGTTGTGGTGTAATTGGTGAAGAGAATTCATGTGTTATCCCTTCAGCTGTACAGAACTCAGAAAACTTGTAGTTCTCAAACTCCTTTCCATGATCACTTCTTATTCTCAAGACCGTACTATCTTTTTCTCTTTGTATTTGAACACATAACTCCTTGAAGACATCAAAAGTGTCAGATTTCTCCCTAATGAATTTGACCCAGGTGTACCTTGAGAAGTCATCAACCATTACAAAGGCATATCTTTTACCACCTAAGCTTTCCACTTGTATAGGTCCCATCAAATCCATGTGTAACAGCTCAAGTATTCTGGAAGTTGTCAGATGCTGTACCTGATGGTGAGGCTTTTTCGTTTGTTTTCCAATCTGACACTCACCACATACGTTCCCTTCTTCAATTTTGAGTTTTGGTAGACCTCTGATTGCTTCCTCAACTATGGCATTCTTTATACTCCTTAGGTTCAGATGACCTAGCTTTTGGTGCCATAAAGTTACTTCATCTTCCTTAGTAAGCAAGCAAGTTAACAAGCCGACTTCCTCTTGTGGTTCCCATAAGTAACAATTATCCTTTGACCTTACACCTTTCATTATGACTTCTCCTTCTTGATTAGTGACCAGACATTCAGCTTTTGTAAAGTTAACCAACAATCCTTGATCACATAGCTGACTGATACTAATTAGATTGGTCGTCAACCCTTTCACAAATAGTACTTTTGTGAGTTTAGGTAAACCTTTTCTTTCCAAGTTTCCTATCCCCTTGATTTCACCTTTAGAGCCATCACCAAAGGTGACAAAGCTTGTTGCATAAGACTTAACATCAACCAGAAAATTCTCAATTCCAGTCATGTGCCTGGAGCAGCCACTGTCAAAATACCAATCTTCCCTAGATGTTGCTTTTAGAGATGTGTGAGCAATAAGTGAAACAAGTTTCTTTCTAGGTTTCCAGTTTTTCTTGACAGTCTTTCTAGACTTTGATTGCTCTATCTTACTGGGGTGTCCATGAAGCACAAAACAATAAGGTTTTATATGACCTTTTCTCCCACAATAGTGACATATCCATGGTTGAGGTTTTTCTTTTACTCCCGGATGCTGTACCGGTTGCTGCAGCAACTGTCTTGGCCTTGAGAATGTTTCATTGAGAGGTGGATACATAGTATTCTGAATATTCTTCTTCTTTTTGTTAAACTTCTCATAGTCAAATCCAACTCCTTTAGGCTTACCTGAGATTTGTTGAGTCAGAATATCATCCAATTTCTTAGTATCATTAGTCATCATAGAGACAAACTTCCTTTGATCTTGGATTTTTGAGTTCAGCACGGTCACTTCTTCTTGGAGCTCAGAGATAGTAGATAAATGTTTTTCATTTTCACTCAGAAGCTGGGATATGGTCTCCTTTTGTTGCTCATTAACTCTGGTTTCTTATAAGCAACTGCTAATGCATCATAGGTTAAGAACCCATCACCTGATTCTCCATCAGATAAACATATTCCTGTTAGCGCAGTGATGTTCTTTGTAGACTCAGTCTCAGCTTCTTCCTCAGAGGTGTCTTCATCTGACCAAGTTGCAGTCATACCTTTCTTCTGCTTTTTCAGATATGTTGCACATTCAGTTCTAATGTGACCATACCCTTCACATTCGTAGCACTGAACACCTTTAACTTGAGCAAATTTATCATCAGTTCTTGGACCTTTTTGAGAGGCAGAGTTTCTGTTGATTTCATATGATTTTTCTTGCGCAGATGTTCTAGCATTTCCTCCAGCAAATCTCAATCTGGGTCTTCTGTCCATAGATTTCAGCACCTTGCTAAATTGTTTTCCAAGCATTACTACAGCATTTGATAAACCTTCATCAGTATCTATGGAACTCCCCACGTCATCTTCATCAATGTTTGAGGCAAGAGCTATACTTTTATTTTTCTTTTCTACCCTCTCATTGATTTTCAACTCAAACGTTTGAAGAGAACCAATTAGCTCATCAACTTTCATATCACTAATATCCTGAGCTTCTTCTATTGCACATACCTTCATATCAAATCTTTTGGGTAAAGACCTTAGAATCTTGCCTACTAGTTTCTCATCAGATATCTTTTCTCCCAAGGATTCAAATGAATTTGCATACTCTAGCACATTCATATGAAAGTCACGCACACTTTCTTCTTCTTTCATCTTAAGGTTCTCAAACTGAGTTGTTAAAATTTGGAGTTTTGACTTTTTCACCCTCTGAGTACCTTCATGAGCAGTCTTCAAGATATTCAAAGCATCCTTGGCCACAGTGCACTGATTGATCAGTCTAAACATGTTTGGATCCACTCCATTAAATAGAGCATTTAGAGCTTTGGAGTTTCCAACTGCTGCAGCATCTTCAGCCGGGGTCCAATCTTCTTCAGGTTTGAGTTCATCAGTATCAACATTATTAGCGTCTTTCACTTTGGGATGGTCCCATCCTCTGAGTACAGCCTTCCAAGCCCTGGTATCAAGTGATTTTAAGAAAGCCGTCATCCGAGACTTCCAAATATCGTAGTTAGAATCACTCAACAGGGGTGGCCTGTTCACCATTCCTCCTTCTTTATCCATTATGCCAGAAATAGTTCCCTGGAGCTCACCCAACCGAGCAGGGTGCCTGCTCTGATGCCAATTGAAATTCCTGGCACTCAGTAGTAAGATGCTTTAGCAATTGCTACAGCGTCTACTCACAACACAGATAATAGTAAAAGCGATAAATAGCGGAAACGTAAATAACACAAGAGTTTGTTGACCCAGTTCGGCGCAACTTGCCCTAATCTGGGGGATACCAATCCAGGAGGAATCCACTACTATAGTCCTAGTTTCAAGACACCAGTAAACAGCCAGCTTACTGCTTCTAACCTAGCAACCACCTTGTGCAACTCAACCTAGGAACTCCTAGGTCAAAGGCGCCCCGCCTTACTCCTTACTAACAACACGAGCACAGTGTTGTTCACAATCAAACACAGACGCTTATGATGGTGAGAACACACTCAAACATAAACAACAACCTATACCTTTAGCAAGTATCAACGTGATACTAGAAAAGGCTCACAAAGTTCACTAAGTAAAATAAGGATTACACACGCTTTAGTGAACACAATAAAATTCCCACAAACCTAAACTAGGTTTGACACAACTATATATAGAGTCTTCTTACTGGGCTTGACTTGTTCCTAAAGAATAGGAGTCTTCAAAAATATATCCAATAAGTCTTCAGCTCCAAACAAATAATTCCTAAAATATATGAGATATATTTTAGAATTAAATCTTCACACAAGAGATTACTTGTGACACAAGGCGCGCGTGTTGTGCCAGCTTCGCCCTAACAAAAATATACTTTCCAACAAAAATATAATTTCTGAAACAAATCTTCTTCAAAGATATCTTCTGGAAATAACAAACAAAAACGCGCACACTTCTAGAAGCTTCCAGTCACAACATAATCAGATGCTACAGCATTTTCTAGAGCATGTGACAAAATGGGTTTTTGCAAAATTATAGCCAACATACAAAAACGCCAACAGACTCTATATATACATGTGTAAAACCTAAAGTCATTAGCGAACCCATTATTTTACAAAAAGAAGTCTTTAGGGTTTTAGGGTTTCGTGGTTAAAGCCTTGTGGTTTAACGTGTGCACTCCTAAGCTTTTAAGCATGGAGTTGTTTGTGTACCACTCTTAAACTGTGAAGTACGGAGTTGGTTGTTCTTGTGTTCACTAAAGCGTGCGTTGGTTATATGTTAAAGTAGTGAACTTGTGAGCCTCTTTCTGTATCACGTTGATACATGATAAGGACATAGGTTGTGTGTTTTGTTTATTGTGAGATTTCTCCTAAGCCCTTAGGTACGGAGTTTATTTCTATGTTTATGTATTGAACTTAATGCCAGTGCGAAGATCAGTGAACCAGAGGTTGTTTGCGTGGAAGTCTTCAAACTGAGAGGGAGTGAGCAGAGGTTCTCATATCTAGGAGTTCCTAGGTAGAAGTCTATACGGGTAGTTAGGAAGTGAGAAGTGCAAACGAGGAGTTTGACTTTGAATTCGTTTTACTTAGTGGATTTCCTTCCTGGATTGGTATCCCCCAGACTAGGGCTATTTGCGCCGAACTGAGTTAACAAACACTTGTGTTATTTATGTTTATGTCCTTTAATGTTTTTTATGTTATCTGTTCTGTGCGTAGATGCTGTAGCAATTGTTAAAGCATCTTACTACAGACTGCCAGAAATTTCAAAGACTTTTTTATGATAAAAAAGTCTTGTGTTATTCAATCAAGACTTTTTAAAAAAGTAAGTAAATCTTGTGTTATTCAATCAAGACTTTTATAAAAAATAAGCAAAAACTTTTTAAACAAGTCTCTCAAAATCTCATAGAATCAATATAATCCCAAAAAGTCTTTTAAAATCTTCAAGACTTTTTTATCATAAAAAAGTCTTTTAAAATCCATTGAAATCCCAATTGAATAACCCCCCCCCCCCCCCCTTAAATTTTTTCAAATCAATATCCATTACTCCAAGGCTCTTAGAGCATCTCCATTAGTGAACCATATCAAAGGTATTTTGTGGGTCCCATTAAAACCACATCATCTTGAAATAACTCATTCAATTTTTACTCCATCAGTGCAACTCTAAAAAACTTATATTGGTCCCACAATTTTACATTATATATTAATATTTTATTCATATATAATTTTTTACAACTTAAATATTAAGTGGGGCCCAGAAAATCACAGTTGCTTCACAAAGTAATGCAACTTCATGCTGTCAAATTATGAACTTGCTCTACCAGTGAACTTGACAAATTCTCCATAGTTGTGTTACTCCACCTGGCGAACCTCTTGTGAAGTTGCACCAATAAAGGTGCTCTTAATATTATTGAAGTGTGGAACATACGTCGTTTTGGAACGACCCTTGGTATGGTGATGGGGTGCTTATGAGAGATCGGTTTTCACGTTTAACTGGGCTTAGTGTGGAGTTGGAGGTGTCGGTTGGTGAATTATATCGGAGGGGGTGGGGTGTTGGGGGTGGAGGTTGGGTGTGGCGGCGTCCTTTATTTGTCTGGGAAGAAAATCTGTTGGGAGAGTGCTGTGATTTGTTATCTAATATTACTGTGCAGGCTAATGTGTTAGACAGGTGGAGTTGGAAGGGTGGAGCTTCTGCAGTCTACTCTGTTAGAGAAGCTTACTGTTCATTGGTTCAGCATGGTATCGGTGTACTCTCGGTAGAAACTCAGTTCATGTTACCGTGGCATAAAGTAGCTCCCTTAAAAGTTTCAGTTTTTGCATGGCGGTTCTTTCAGAATAGGCTCCCGACTCGTGATAATCTTCTCCGTCGGGGTGTGAATCCAGCAGGTTCTGATTTGTGTGTTTTCGGGTGTCCAACGTCTGAATCTCTTTCTCATTTATTTTTTGTCTGTGAGTTTGCACAAAGGGTGTGGTATGGCTTGCTTCAGTGGTTAGGTGTGCAATGTGCTTTTCATTCAGAAGCTTTTATGCATATCCGTCAATTTATTGGGCTCCAGGTGCATCATGTGAATGTTAAAGGTTTTTATCAGCTTGTGTGGTTAGCTTCTATTTGGTGGATATGGAAATCTCGCAATGAGTATTTTTTTCAACATAAACCTTTTGATGTGGCTCAGGTGGTGGACCAAATCCGTCTCAATGTGTGGTGGTGGTTAAGGGCTAAACATTCTGATTTCTTGGTCGATTTTAATTTTTGGCTCTCTGATCCTATGTTGTGCCTAGGGTGGCAGGGCACCTGACTGCGTTGGCATGGTTTTATGTTTTCTCTTAAGTATGTGGTGTCCAGTGTATAGCTTTCCAATTGGTATTTTGTTTGTAATGTCACAACTTTGTTATCCTGCTAATTGGGCACGCCTTGTGCTCGGTTAGTATGTTTTTATATTTTAATGAAATTTATTTGGCCGTTTCAAAAAAAAATATTATTGAAGTGATTTGGTTGGTCTCCACCAAGGTAATCAGAATTGGATTGGTTATCGAATTGGTTCAATAGTTTAATGGATCAATCGAAGTTCAATCAGGTCGGACCGTTTTTAATAAATATATTTTTTTATTAATATAAAATAAATAATAACACAAAATTTTATAGTTTAACACATAAAAAACATAAAATTAATATAAAGTTAAAACTCAGGATGCGTTTGATCTGCAAAATGAAAATACTGGACAGAACAGTACATGATAGAACACCACAAGACAAATATTTACGGTATTGAACAAATATTTACGGTATTGAACATCACCACAATCACATATGAAACACAATTTTATTCACCACCAGTATCCAATTTACTGGGTCTAAGTTGGCTAATTCGATTCAAGGCGTGAGTTATGACAAGTAGGTTTCAATCATCTCCAAAAAGTCATGCATAACAATGTTGTTTTTCCTAAATCTGTAAATGTAGTCTTTAAACGAATTAGTTTTGCAATTTAAAAAAGAATAGCGGCACAGCTTGTTGACCATTTACCTTCGACACATATATAATTATCTTTATATATAAAAAACGCATCTCCTATTAGAGATCTAATGATCCTCTCCCAAATATAAACACTAGCAATAAGTCAGCACACAATTTTTTTCAAACACAAATTTGTAAACAAACCACACACATTCACATATTAACCACTTTCAAGGAAACCACATTTAAACACTAGCATTAGATCAGCACACAAATTTTAAATATACAAGGCATAAAAGTTACAATCAATAAGTCATTCATAATATCAAACATAACATCCTATAATTATTGCAAAAATTTGTTTTAACACTTGCATTTTTCAAATTTTAAGAATTCACCAACTCTTTACTAAAAGGGAAAAACCCGTTGCAAGTCGCAACAATTATTGAAAAATACATAGTTATACCGTTCATCCTACACAATTCTTAATTCATGAATCGAACTCACATTTTCCATACGAATAATGAAAACTATGTGCATATTATGAAATTGTGGATTGAGAGGTGCATATAGCAGTTGGTAGGTGAAGAATTAGTAAAAAGCACAATTACAAGATATGTTTGAAGAAGAAGACAGTTGTTATAATAGTAGTCTGGCCCAAATATTTCCTCCTATTTATAAACTCTAAAAGAATACACAAATAATTTTTTTAACTCTATTTCTAAGATCATATTCTCAAAATACACAATACATCTAAATTTCCTTGGGGCACATAGGCAACAATGAAGTTACGAAAATTGAGGTGTCGCAAAAGTTATTAAAACTTTCATAATATATTAAACATGATTCTAAAGCTATCAAAGAAATTAAAAGGTTATTAAAATGTATGGATGTATGAGAGAAATTATATGAATAACAATATTGTGATGAGTAAATAATGATAAAGATAAGACAAATAATAGAGAATTATATTTTTCACTTAACTGTGAACACAAACACATTTATTTTCAACACACTTCATAGCGTAATTAGGGGGGCACGTAAAGTATAGACAATTAGCGTCATAATCACATGTTCTTGGATTGTTTTTTCGTGCAAAGACTATAAAATTACACCTTCCTGCAATATCAAATGAAAAAGAAAAAATTAGCCATCCTCGACTACAACAAGATTATGTATGTGTTAAAAAAAGAGAGAATGAGTTTACCACCAACGTCGATTACAACAAGAATTCCGCAAACAAAAAGGATCATAGCGTAAACTAATTTGAGAATTTTAGCCATTGTTTCACATATGCATGTAAGAAATGGAAAATTATCCCTTTGTATGATAAACTTTTTCATTACAATTAGAATAATTATCAAATGTCTCTAAAGAACATTGATGTATCATGTTTGTCCCTTTAGTTCATGTAATTGATTACTAGACCTTCACCGAAAAATAATATTTCATTCTTGATTACCAAACTTTCATTATTTATTTTTTACTTCTTAATTATCTAACCTTTCATAATAGACAAAGGAAAACAAAAATTGTATTATATATGTAAACTCATAAATCATTAGCAAGGTCTCATATTTGAATCTTGTAAATAATTAAAATGTGGTTGGAAGTTTGTCAAGAAAAAGTGGTTGGAAGGAAAGATTCGATTAAAGACGGTCAATTAAATTCGTTGGTGGATATATATATATATATATATATCAATTATTAAAAAACAATAACATTATTCATTTAAATTCATAGAGAATACGTCATTATTAATTACATATTTAATTTCGTTAAAAATTAATAAGGATGAATTTGCAAACAAGCGTTAATAGTATAAAACTGCATAATACATGTCTCAGACAAAGTCTATATATAATTGATATGAAAAAAGTAAATGTCCGGAATAGTCTTGCATCCGAATCTGCAATATTAACGATGCTAAAATCTTTAAATCTACATGTACTGAATTTAGATCGAAGTAAATATGAACAAAACAAACACAGTACCAAAACGATCAAGTTCTTTTGTATTTAATTGCCAACGAACAATTTTTTTTCTAAAAGGTGAATTTCCTATCAAACAAGTGAATCATACTCTATAAATCAAGTGAATGTTGATTTCATGATTGAATAATCTGCCAGGAATTGATTTTGAAACTTACCTCTACTTAATTTATATGTCCTTCAGTTATTACCACTTTTTAATTTTTTTTAATTATTTAATTTAATTTTTAATTTAAATGATATTGTCCGATTTTAATTGGTTGAAACTAAGAATTACAGTAAGTGTTAAGGAAGAGATCATGCAAAAATTTCTCGTAAAGAGAGTTCATTCATGTATAGAGACTTGGTTTTATTAATAATATATTTGTCATAAAAAAAAAAAAAGTTCATTCTTGTTTACCAACAGTTAACTGTTTTTTAATTCATTTATTTGTTGTTTTTAATTGAAAAATATTTATAGCATTTTATTAATTAAAGTGTATTCAATACATGTTTGGTCAATGATGGAGGAGGAGAGGAATTTTAAAGAAGAGAAGGGGAGAGAAAATATTTTAATTAAATATATGTTTAGTTTAAAAGAGGGGATGAATACGGGTGTTTGCGGTGTAGCTTGGATCAGTTTTAAGATAAAAATTCATCTGACTCAAATATAAAATTACAGGCAGTGTGGTTTGGTTATGGATGCTTAAATAAAAAAATTCAATCTGGTCTGATACAATCTAATGCGGTTTAATTTAGATCGGTTTTTGGAATCCAAATTACAAGTTGTAATTTTATTAAGAATATTAATGTTATAAAAGATAGGGTAAAATATTAATTTAACTATAAAATATATCATGTAATAGATTAAAAAATAATATTACTGAGCGATAATGATCAATTATGTTGTGAATTCCTTAAAGTCACACCAATAAATTTGATGTGTGGAGCAAAGTGATTAAGCAACCAAATCAAAGAGCATAGAGACAATGGATATTAGTCCAATAATATGAAGCAAGAGAAAATAGAGAAAGCAGTAATAGACACAATCATTTGTTTACCCAGTTCAGTCAAATTCCGACCTAATCTGGGGGAGAGAGTAGCCCCTTCGTTCCACTATTTCCAAAGTATCACCGTTACAATGAAACTCCCAATAAGGGTTACAAGAATTAGCCGTCAACCTAATCCTACCCTAATCCCAAGTTTCTTCCCGTAACCAAGAAACTTAATATAGTGTTTCCAAGATGAAGAATCAACAATTTAGAAAGTAATTGTTTCTTTACTTCCTCACTTGTTTCCTTGGAGCTACATTTTTGCTCTCTTGTTTTTCTATGAAGAAACAATATCTATTTATAGAGAAATATATCACTTAAAAATAGGAACAAATCTGTCTTGAAATAAAACAGAATCTTAATTTGTTTGAAATATATTTAATTTAAAACCAAACAAAATCTTCCATTGTTTTCAAACATATCTAGTTTAAAAACAAACATAATCTTTGTCCCGATTTTCAAGTCAATCTTCACAATTCTCCACCTTGACTTCAAATCAGTGGTGATGCCAATTTACACCAACCACCGTGTTGCTCTCTCCATCTTGAACTTCTATTATTCAAGATCACAAGCCAAGTCCAAGTCACACTTGAACCTTGACCTAGGCACTTGCTTCCACTTGCTTTCCGCAAGCATTGCTTCCTTTCCTTCATCCCTTAGAATGTCTTCCTTCATGAAGTTCTTGTCTTCCACTATCATAGGGTGTTTAGATAGCCTAACAAGATGCACCGCTTCCTCTTCAGCCTCCGGAGTGATCAAACTCGTCCTCCTGAAGATTTGCTTGCTCACAACTATCACCGGAATTTTAGATAGTTTAACAAGCCCAACCACCCTCCGATCCCTAGGAATACCTTCTGTCATCCGGAGTATTGCTTGGCACCAAACCAACCTTGGAATTTTAGGTTGATCCACCTCAAGCTGCAACATCAAACTCCCCTTGCTTCGAACTACCTCCCGTAGTATACCAAGTTCTCTAGTTTTATCAAGGTTGCTTTCAATTGCCTCCCTGAAGTTCCTCTCAAGGTCTTGCACTTCTTCAGCCACAATTGAAACGTTACCACCAATGTCCCCATGGCCACACCACTTTGGTTCAACAATTCCACTCTCTTCCATATTTCCAAGAGCTAATGTTGTTTCTCTCCTACTATTGAAAGACTCCACCTCAATCTGAGATTCCACCAAAGTATTTCCACCATGTACTCCACCTTGTAATTGTTGTACCCCAATTTTGGACCTAAAATCATACATCATTTTTCTCATTAACAAAAAATACCAAAAAATATTTGTGTTTGGTTCTTTTGATAAGACGGAGTTTTCGAATCAATTGATAAAAAGTCAACTATTAGCCAAAGTCGAAGTTTGACTTTTCACTTTTTTGGTCAACATTAAATCTCTAAAGTCAAATATCATGAAAAACATGTGAAATTATCAAGTTTGATCATCAAGAATCAAGAAAGTCAAGAAAATGTCCAAAAGTCAAAGGTTAAGGGTTTGAAATTTTTTCTAAGTTACAAAACTGCATGGTCATGGAGGTAACTTTGCATAGTTGTAACTTCCTCCTCAAGCCACCAAAATTTTCAAACAAGAGCTCTATCTCAAGAGCTCATGGCAAAATTCAACTTAGTGTAAATATGAGAAGTCATAAAGATCATTAAAGTGCTTAAATGTATGGCCAAATTTGATGTTCCAAGTTGTTGAAAAATTCTGATAAGGAATTTTTCTAAGTGTTTTTATCAGTTGCAACATTGATTTTTCGTGGCCAATTATCTACATGATCTAAGTTGATTCAGTTCAAGTGTCCAACATCAAAGTTGTAGAGTGCCATTCCCTCTTTCCATTGGTACCAATATCATGTGTTTGTGTTGCTCGAGCACGATGTTATGAATTTTCAAAGAAGCCATGGTAGAGCTGATTTTGGGGTCAGATTACAAGTCATTTTTTGTTGATCCAAATAAGGGGGGACCTCAAAATCCAACCTTCACACCTTTTATTTTCAAGTGTTCTCTGATGTTTAGCATGTCTAAATGGGCTTGGCACATGAAGCAAACCATTATTCAAAGATTATGCCATAAGTGTGAAAAGTGTTTTTTACCAAAAATGTTTAAAGTAGCTTTTATCAAATCACTTTACATTGAGCCTTGCATTGAGTTTGTCTCTGAACACACTTCATCTATGCATCAGAAGCAAGCCAAAAGAACCTCCTATGAACCACAAAACATGTCATTTTGGCCATTGAATTCAAAGGTGAACCAAAGACATTTTTTGAACAAAATCTCATTTGCAAGCAAAGCAGCCACAATGTATGCTTCAAACACACTCCATGTCTGATTCTGAGATCATCCCAAGTTCTATAAAAGCCTCTCAAGTCTCAGAACTGGAACACACAGGAAAAACACAAAATTAACTCAAAAACTCCATTCTTGCAACTTGAAAACCTTGAACTCGAATCTCTTAATTTCTTCGATTTTCTTCCAAAATTGTCATTGAAATATCATCACTATATCATAATTAATCTTCTGTATGCATTAATCACCAACTGTAACACCTCCATTACCACCTCCAAAACACCATTTTTGTCACTTTTAACTTGATTTGGGTAGGACAACTCAGAAGGTTTCAGAGCAAGGTGACTGTACCATTACGGTACTGGGAACTCAAGGAAGCTAAAGGTACCATTTTTGCATCTCGAAACATCACTTGAAGGGGCATTGGACTTTCTCCAATTGGTAAGCTTTCTTGAGAATTCAAAATCCCTAATACATGCATCATTTTGAATAAGTTTTGAAGCAAAAATGTAGTTTATAATGTTAGGATTGAAACCCCTAAGTTTTATGCTACTGATTGTTCATTTACACCAACTAATTACATTTTGTTTAAGTTTAGGGTTCTTAGTTTTTGGTTGATTACGAGTTATACAGTTTATTATAGTTAAAATAAATGCCATATTTGGATTCCTTGTGAAATTCTGAGCAAAATGGTATATTAACATGTCAAATTTGGTGAACAAATGAAAAATACGATTTTTGCCATGGTGTTGTTGTTTAAAACGCGAACAGAGGAAGAAGAAGGAGATGGCGCGCGCTGTTTCGTTCAAATATCCGATTTAATACTTAAATAAACAAAGTGCATTTATATCATCAAACGCGTGCTGGTTCAGTGGCTGGAGGTTTGTTTTCTCATACAAAGGTCACGGGTTCAACACCCTCCTCACCCTTTTTCTTGAAAATCTATTTATTTTTCTATGTTTTTGTTTCTTTTATCTTTGTACATATTATTAAAAGTATCTAAAAAATCCCAAAAAATATATGTGTGAGTCTATTATTTTTTTGTGAAATTACTAAGTTCAAGTATTAATACTAAAAAAAAACCAAAAAAAAACTTTTTTTAATGTCAAAATATAAAAAATGTTTGTTTTTTTTTATGACTTTGCTTTCTTTAATTATTTAGTTAGAATACAAAAAAATATAAAACAACAAAAAATGATAACATTTATTTAGGCTTGTATGTCTTGGCATTGCATCATGTTTATTTTATGCTTGTATCTCTATTTTATAATTATGCATTGTCTTCGTATTTATTTAGTGCTTTTTATTTATTCGTCTGTTTATTCGTTTATTCGATATGGTTGTAATAATTAATTGTTCGATATGGTTGTAATAGTGTAGGACTCTATTTATTTATCGCTTTGTTTACTGCTTTCTTAGTTCACACACATAAAACGCCAAAAAATTCATTTCCAAGGGATAAGACTCGTAGTTAAATTTCAAATTAATTACGAGACTTTCTTAAAACCAAAAAAAAAAAAAAAACTCTTTTTCCAAAACAAACATGCGATCCCTTTAAAAACAAACGCAAGTTCACCTTAGTCTCAATGTTACCACAATCAATTTTCAACATGCTAGTATCTACAACCCTTTTCTTTACAACATCTTTTTTTAACACAAAAACGAATACACTTTCGTTTTCATCAACAACAATTACATTTTCTTCACAACTAATTTTCATTACAACAACGAATACACTTTCATTTTCATCAACAACAAAGGTCTTCAAATATTAGTGTAAGAGTTTAAGCTCAAAAAGCTTAAAATAAGCTATTGTCCCAAACAAACACTTATTGAATAAACAAGTACTAACAAATAGTCAAAATAAGCAACTAAAAAAAAGTTAAGAAAATAAATCTCATTAAATTTGGACTCAATAAGCTTAAATAAGCTATTGTCCCAAATAATCACTTATTCAAATAAGCTAGAAAAAAAACATGATGATAAAAATGTATGCAAATGAATTAAGAGATTAAAAGAGATGCACACCTGAAATGGGAGGTGCAGAAAATAAGAACTGAAAATCAGCAATGAAAGCCCAAAGCCCAATTCAAAGCTCCAGCCTGGGGGTGTAGGAAGAAAAACGGGAGCAGCAAAAAGCAATGAAGAAATAAACCCAATTATCAATCATCCCAAACCATAAGCGAACCGGACCAAATATTCAACCCGAACCGAACCAAAGACCCGGTTCACAGAAATGAACCGGTTGGGGCATGAAGCTCACTTCGGTTCAAACGTGATACCTTAAACGGTCACCGAATCTCACAAACGAATATTCGATTTAATAGTATTTCTTGCGTAGATTTCAAATCTACCATTACTTTTAACAACCGTTAACCGTAGAGAGAGAAACACGAGTTCCAAGTTTGGACTCAAAATTTCAAACATGTGATTCACGCGAAAACAAGCAACAAAGACGATTTGAAAAGATTATAATGATTCCAGAAGTGAGAATCAAGATGAATCGCGTTCGTTTCGTGTCTGAATCATGCCAAAACGAAGTTTGAAATTCCGGCCGATAAGAGAGCTCCGATCTGCTTGTTTATGGGTCTTTTTTGATTAAAACAATGATGGAATCGTGCTTAGGAGAGGATGAGGAAACTATTGGTGTTTTTAGATTTTGATTTGGATGAGTTTGAAAAAATGGGTGTGGTGGTTTTCCGGCGACCGGAGGTAGATTCCGGCGCCAGAATCTGATTTTCTGATCAGCCTTGATTATTCTCTGACTTTTTTGGTGTTGGGAATTGTGAGAATTGATTGTCAATGATTAATGATTGAGTGATGTAAGGTTTTTAATTATAGAAGAAAATTAGGTTAAATAGTATTTGTGTAATATTGTGTAGAAAAATGATAAATAAAAATAAATGGTAAATGAAAATGAAATAGAGATGGTGAGGTGGAATGATATGATTTTTACTATTTTTGGTAAACTTTGAGATAAAAGGTGAAGATGAAATAAGTTCAAATAAAATGTGATAAAATGTAAATCTTTTTGATATTTTAAAATATATGGTAGTAAAATATAAAATGCTCGTAAAATAAGAAAAAGACTATTTTTTGGATAATCGCTAAAAGGCGTACAATTTAAAATAAAGTGAAATAAAAATGAAATATTTAGAAATAAAAGGAAATTTAAGAAAAATGATAAAAATATGAAAAATGAAAGAAAAATGCATGAAAAGAAATAAAATATTTTTTTGTCCATTTTTATGCAAAAAATGCAAAATTGGATTTGTAGGTCAAAAATTGGGGTACTACACAACCCACCCATATGACACCTAGCTCTTACCACTTGAACTATCCTACGGGGACATAAATAATTTTTGATACAATATATGTAGTGCGTCTCTATAGAATAACTCAAGAGATTGAATTGAGGAACATATGAATTGAGTAGAGGAGGTCTAAGAATCAATCCTTAATGGAAATAATTTATGTTTCTGATGTTTTTAAAAAAGAAATTTTTTTTTGCAATTTTGGTGAAAGAAATTTTGTAAATGAGAAGAAAATTTGCACGGTTTATGGTTTACTTTTTTGAGATTTAATTAAGATTGAAGATGTAATTTTTTGTAGATGAAATCTTTCTGTATTGTCAGATGAGACTTTTTGGCAGGTTATGGTAACATCTTGGTTAGGCTTGACTACGATAACACATGGAAATATTGCTGATCATCTTCGATACTTTGGTGAAAAAATTGGCTATTGCACATTATTTAATTGATATAAGTCACGGTTTTTTGATATCAGTGGCATGGGTTAAAGTTAACAAAACTGTGGACTTAGAGAAAAGGCGACGGCTATATATATATCACACATCTCATAAACTATGGGAAAACCGTGGCCTAAACTTTAAGCCACTCTTTTTTGGGTTTAGACCATACTTTTTGTATGGTGGTCTATACTTAAAAATGTTGTAGTGACATTTTTAAGCATAAGAGGATCAATTAGAATCTTTAATATAAAAATTAAATTTCAGGCTTTTTGGTGGTTAAAATTGAAATACATTATAATCTATTTGAATTATCATTATCGGAGAGTTAATCCTTTTTTTTACTTGAATGTTGTTACGTAGTTTTTTTTTTGGTTTCTTTTCAAAAAGAAAGTTAGACCTTTACTTATTTCTAGAGGTGTCAAATGGGTTGGTCCGACCCATTTATTTTTGGGCCATATTTTAGCAGCCCGGCCCGGTCCTGCATGAGCCCAGCCTAGCCCAATGGGCTAATGGGCATTGCCGATTTGATTTTTTATTTTTTTTCAATTTTTTCTATTTTTTTAAAGTGACTTTGATATATTAGTTCTTCGTAATTATTAATTTTATTGAAATATAATTGTATGCAAGTGTAAATAATTTAAATATAACAATTTTTATTGAACTTACATATTAAACTATAATTTTCGTAATAATTATATGCAAGTGATAATATTTTATGTATTTATTGATATTATTTTTACAAAAAAATACAAAATTACAATTAATGGGTCGGCCGAAGCCCGATCCTCTAGAGGGCTTCGTGGGCTTGGGCCAAAAAGGCCCGAATATATTTAGGCCAACATTTTTGCAGCCCAGGTCCATCCAAAACTGTGGGCTAATGGGCCGGCCCATCAGCCTGACCCATTTTTGACAGCTTTACTTATTTCTAACATATTCTACTTCTTGTGCTCAAAAGATTTTTTTTGTTATGGATGTAATCTCATTTTGATTTTTTTGTTAAATTGTCAATAAAATTTGTGGTTTAGATTAGTCAATACTATAGCTGATCGATAAATTACACCTCTAAAATCGTTAAGTGAAATATTCCCTCCGTCCTATTATATAAGCACCTTTACTACAAAAGTTTAGTCCAAAAATATAAGCCCTTTAACAATTTTTATATTCCAATGCAACTTAGTAGTAATAATTAGAGGTATGTGTAAGCAAAAAAGTAATAAATGTACCTAGTAAATTGTAAAAGGGCTTATATTTTGGGACTAGACTTTTGTAGTAAAAGTGCTTATATAATGGGACGGAAGGAGTAATAGTGTACAATGGTGACAAAAATAGCTAATACTGTAATACAATAATACACCAATGAAATTTTTTTATAGAAATTATCTGAAAAATAGGCAACTTTTATTGTATTGAGTAGTAAAAACTAAATAAAATATTGTGACTTCTTAAAGCCTTATAAATACCATCATAATAAAATAAAATAACATATGTATTGTTTTTTCTAGATCCAACAAAATAAATCAATCAACATCAGGTTGCAACATTATTTAAACATAAAAAATAATTCAACAAAGTTTCAGAAACACCATAACATAAATAAGAATAATTTCGCTTTATCCTCGTGTATTAACACATCGACACTCCTCAGTGTAGTCTTGAGGATATATATAGCCTGCATATATTTCATAAAAGAGAAACTCATAAAAAATACATTAAAAACATATGGAAAATGCTAAACAGTGCTACCGGGGAACTAGTTAAACTCCTTAAAAAAGAAATTTGATCTTAAAACTTGTGCATTCAATATCTCTGCCTTGGAACTTGTGCATTATTTTTATTTTTTATTTCCTTTTTTAATATACTTAACAAGTGCCCCGGAGACACTGTTTAGCATGACCCAAAACATATTCGTCATTGACTTACTTAACTCTATCTTGATCTTGATGATCAACACAAATGATATTTTAAATCTGATGAACTCATTTAAGTACGGAACACTTTTTCCTTTATAATTAAAAACAACTAATGTTAAAACATAGTAGAACTTTAGACCTACTATTTTGTATTATTTGAATTTTGACCTTTCTTTTTTAGAATTAAAATTTGAAGTCCCGTATGTTGACCGATTTCTATAAATGAAAAGTACATTATTTTACTATTAGTCAATGTTTAGTTAATTGTTTTTTCGGGGCTTCGGCCCTCTTTATTCCCAAAAAAAAAAAAATCATTTCATACTTTTTTCTTTTTAGAAAAATATAAAAATTTCTCTTTTGCCCCCCCTATGTTTCTCTATTACCCCCTTAAACTCTAAATTACCCTTTAATTCGGGTCGTAGATCCCGAATTGAAGTTCGGGATGTAGAACCCGAACTAGTGCAAGTTTTTAAGTTTTAGTATCGATACTGAAAAGTGCAGCATCCATACTGAAATGATTTTTGAGGGAGTTTTTGAGTTCAGTATCGATGCTGAAAAGTTCAGCATCCATACTGAAATGATTTTTGAGGGAGTTTTTGAGTTCAGTATCGATGCTGAAAAGTTCAACATCCATACTGAAATGATTTTCTGGGTGAGTTTTTGAGTTTAGTATCGATGCTGAAAAGTTCAGCATCCATACTGAAATGATTTTCTGGGTGAGTTTTTGAGTTCAGTATCGATGCTGAACAGTTCAGCATCCATACAGAAATGATTTTTGGGTGAGTTTTTGAGTTCAGTATCGATGCTGAAAAGCTCAGCATCCATACTGAAATGATTTTTGGATGAGTTTTTGAGTTCAGTATCGATGCTGAAAAATTCAGCATCCATACTGAAATGATTTTTGGGTGACTTCTTGGGGTGCAGGCACAATTTTTGAGTTCAGTATCGATGCTGAAAAGTTCAGCATCGATACTGAAATAACTTCGGGATCTACGTCCCGAATTTTGTTTAAATACCCCCTAAGGACAAAAAAGGTAGTTAGGGAGGGGAAAAAGAATATTGGGGGGTTAAAGAGAATTTTTCGGAAAATATATATAAAATCTTCTTATTTATGAAATTAGGAAATTTATTGGTATTTATTTATTTAGTTTTCTCCTAATTTTCTGATAATAGGGGTAAAACTTAACCCAATTTCAAGCAAAATATGAGGCTAGAATATTGTATTTTAAAATAGGCGGAATAAAATCTAAATTTAATCAAAATAAGAGGTTAAAACTGCATTTAAGCTAAAAATATTTAACATTAAGTTTATCAAAGAAATAGTGATATATATATATATATATATATATATTAAAATGGCTCTTTTTTTACCTGAATCCTTAAGGTATTAGGTATTTACAAATACCATTAACGCAAATCATTTTTATACGACGGAGATCCGGAAGTTGTTTGATACAATCTTCTTTAGTAACACATGGTACTTCTGTAATGTAAAAAAAGAATACAAAAAATATTACTAAAACGAGGTAAAAAATTTATATAAATAAATATATTTATTTTGAAACGGAAATAAATATATATATATATATTAAAATAGAAAAGTACAAAAAGTTAAAGGGGCAAAATCTGACCCATCTTAACGTGGCCTTTGACTACAACAAGAAATAGAGAAATAAAGAGGATCATTATTGTATAAGAAAATTTGAGAATTTGAGACATTTTCTTCTTATAACATATATGTTGTTTGGTCACATTATATATATAGAAAGAAACTTTTACGTCAATTAAATAATATTTAACAACTAGGAGATGCAAGATATCCTTTCATAAAATTAGAATAATTATTAGATGTCTCTACAGTATATTGATATATATTGTTTGCCCTTTTAGCTCATGAATAGATTTCGTATGCACAAAAAAATTGTTAAAATCATTTATTTATTTTTTTGTAATATACTATTTAATTATCAACAAAAAAATAGTACTATATGTTATATAATATTAAAATTAAAGGGTTAAACATATTTTTGTCACTATAAATTAAATCACGAATTTTAATGATCATGAATTATTGTAAGGAATGAGTACCCCTTGTACTCTTTATAATTCAATTTGTTTATCAAAAAAAAAAAAATCACGAATTTTAAATTTTAATCCCTCAAAAAGTTTTATATACTTTTAGTTCATACTTGCATTTTATAAAGATTATTTTGAAAAAAATAAAAATATCAAGAAAGCCATCACATGTACTTCTATAATCTTTGTTCCACCCACCTAAATATGGCTTAGTCCACCCTCATCTAGTAGCATATTAGGCCTTTCGCCATATGACCCGCCAATACTTGTTTGGATTAGGAAAATTACTTTTCGCACCCTTTCACATGCGCCATCCGAAATGACGATAATACCCCCTCACTATTTAAGCGATCGATAAGTTCGCTACTTAAGTAGTGCATGTTATAAAAATTGACTGTTCCAGGATGCAAGCCATGTTCCCGCCCCTCCACGTGGGTTTTTGAAAACAATAGTGTTCGCATCCTACCATGCGAAATTGTATTCAAAAGTTCGTCGGCTATCTGACGAACGCTTTTCATATATACGTGTATGAACATAAGAACAGTACACATTTACCAACTTCTCCAAATTTTACAAACCTCTAAAAAAACCCTCCATTTTGGGGGAAATCGTGATTCAATGGAAGAATTCAAGCATCAAGGAACTCGAAAGAATCAAAGGTAATGTGACTCTAATACCTTCCTATTTCGATTTCTTAAGCATTTCGTTGGGATCACTAAAGTAGCATAGTTTTTCACAAGAAAGGGGGTTTGAATTGTGAACGTTTAAAATTACCTAATAAAAATTTCACTTCAAAACAAACTGAAGATATTGATCTGAGATGAATCTGGTTAGTAGTTAAAAACTGGATGCAAAAGTGAATTGTGTGTGTAGTGTTTTGCTTTAAATAAAGGCAAGTAAAGAGAGAATTACACACAAACAATTTACACAAGCTATACGTTTAACTGCTAGAATGTGACCTAAACGTCGTTCTATAATATCAACTAACACACAAACATTTTCTACCCTGAACTACGAAGCTCTGATTTCCCATTGCATCTAAAAATACGTAGGAGCAGGATTCAACATCTTGTCTAGCACATTAACAAAAAAACTATTTTCCCCCCACTTATGAATGATTTCAATAAATAAAAAACATGAGAGCCAAATTTAAAACACTCATTAATCTCTAAAATTAATTAAAGGTTCCCGTTGAGTACAACAGATGCAAGGGGTGCTAGTACCTTCCCCTTGCATAAACAACTCCAAAACTCGAAACAGTTGCAATGACCATCTTTCCATTAATCATAAGGGTTTTATCGACGTTTCCCTTTAAAAATAAAATTTCGGTGGCGACTCTGTAGTCATTCCGAGCACTTATACGCCACTCAGGCATTTTTCACAGCATGACAGGAAAGGAAAATTTAAAGCAAATACTAGGATTGAATCAAAGCAAACTAATGCGTGTGAACTGAAATTTAATGGAATAGAACACAAACTAGAACAGAATGGCAATTTGTTGGAATGGAATGCCGATTAGACGAAATAGAACGCAACTAAAGGACGAGCTTGAGGAGTGTTCAAATGGGAACAATGAACCGATGGAATGGAATGGCAATTTGAGACAGAGAATGGAAGGTAATGGAACAGATTGAGATTTGACGGCGGGTGATGAAAAGAAAGGAAGAAGGAAATGGAAAAAAGGGTTGATTTGGGTGTAATATGAATTGAACCTGAACAAAATGGGGAAGTGTTAGGTATAGGCGAGTGATGAAAGTGAAATTTTCATTTTATTAGTACACCTTTTCTTTTCTTTTCTGATTTTTACTTTTTTTTAAAGCAAATATGTACCCGCAGTAATGTGTGTCATTAAAATGCTCCGTTGGTAAATGGCAAATTCCTTGTAGTGATAGTGTGCATGTTAGATATTTATGAATAAAGGAACAAGGAAAATTAAGGATAGATTGTTCGAGGAGTAGGCTTTTGATCCGCAATGAAAGTAGGCTTTGGACTCACATTATTGGATCTATAATTGTCAATATATGAAATGTGAGATGTTGACCAGGAACGATAAGGAATAATTCAAGATACATACTTCTTTGAATTGTTCTCACTACAACATTTTTGAGTTTAGGCCACAGTTTTTTCCGCCGCGGCTAAAAAACCGTACCGATAACTCGAATAAGCTACGGTTTTGTGTACGTTGCATCTTTTTCTTACCAACTGTCACAAAACCGTCCCTATATACGGTATAAGGGACGGTTTTATCACCATATGTATTTCTCTTACCAACTATAACAAAACCGTCCCTAAAACAAATTATAAGCCACACTTAAATTATATTTGTCAGCAACGGTCAGACAAATGTCTCTACTATAGTATATGAGCAACGCCTTTTTAAACGTCTCTACCAATGCTAAAAGGCTACGATATAAAACCGTGCCAATACCATATATTGCAAAAATAATTTTAGCCGGGAAGCTTCCCGCTCTAGGCAAATTATTTTTTTAAACTTTTAATCGAAAATAAAGCAAAAAGAAATAAGAAAAACCCATTGTCCAAAAAACAAAACCCAAATAAAAGAAATCTGATAAAACAAAAACTCTTCACTTCTCCCATTGTCGCTGTTCGCTCGCGGCTGTCCTGTCGTCGTTTTGCTCTAGCCGCCGTGTTCGCGCGCGGTGCTGTCTGAGTTTCGTCCCTTACTGTTCATTCGTAACTCAGTGTTCGTTTTTCGCATTCGTCCGTTACTGCTCATTCGTTCATCACGCATCGTTCAATCGCTCGTTCACTAGCTCGAGTTTGCCGATCTGTTTCGCAAAGCTTTCAAGTAAGGTACACTCTCTATGTGTTCCTCTTGTGTTATCAATTTCTTGTTGTTTCACATTTGGGGGTTTTTCCTCTTTGATTTATGGGGTTTTTCCTCTTTGATTTATGGGGTTTTTCCTCAAAATGTTGTCATTATGAAGAAAAAAAGGAGACAATTAAAGTAGGGTTCACCAAAATTTAGTCTTTGAAAGCTCTGTGTTACCAATTTTTCGCTCTCAATTTGGTACAAATTTAGTTTCATAGTTTTGAATAACCTTTGAGTTTGGTTTTTCTACTGAGTACATAGATGTATGAATAGTATCAATTATTTCATATGTATGAAGTTCAAATAAAAAATTATTTCATATGTTTAAATTAAGTTATAATAATGTATGAATGGGTTTTCAAGTCAGGTTACCTTTGATTAGGATGTCTACTCTTTCTTAATCATGGAGTGTCTGAGTAAATGTTCACTTTTATTCTCTTTTAAAATTTGGTATGATTGATCATATTGATTTTATTTTATTTCCATACTAAACTTCGCCAATCTACAGACTTAAAACAATTTTTGATTTTTACATTTCATTTGTAGGTTGTGTTGTGTGTATTAGATGTGCGCTATTTATTTGAACATTCATATACCATCATTATTATGAATTTATGATTGTTGATATTCAATGTATTAGATTAAAAAAGACTGTTGATATTATGATTGTTGATGTGTGGCAATTATTTCAGTATATTGCAAATTCATGTTGTGCAGTGATAATCTAATCATCTAACCATTTCTTATTGTAGATTGATGTTGAGGTTTATCAAGTTGAATTATTTAAACTTTTACTCTAGCTGGTTTATTTATTTTCTGAATTGGCGGTTGATTTTGTTTTGCGGCTTCTGGTTATGGACTTATACATTCCAGTGTTTTTCGTAGACTCAAAATGAAGAACAAAATCAACTCAAAGAAAAAGGAGGGTGGAAAGGTAAATTACAAAACAAGTGCTGAATTGCTGAAAATTTTAAAGACTCAACGTGAGAAGTTACTTGAAAAAATTGGAGGAACTAAGGCTAATGATGAGTCACATACTGTTGATGTTCAAGGACCTAAACGCAATCAAAATATGCCATCAAGGAATGTAGGAGGAAGTAAGGATTCTAAGTCGCTATTGGTTGAAGGTGATCAAGGAATCAATACCGGTCGTATTAAGCAATTAAAAAATATTGATGGAACTAAAGCAACCATGGTTGAAGTTCAAGGACAAAGAGGAAAGCCAAACACATCACTCAATGTTGCCGGAGGTAAAATACCTACAGTTGATAGACCTAATCAGAAGCAAAGTAAAAGAAAATTGCCTTCTTTTTCCATTGCAAGTCATTCACAAGAAAAGAAGTCTAAATTAGCTACAAGTGACGAAAGTCGAACAAAGGTGCTGAATGAGACAAAGAAGACCCAAAGCAAAGGATGCTTAAAAATTCAAGATCCAAACAGTCAAGTCACAAAGAAGGTTGTGACTTCAGCTGTTAACGAGTTTCAACCGAAGCATCAAAGCAACAAGCAACCCATGAAAAGTGCCACTTGTCATGGTGAGTCACTTGAGCAGCAACAAGGACCAAAGAAGACACAAAAATTGCAAGGGTTTCGAGCAATGTCAATTGATGACTTTCTTAAAGAAAATGGTGTGCCAATTGAAGAAGATGAAGAGTTTGCAATCGAAGGTGAAGAAGAAGAAGAAGATGAAATAGAAATAGAAGGAGAAAATGCACCCGAAGAGGAAGGTAAATTCAACTAGTTTGCTTTCAAAAAATGTCCTATTCTTGACAGTTTTATGTTATGTGTCATTAATTTGAGTTATTTATACTTCATACATGTATTAAGTATTCCTATATACAACCAAATTCTAAAAGGGACAATACAACAAAATAGTGCCTCTTTATAAGCTTTGTTGAGTTGAGGTATAGAACTCATGGCTGCATGTTCTATATAGGTTGCAAGTTTGTATTTGTATTATTATCTTATGTAATTATGTCTTTGCAATATTATCTTATGATATGTTTAAATAGGTGCAACCAAGAAAAGAACACGAGGGCCAACAAGGTGCTTAAATGTGCATGCAAGAGATTATGAAGAGCGTGTAGAAATTATTTTAGACGAAGATGGAGAACCTATTGGACCCAATGATAAAGTAGTGTCTGAGTTGAGTTCATTTATTAGAACTATTGCAAAGAGTGCTACATATTGTCCTCTAATTTACACCAACTTTAAAGCATTTACAACTAAGGAAAAGGATGACATGTGGCGTTTTGTTAATGTATGGGAAAATAATTTTTCTATTTCGTTCATACCTCAAATACATTTTAAACATTGGTGATAATTAATGAATTTCATTTTGTAGGAGAAATACATTATTCCTACAAAAGGAAGAAAAGCAATATTAACTCGCATCAATGATGCTTGGAAACGATACAAGAGTGATATCAAGAGGAAATATTTCTTAAAATACCCCAACCTGAAAGAAAGGTTAAAACATCGTCCCAAGAGAGTACCCGTAACCCATTTTAAGAAATTAATGCCTTTTTGGGAGAACACCATTGTTCAAGTAAGATTACTATGTCTATTTGATTTCAATATTATACATAATATTGATTTTTAAGTAACTTTAACTTCCACATAATGCAGGATATAAGTAAGAAGAATGCGGTGAATAGGACGAGACAAAAATATATACACCGTATGGGAACAAAGAACTTTGCTAGGATTAAGGCACAAATGGTAATATATGTTTGTATTTCAAACAAGTAAATTTTATAATAAATATGTGTTTCTTATTGCTTATATATTTTGTTGTAGCGTGCAAAGAAAGAGGACAACTCAGAGGTCACTCAAGCAGAGATGTTCATTGAAACTCGCACAAGTCGTAAAGGAAAAGAAGTGGACCAAGATACTCAAAATGTTATTGTAAGTATAACGGTAAATACATGAATACGAGTTTTATTTAAGTTTCTGTGTTTTAATGACCATGATTGTATATTCTTTCCCTTAATATTGATACTAGTTATGTGTTTGATTACTCTTTAGTTTCAAAAAACCATGATCGTATATTCTGTTTTGGATTCCATTGTCGATTGCTCTTGAGTTTGAAGCTTATGAATTTCAGTTATTCAAATATTGACGAATCTATACTCAAAATGTTATTGTAATATAATTGTAAATACCTTGTTTTTCTTATTAGACTAAGCTTCAAGATTCTATTCAAGATTCAACTGAATGTGCTGGGAAAACTTTTGAATCAATATTTGGAAAAGAAAAACCTGGTAGAGTGCGTTGCTTTGGAAGAATGGTAACACCAACTGTGTTAAAGAGAAATGAATAGCATTAAGAGACAATATTCTAACGAGACAACTGCCATGGCTAAGAAACTTAACGGCTTACAAGGACTCGTTAAATTATTGTTAAAGCAAGGCAATCCTGACTTGGATGATGAAGCTTTAGATAATATTATGGAGGATGCTATGGAGATTGAAAATGGTGCTTCCACGTCAGTGAATATGCATGATCTTGAAAAGGTAATATTTATGACTTATCCCAAAGTTTATGAACTTATTGTTCTAATTATTTGTCGTGTTGAAAGTATTTAGACAATAAACTTGAAGTATTCAAATATGTTTTTTGTACATGTAATTGTGAAACCCCTTATGTAGTTGTTTCTGGTCTTGTTATTTTGCTACCGGTTTTCTATGTTAGGCTGTTTGCGGTTTGGTGCTTTGTGATAAGTGGGCTCAGTTAGATTTTTGGGGGTGTGGTCATGTTGGCTCTGTAGCTTAGTTGTGAGGTTGGTGTTGTTTTGTTGTCTGTTAGGGGCAGTAAACTCTTTTCGTTGAGTTTGTTTTATTTTGCAATATAGTAGTTGTGTGCGTATGGTTTGCTGGCTATTTTTTGCTCGTGACGGGTTCTAAGAGCTGCTACCGTATGTTTTGGCTTGATGTCATGTGTTTGTTTCTGTGGCACTGATTATTGGGGTCGTGTGCTCAGATGTACACTCTCCCATGTTGGTTTTGCCGTCATTTCTGTTGTTGTAGGTTTGGTACTGCGCTCACATTTGTTTTTTGCTGTCTTTAGGTGTTTGTGTTGTTATTGTGGCCCTTAGGTGACTTTGTTGCTTGTTTCATTTTAACCTCTACTTCTCTTTTAGTTGTTTTAAGTTTTAGAGGTTGTGTTTTATGTAAGTGGATCTATAATCTGAGACTTGATGTATCAGTTTTTGGTTTGATTAGTACTCCATCAACTTCTCAATACCTTATCAATTTTTTAAATGCAGGAAATTCATCCTACATTTGAGGAAGATGAGCTTGGAGAGGAAGATGGATGAATGATATGTTTTCCAGTGATTGCTAACAATGACAAAGTCTATGTAAAAACTAATACTTTTTGGTTATTTTGTTAGAAACATAGCATGTGTATGTTTTGGATATCTCTATACTTGTAATGCTACTTAATGCATGACTAATATCTATATAATTTAGACTTTAAAAATTGAGTATGTTTTTTTATTTTAGATATATAAATGTATACATGATGCAAGAATCATATCTATTTGTTGTTTTTAAAATAAAATCAAAAAATAATTACAATTTTAAAAACATTAATTAAAAAAAAAGGGTTGCTACAAGAAAGTGATGAAAAAACCGTTGCTAATAAAATTTAGCAACCCTCGAACAACCGTCCCTAATAACATGATGTGGCCAGGTAAAAACCGTTGCCCATTCAGATAAGCAACTCAATATAACAGTTGCCTAAAAGCAACCGTAAAACCGTCGCTACCATGATTAGGCAACCCTTTAGTAACAGTTGCTCAGTCTAACAACTGTTGCCACTATACCAGATCAAAACCGTTGGCAAAACATAAGCAACACTCAATAACAGTTGCTCATAGTCTGAAAACCGTTGCTATTAGACCAGAACTAAAACCGCTGCTGAAATTCAGATAACCGTCGCCTTTAAAAAAGGCCACGGCCGTATAGAGTACGCCAACAAAACCGTGGCGGAACCGTCGCCTAAGGTTTTAGGCACGGTTTTATGGTTTTAAGCTGCGCTTTTAGACCGCTCTCTAAACTCAAAAATGTTGTAGTGGCAAGAACACTAGAGGTGAAGTTAACATGGAAGATGCCTTGAAATCAGATATTGTATGTTCTTGTATTGCATTGACTTGTATATTAAAATTTACTGTTGTAACTTCATAATTTGCGTTGTGTATATTTACATAACACTTGTGTTAAGCGTTCAATACATGTTGTATTAAATTGCAAATTCTCTGTAATTTTAGTGTATCTCAATACAAATATATATATCCATGTTTCATATTTGATATATTAATTGATCGATATGGAATGTTATGTGACACGTTAAATAACAAAAGGTTTAAACATATATTTGGTCCCTGTATGTATACTAATTTTTCGTTTTAGTCCCTGTATCGAAAATTTTGACAAAATAGTCCCTGTATCGCGTTTTTTTTTTTGACGTTGGTCCCTGCCGTCCAATTTCATCCAAGTGGCAAACGTTTTGCCACCAAGACCCTGCCACGTGGCCAAAAAATGTTGCTGACTGGATTAGAGGGACTAAAACCAAAAAATTGAACTGAATGCAGGGACCAAAACCAAAAAATTGAACTGAATGCTAGAGGGACTAAAACCAAAAAATTAAACTAATTGCAAAATGACCCATTTAAACTCTAAATCCTTAAATTAAAATTTGTTTCTCTACTCTTCTCTTCTCATCAACCTTTCAACAGAGAGACTCATTGGTAAAAAAGATTATCCTGATGATTTCCCTTTCAACGATCCCGATCAACAACCGCCCAACCGTGATGGTTTTCTCGACGCGTTTTCTGATCATGTTGTCAACATTCGCAATGCCTCTCATAATTTCATCAAAAAACTCATACAAATGGGGCACAATGATCAACGCAAAATTATTTTGGCCATGAAAGTTGGTTTATGAGAAGAGAAGACAAGAGAAGAGTGGAGAAACAAATTTCAATTTAGGGATTTAGAGTTTAAATGGGTCACTTTGCAATTAGTTTAATTTTTTGGTTTTAGTCCCTCTAGCATTCAGTTCAATTTTTTGGTTTTGGTCCTTGCATTCAGTTCAATTTTTTGGTTTTGGTCCCTTTAGCATTCCACGTGGCAGGGTCCAGGTGGCAAAACGTTTGCCACTTGGATGAAATTGGACGGCAGGGATCAACGTAAAAAAAAAAGTGCGATACAGGGACTATTTTATCAAAATTTTCGATACAGAGACTAGAACGAAAAATTGGTGTACATACAGGAACCAAATGTATGTTTAAGCCATAACAAAATAATTATCATAGAATATATTTGAAGATCTACGTAACTTTATTTTAATAAGATTAGTAAAAACTAAATAAAATATCGCGACTTCTTAAAGCATTATAAATACCATCATAATAAAATATGTATTATTTTCTGACCAAAAAAAATGTATTATTTTCTTTATATTCAACAAAATAGGTCAAGACTAGATTTATTATACTCGACCCCAATGTCAGAGTATCAGATCCTTATAACATAATCTAAACATTAAAAAAAACCCAACAAGATTTCAAGAACACCGTAAAATAGATGAGAATAATATATTTCTAGCTTCTTTCTTGTGAATAAACACCTTGATACTACTCTTCATCGTTGTCCTAAGTCCTAACGATACTCTGCATATATTTCATGGAAGAGAAACACGTAAAAAAATAAGAAGTAAGATACATTTTACGTCACTTGTGGCATCTCAAAATCATTAAATAGAAACAAACACATAAAGATAATTTTACATAAAATTTAGTCCATATACCATTGTAACATTTTTTTGATTTTTCCCCTCTAAGTTTTTTAGTTTGAGTTAAGTACCTGCAATTCAAAAAGTTGTTATTTATAGGCCACATGTTATACCATACTCAATATAATCAGATAGTGGCCCAATATTTAAAACTATATTATATTACCACATCTTATAAGTTATATCACACTCTTCTATACTTTAATCCTTATTATATTGCACTACACAAAGTCCATACATAGTCGAATAAGTAAATTAAAATTCCTTAAATAATCAACATTTCCTTTCACTACAAAAATTCCCTAAAATATTTTTTCATTGGTTTGTAAAATATTTTAGTAATTAGATTGTATAAATAAACCTAGAAGCTAGTCAACAATTACATAAAATTTCAATCTATCGATGAATTTTATAAAATTCGTGATCGTTATTGCTATTCTTAATTTGTGTGCCGTGTACCACTTATTCAAGTGGTGCATATTAGATAAAGATCATCAACGATTATGCCAATGACATATTCAATTCTTCCTTGATTTTGTTCCCTTTTTCTTTTATTTTTTTTTACAACATATAGCTCTTCTAAGACTTATTTTACTCTATCTTTTGGATCAAACGAAATGATATTTTAAATCTCACGAGCTCATTTGTAAGAAATACTTACCAATATGAACCGTCTAAAATATATAGTTTAGTCAAAAACAACCCTAACATGAATCTTTTGTAAAAAAAAAAACCCTAACATGAATCTCAAAATATTGAAGAAAATTAAACACTTGGTCAATGAAAGAAAATGTTCATATCAGACTTCAGACAACAATAAAATAAATTAAGGACTTAAGATTCTACCAAAAAAAGGTCTAAGGTTTATTACTAGTGAGTGACATAACTTTTTCACAAATCCATTATATTGTCCTATATCATACAACAAAATCTTAATCAATTTGAAATTAGTTAAATACCACCAACAGTTAATAAACGAAAAGTAAATTTTTTGTAAAAGTTACTTTTTTTTATGAGGAAAACGTGTTTTTATCATAAATATGAATTTTTAATTACCACTTGTGGTCTCTATTTTTAAGGCAATTCATTTGTAGCCTTTGTATCTTTTAATTAAATAGTGAAAAAATGTGTATAATATATTATGAAAATCTGTCCCAAACAAATTTGAATTTTTTAAAAAAAACATGATTGAAATTTGAATTTTTAACAAAATATGAATTAAATATGAATATTTTGTCAAAAAAAAAATTTAATTTAAAAAATTCTATTTTTTTGGGAAAGGTTATTATAATTTTATAAACCTTAATGCAAAAAAAATTCAAAAATATGAATTCTACATATGAGTTAATTTAAAAGGAGGGACCAAAACTGAAAATGAAAAACTTTTGAGAGACTAAAAATTAAAGAATTTTTTTAAAGAGACTAAAACAAAAGGTTGATATATATATATATATAGACCAAAAACATATTTAACCCTAAATGTATACTAAAAATAATTTCATTTTTTTTAAAAAGTTATATAAAATCTTCCTAATAATGAAATTTCTCAATTTTTTTTAAGAAACAATAAAATTTTTTTAGTCTGGTTGTCATGGCTAGAATTTGACCCCTAAAGATGAATAAATGGCCGTATCATAGTTCGAATATCAGTCCCTGAATATTACATTTAAATGTCATACCACATGAGCTAGGCTCATGGGAAAGGGTTAAAATCCAAATTTCTTGATATTTATCTATGTTTTTCCCATTTTTCTAATAAGAGGGTTAAAATCCAAATTTAAGTAAAATATGCGGGCTAGACTATTGTATTTTAAAATAGGGTGAATAAAATAGGGGTGTTAAAATACATTTAAGCTAAAAATATTTAACACTATGGCTATCAAAGAAATTGTGATGTTGGAATTATTTTTGTTTTACCTGGAGCTTTAGGTATTAGGTATTTACAATAACCTTTAACGCAAACCTTTTCTATATGACGAAGATCTGGAAGTTGTTTGTGACAATCTTCATGACTAACACATGCTACTCCAGTAATGTACAAAACGAATACAAAAATATATTACTAAAAAGGGTGAAAGTCTTGAGCATAGAAATGTATATTAAAATAAAAAAAGAGTAAAAAAAGTTGAGGGGGCATGCAAAACCTTACCCAGCTTAATCTGACCTTTGACTACAACAAAATATAGAGAAACAAAGAGGATCATTGTATAAACAAATTTTAGAATTTGAGTCATTTTTTTCTTATAACATATATAAAGTTGTTTGGTCACTTTATATATAGTAAGAAACTTCGAACAATTTATATGTCAATTAAATAGTACTACCTCCGTTCCTTTTTACTTGTCGTTTTAGAAAAAATATTTGTTCCTTTTTATTTGTCGTTTTAGCAATTTAAGTTATATTTTGCCTATTATACCCTTCTTCGTACTTTATTTTATTGATTAAATTTTGTATAATTTTTTTTGTTGAAACAATATAATCTTTTTTTGTATAAATTTTTTGTTTGTTTTTAAATAAAGTTTGTTACAATTTTTTTGGAAATAGATAATGTTTGTGAAAAAGTAAGAATTTATTGGTAGATTAAAAATATGATATATATTTAAAAGAGGGCATAATAGGAAAATAAGGTGCAAAAATATACTCTCTTATTTTGGTCTTTTTTTTCTAAAACGACAAGTAAAAAGGAACAGAGGTAGTATTTAATAGTTATGAAGATTTAAGATATCTTTGTTAATATTATAATAGTTATATAAAATGTCTCAATAATATATTGATGTATTGTTTGTCCTTTTAGCTCGTCGAATAGATTGAGCATGCACAAAAAAGTGTTTTCAATCAGAGTTAAAAAAATAGAGATAGTTCTTGTTTAGTTGTTTACCAGCTATTAATTAATTCTTTTGTTTATTGACGGAAAAACAAACATATAGTACATTTATATATCAAAGTGTGTTTAATAGAATCATATATATATATATGGGGTTTGCTAACTTCCTTCCATGTGGGAGGAAGTTACCAAACCTCCACCCACTACATATTTACTAAAAACTCAATTTTATATATGCAAACCTAAGGTTAATTTTGTAATTTACATTTTATTTAATTAAAAACAAAAAAAAAAACAAAACACAAAAATCAAACCACCGATCCCGTTGATCTCTCTGCTACCGATCACCATTGCCGTTATCATCTCCGTTCCATCTCTTCCCTCAGCTTTGCAATTCCCATTATCAATTCACAGTGGAAAAATGAGAGCATGTTGCAGATTAACTAAGTTACTAACTAATTGCAAATTAACTACTAACTTAACTTATGAAATCAATACATCACACATGCTCACAACAAAAGCAGCAAGTAATTGGAAATTAGAACAACATATCAGCTTAATTGATTCGATTGTTGCAGACTTGCAGTTAATTGGTGAATAGGACTTCCCCAAGTTGATTTCTCAGCTAGCTCCTAACATGATTGAATATATCAAAGCTTGGAAGGCAACATCAGATTGAGCCTTCTCTACTACTACCTCCGTCCCAAAACTATTGTCCTTTTAGAGTTATGCACGTGAATTAAGAAACAATAAAGATTGATAAGTTAAGTCTATTTTACCCTTACTTTATTAAGAAAGAGAAAATATATTTAATTAATACTTTAACTTTTGTAAGGGTACAATTGATAAACTAACATTAACTTTACATTGGTTTGCGAAAAGAACAATAGTTTTGGGACAAAACTAAAATGCTAAAAGGACAATAGTTTTGGGACGGAGGGAGTACTAAAGTGTGGATGATGATGATTACGGCGATGTCGTGACGGTGATGGCGATGATGACGATGATGATGATGATGGATGATGAAGATTTTCGGCGATTTCAGATTTGTGTGACGGTGATATCGTGTGGAATCGTGTGGTTGAGGAAGATTTTCAGTGCGCTGATCTATGATTATTTGGTGTTTGATTGATGATGAAAGCTAATTTCATTTTGATGTTGATCTTTCATTTTGATTGATGATTATTTGGTGATGTTTTGGTGTTTAATAACTAATGAAAGGTAAGTTACAAAACTATCCTTGTATTTAAAATTGAGTTGAATTATTGTAAATTGGGTTTTTAGTAAATATGTAGTGGGAGGAGGTTTGCTAACTTCCTCCCACATGATTTTAGGTGGGAGGAAGTTAGCAACCCCTATATATATATATATATATATATATATATATATATATATTATGGGGATGGATAGCTCAACTCGTTAAGCTTAAGTTAGTTGAACAAAGGGTAAAGGAGCAGGAGGTTCATGGTTCAAGTCCTGACAAAACAGTACCTAATATACTAACAACTAACATTGTCTATAAAAAAAATATATATATCATAATAATGTAACAATTCCATAATTATTTTTTTATTTCATATATATATATATTGGCCCAGAGATTTAAAATTATTTTGTACCCATTACAAAAAAGCCTCAAGTTACGGAAAATCATCTACGACCCTTTCTAGCAATTGTCGCCGTCGGTTTGAAACTTTGAGAGTTGTGGTCATTCATATAAACTGTCATGGTATCATTACCACATTCACTCGCATTCCCTCTTTCTATTTTACAAAACCATTATTCCACTCGCATCGCTCGCATTCCATCGTTTATTTTCCCTCTTTCACCATTTTCACTTATTCACTAGCTCTAATTTTCGATTCACTCACAAGTTGGAATTCGTTTAATCGCTTATTGCTCATAAGTTGGAATTCACGATTTAAGCTCAAATTCATGATTCACTCACAAGTTGGAATTCTGTTAATCATTTATTGCTCACAAGTTGGAATTCACGATTCACTCAAAAATCACAAGTTCAAATTCAATCTTTAGATTCAGCTATTCAATCTTCATCTTCAACATCAAATAAATTCAAAATCACCTTCAGGTTCAATTTCAAACTCAATTTCAGATAGATTCAAACTCACCTTCAGATGGATTCAAATTCAGTTTCTCACTTTGTTAAATAGTGTTTGAATTTTTTATTTATTGTTCCAATTTTTTCATCATATGGTAGATTAATAAATTTATTCATTTGTAATGTAAGTTGATTGTGAAGCTATATATGTCTTATTTGTTATTGGAATTGGAATAGGGATAGGCGAGGATCGAACCCTCGACCTTTGGTTAAGGTAAGATGAGCCTCAACCGTTCAACCACATACACTGATTGTAACACCATTTTTCATAGCATAAAAGTAGGCACTTTTTCTAAAAAAAAACAACAAAAACTTTAAAATAGAACATGCGCATTCATTTTTAAATTATTTTCTAAGATCAAAAGTTTAAGATGAAGATGCTATATCTGAAGAAACATAGTCACATTTCTATTCCAAATAAATCACAATATACTTTTATAGTATAATTGCACCGGACAATAAATAAGAGTAACGAGACTTTTAAATTACTACTCTTAAAGCTGATCTTTAAACTCTAACTAAAAATGATTGGGTGGCAAAGACTAAAAGATAGCTTCAAACCTTGCCGCATCTTAACACGGTACAAGTAACTACCTAAAAATGCTCGTAGAGGGTCACAAACTAAAATTATTATATAACTAAAAATATGCAGTGCAAGATACACAATACACGACATCATTTACTCATTTATCATATGAATCACACATCATTGAAGTTAAGTGCACGAATAGTCTATCAGTCACACACAACAATATTTAAATGCACAATTAGCCTATCAATGCAGACTCTATATTAGTGTGATCACCATTTCTGGGTCTATTTCACATGCATGAATCCTAAAATTTAACCTCTTGAAAGAAAGTCGTAGGTTCACCCCTACTAAAGGTGTCACACAGTCCTCTGCGCCTGCACGACTCAATAAAATCCCTCAAGATTAGGTGGGTTCCGTTCTCTAAAGTTCTCACCCGGTGTAGTCCTTTTGATGTACATAAAACTATGAAAATGTGTGCGAGCAATATTTGTCTCTCTCGACGAAGTCCCCAATCTGGCTATACTAATAGATCACTCAAATAGTTATAGCTCGGCTACTAATATGGTTGTTCCCTCACAACTATCTAGTCTCGACTCATTTTTAAAAAAAAAACTCTTAAAAATATTATAACTTAAATAAAGTTTTTCTTGCAAAATGCTATAACAAATAGTTTTATCCAAAAACATCGCCAAATAAATTCAACTATTTTAAAGCTTTTTCAAAAGCAAGAATACTCTTCATACAAGTTTCCAAGTAAATAAATCATTTTAAACACAAAAAAAAAAGTCTTTTCCTTAATCCAAAGGGTTTTCCAAAACTCAGATAAATTTTTTGAAAGGCGAATCCAAATTATTCTTTTAAGACTCTTTTCGAATCTCGACATATATCAAATAAGAAAACAACTCTTAAGCACAAAATTCTTAAGAAATTCTTAAAATAAAATGTTTCCCAAAGTATTGTCCTAAATCTTTTTCATATTCAAATTTCTTTAAACGCGTTAAAATAACTTTGAAAACCTTTTAATAGATTTTCAACAGAGTCTCCTTTGTGTTTACCCTGTTTAACCAAACCTCGTGTCCAAACGATATACACAATATCACAGACATAAATATATTTTTAGCAATGGTACCTTCGGTATCCCTTTTTAGTCGACATAAACTATTATGAATTAGGAAACAACAATAAAATAGTTTTAAAATTAAAACGACTGTAACTCGATCATTCTTTGTCCGATCATCGCAAACCATACGCCATTTTCATCGTTTCAAAAAGGTGATCCAATGGTTAATGTTTTAGGATGAATTAATATTTTTAAAAGGACGAAAGTACCCTTTCCAATTTCTGCAAGAATTTAAATCATCTCAAATTCATTGTTTTCAAAAGTTAAACATAGTTAAAATATTTATACAATTAATAATTTCACAAAAGTCAACTCAATTTAGTTTAATTTAATTCTTACAAAATTTTCCAAAACCCAAATCATAAAAAATATTTGGGGCTTTTGTTTCTCCGCAATTTTTCTTTCCAAAAGTAATGTTCTAAAATCACTTGTCATTTTTCAATTGCAATAAGACATCCTCAATTTAATCAATTTGCAATATTAAATCAATTTCTCAAACTCAAAAATTATAACTCATAAAAAATTGGGAACTTTTTTTTTACTATCGTTTCTTTGAAATTTGAAGCATTAAAACCTCCACAAATTATTTCAATTGCCAAAAGAACAAAATCATAACATACAAACTATCATAACATGAAATTCACTCATTTATTCTTAACTATTCAAACTATCATAACATAAACACAGGTTTAAGCAAGAAAATGACTAAACAATCAATCATCAAATCAGCAAGTCGATGACGGGAATTTGTATGATGTTTTCAGTATTATTAGTTTACTTTTGCTTGCGATATCATGGAAAACATCGAAGGAAAGAATTTATATGTTGGAGAAACAAGAAAAGAGGAAACTACACAAAAACGGGCAAAAAAGGAGCAAACCAATCATAGATATTCACTCTTGACCACGGAGGAGTATTTTAGACATATCTAGAGCCACGGGTATAAGAATGAGCGATCACAGTCGTTTCGTGGTCAAAATAATATTTTAGTTTAAGAGTAGTACAAGGTAGTTAACCTTGATGGTCTCCCAAAGACTCTCAATCAGTTCAACAATATTAGAACAAAATTAAAACTGTAAATATGGGGGTTTTCGATTATGAAATAGAATGTAAAAAATGTTTTGAAATTTAATTGATAAAAACGATCAATTCGTTGGTTTAGGTAACTCGCTCTGTCTTCTATCATAGGTTCAAAGAATAATTCATTTAACCGTTCATGCCCTAGTTGACTCATAAAACCAATTATACAAGCGACAACTAGTTTTATAACACGAATTCAGAAGATTAAGCATCTAATGCGTTCAACTAACCATGTAAAGTGAACAAGCGTCTCTGCACATGGTTGGTATCATGACAAATTTGTTCAACCCTTTTTGCTAAGCGCAAAAACCATATCAATTCCCTATATTCGAATTAAATTAAACAAGCGATGACTCAAAACAAATAAAATGGACTGTATAAATTTGGGACATAATAACTAAGCATCATCACATGCGAATTCATACAGAAAATTGAAATAGAGATTGATAAGAGAAACGATGAACTGATAAAAGAAATGCTATGATATCAGACCTCAAGAATTAATCACGAGTTTCTTATACCAACAAACCGAAAGAGAGATTAGTTACACATAGCAAGCGGCTCTCTCTAGGGTTTAATTTCGTAAAATGAAGAGTAACCTCTGATCTAGGTCAGAATTTCGTTTTTATACAGCAACCAAACGAGCCATGCCATAAAACAATTGGGCTGAAAAATATAAGTTATGCTATAAATAATTAAGTTTTTGTAAGTCTCGAACATTGACAAGTAAATATGACTCCTTTGCACTCTGAATTAGCTTTTGACTTCAACATCAAAGTTGTAGCTCCGTGTCTTAGCTTTCCAATGCAACTGGCCGCGCTTCAATCCGATATCCCTAGCTCCTGTTATGGTCTGCGCAATGAAAATGTGTCAAATTACTGTTTATTACGAAAATATATAGCAAAACTTGACTCTGGACACAAAATATGATAAAAACACTAAAATAACGGGAGAAGTCATATAATTGCCATAGCACAGAGTGATTAAAAATGCATTGATCAAATTCCCCCACACTTACGGTCTGCTTGGTTCAGTAGAAATAGAGACGAGAGAGAGAGCGAAGAGAGAAATACAGTAGAGATGGCTTATCTCTTTCGTTTGGAACAGAAGAGAGATAGGGGAGAGAGACTAAAATCGTGTGGGACCCACGTTTTTTTATTTCATCCCCAACTTGCGAAGAAAGACGAGAGAGATTGCGTAACTCTGATTTCTTCCTATATTGCCCCTTATCTCAGCTTTCACAAGCCTCAATTTATCAACAAAAAAAAAAAAAGCTTCCATGATTAACATCACACATCTGTGTGAGAAACTTGTTAACTTGCAAATCTATGTTTCATTAATTTTCTACCAAAGCAACACGTTTGAGGTTTTTTTGAGGTGATTACAAAGATAAAAAGGAGGAAGTGGCCCTATGATGAACAAGCATGCGGTGGAAGTGGGAAGCCATAACCATTTTTTTGGGTTGCAGATCATGAAAACCACTTGTTACCATTGGTTTGTGAGTAAAATTTATGTATAAAACAATGGATCTGTTACATCTTTTGTTAGATAAATGAAGGTAGGGGTTTAGATGCATAGTGATTTGAGAGGCAGTGTTGAAAGAGATATATTTCATATTTGGATCTGGGTCGGTTGATACACTTACCGGAGAAAAAAAATGCGTTTATATTTGTAAGAAAAATAAATTTTTGTGAGAAAAAAATACTTGAATAGTAATATTTAAATAAATAATATTTATCAACTTAATAATATTTTAATAAATTAATTTAAATTGATATATTTAATTTAAACAATTTATATAATATTTTTATTTCAAGGGTATTTTTGTACTTTTGAAAAATAGTTGCATTTCTCTCTTCTCTATCTCTCTTATATTTCTCTCATACCAAACAACCCACCAAATCTACTCTATTTCTCATCTATTTCTCTCTTCTCATACACTCTCTCACCTTTTTCTCTCTTCTCACTTTCTCTTGATAACCAAGCAGACCCTTAAGCTTTTGCTCTCCGTGAAAAGTTATTATATTTTTTTAGTCACAAGCAGTCAACATATTCTAGGCTTCAAATTTCAAACCTTGGATTAAAATTCAAAAATTGGCACAATTCTTATGTATCAACTTTCAATGACAATCTTGCGTGTGTGTACTGTCTCCTACTGTCAACCAAAGTAATGTCAAGATCCTTCTCTGAACTACCCATTCTAAATGCTAAGCTGTCATTCTTTTCCTATAATTTTGTATTTATCCAGGATTTCAGTCTAGGGGGGACTTTTTAATTTCAAGAGATATAGAGCTTTTCAATTTCAGTACAGGGGCAACTTCTTTCAAACTTTATTACTTATTATTATTATTAGGCTTAAACATCATTTTAGTCCTTGTATGTACGTGAAATTTTGGTTTTAGTCCCTGTATCGAATTTTGTTCAAAATAAATCTCTGAATCATCAAATTTTTTGATATTAGTCCCTAAAGCAAAAATCCGCAGGAAAATTCGCAAGTTTCCTGCAGATTTTCCTACAAATTTTCCTGAGAATTTTCGCTTTAAGGACTAAAATCAAAAAAATTGGTTGATTCAGGGACTTATTTTAAACAAAATTCGATACATGGACCAAAACCAAAATTTCGCGTACATACAAGGACTAAAACGATGTTTAAGCCTTATTATTATTATTATTATTATTATTATTATTATTATTATTATTATTATTATTTATTATTATTATTATATATTATTATTATTATTATTATTATTATTATTATTATTTTAAAGATTTAGGTACTACTCTACCCTTTTCACCTAACGACATCCTACTTGTAATAAGTCCAACCTGTTACTCAGAGTAGAGCATCCTACATAGCACTTATTCCTCCAATTTCGGGCACATGAACTTGTTCCTCCAGTTTCGGGCACAAGAACTTATTATCATTATTTTTAGCTCTCAAGAAGTTTCCATTTTTCTTTCTTTAATTTAGCAATGACTAGTCTATCTTTTATTTAGCCTTACCCCCACACTTAGTTCTCGGAGAACTTAGTCTAAAGAATGTGTATTTCAAAGATTTATCTAGACATTACTAAGATTGACAGTGTTCAAGTAGTTGTACATTAAAGTTGTAAAGACTATCATATCAAGTATCAAAACAAAAATTTCCAAAAATTTCACCAACCCTATAGCTATCACTACAAGAAAAACAGCCTCTACCCACGACTATTTTGGCCATAACCCACGGCTTTACTGTGAGTAATGGAAAATTACCCACGGGTCGAGTCCGTGACGAAATCGCTCATTCATAATTTATTACCCATACAAAAGCCGTGGGTAACGTTACTCACGTATTACCCACAACTTTTCCGTAACTAATTACCCACGGCATCACTGTAACTAATTACTCACGGAGTAACCGTGAGTAATGATTATCCACAGTTTTAACGTTGAAAACATTATCAATTACTTACCCACGGCCTTGCCGTGGAAACCCAGCTAAATATATTATCTGCAGTATTGCCGTGGGTAACAACCTTTTTTGTTTTTTTTTAATATTCTAATAGTACTTTTTTCATAATTGATATCCTTCAACTTCATCCAACATTATAACCAATATCAAACAACCACAAACAAAATAGCTAAGTTTATAGACATCAAAAGGTCATTAATCAAAGTGTACTAACATATCAATATATAACTTTTCACCAATAAAATGAAATATATTAATAGTAACATCATACTCCCTCCGTCCCAAAATGTAAGTAAATTTGACTTTTTAAGTACATTTGACTATTGATGTATTTGGTCCATAATATGAGCTAGATACATCAATAGTCAAATGTACCTAAAAAGTCAAATTTGCTTACATTTTGGGACGGAGGGAGTACATAAAAAGAGTTCTAAGTCATATAACACCCCCCCCCTAAACTATTAATGAAATATATTCTATCAATAGTTCTAAGTCATGTATCACTCCCCACTACTAAAGACATGCTCTTACATAAACAAGTGTAATTTGGTAGAGATATCCATGTAAATGAAGCCAATTTCTTGCCTTGAAGACTTATTGCAGCTGATTCACATAACTTCTAAACTATTTCCTAAACCTACAAAGGACTGCAAAATATATTATAGCTAAGCTTAGTAAGACCACTAAAGCTATGACATATATAGAACCAAATGGAATATGAACAATTCAGAGCTTACATGACATACCTCGTTAATAATAAAATAAGTTTCCTTCAAATCTTTTCTAAGCCTTTCCTTAACCTGAGAATTAAAATACAAAATAATGAGGATTCAAGGGAAAATGGAATAAACAATATAGTTGATGGATTATTTTATATTGGTAAAGAGAAATATTATACATTTCCTATAAAATCTAAGTATAGCAACAAGTCTTCTACTCTATCAAGCTGAACAAAACTAAAAAAGGATAAAATCAAGCAGAACAAAACTAACCGAGTACAAATCAATCAATATATTTCTCATTAATTAATAACCGAACAGTTAATTTCTTCTGTGGAGGACTCTGATCATTCTCTTTAATTTCTTTAGAGACTTTTTCTCTTGAATCAGCCGGCTTTAAAACCTTTGTCTCTTCACCTGGCTTAAAATTTTCATCACTTTTAGCACATGATTCTTCAGAACTTTTAGCACTTGATTCTCTTGAGACACGAGTATAAGAATGAGCGATCACAGCCGTTTCGTGGTCAAAATAATATTTTAGTATAAGAGTAGTACAAGATAGTTAACCTTGGTGGTCTCCCAAAGACTCTCAATCAGTTCAACAATATTAGAACAAAATTAAAACTGTAAATATAGGGGTTTTCGATTAGGAAATAGAATGTAAAAAATGTTTTGAAATTTAATTAATAAAAACGATCAATTCGTTGGTTTAGGTAACTCGTTCTGTCTTCTATCATAGGTTCAAAGAATTATTCATTTAACCGTTCATGCCCTAGTTGACTCATAAAACCAATAATTATACAAGCGACAACTAGTTTTATAGCACGAATTCAGAAGATTAAGCATCTAATGCGTTCAACTAACCATGTAAAGTGAACAAGCGTCTCTGCAGATGATTGGTATCATGACAAATTCGTTCAACCCTTTTTGTTAAGCGCAAAAACCATATCAATTCCCTATATTCGAATTAAATTAAACAAGCGATGACTCAAAACAAATAAAATGGACTGTATAAATTCAGGACATAATTACTATAAGCATCATCACATGCGAATTCATACAGAGAATTGAAATAGAAATTGATAAGAGAAAGCATGAACTGATAAAAGAATTGCTATTAAATCATACCTCAAGAATTAAGCACGAGTTCCTTATATCAACGAACCGAAAGAGAGATTAGTTACACATAGCAAGTGGCTCTCTCTAGGGTTTAATTTCGTAAAATGAAGAGTAACCTCTGACCTAGGTCAGAATTTCGTTTTTATACAGCAATTAAACGGGTCATAAAACAATTGGGCCAAAAAATATAAGTTATGCTAATAATTAAGTTTTTGTAAGTCTGGAACATTGACGGCTGAATATGACTTCTTTGCACTCTGAATTCACTACTAGAAAAAGTCTAAATACCGACGGAATTTAGAGACGAAATCTATTTCATCTCTATTAGAGGCGGAATTAGAGACAGAAAAAAGTGTTTAGAGACAAAAATTAAAATATATGTACCAGTGACGGATATTAGAGACAGAAAAATCTGTCTCAATAATATTCTGTCTCTAAATCTGTCTCTAGCTATTTAGATTTTTAATTTATAAGTAAAAAAGTAATTGGAGACAGATGTTAGAGACGGATTTTTTTCGTGTCTAATAGTTTTCGTCTCTGTATTCGTCTCTAAAAAGTCAATTTGTTATTAAAGTAGTTAATCATCTTCCAGAGACGAAATTTATTTGTCTCTAAATTAATTTGTCTCTAAAATCCATCTCTAAATGAAATAACATCGAAGATTCATCTCACCAACAAATTTGCCACCAAATTTTTTATTGTCTGCCAAAAAAAATTTGCCGCCAAATTGTTTAATGTTCGCCAACAAATTTCCCGCCAAATTTTTTATTGTCCACCAAAAAATTTCCCGCCAAATTTTTTGTTGTCCATCCAAAATTTTAAACAAAACGATATATTTAATTTTTTTAATGTTACAAAACACATTTTCCTTGAGTCATAACTAGGACGGTCACTACGAACAATCAAGAAATCAGCGGCGGTTTTTTTGGCCAAAAAAATTGCCGCTAAATGTAAATTGACCCAGAAAGAGGCGTCGCTCATTCAGTAGCGGTTCGAGGAAACCGTTGGAATACCTACTGCTAGCATCGCGATTTCATGGAACAATGATGTTAGAATATAGCATTTTAGCATTTAAACTTGTGTTATATTTTTTTTGGTAGAAATATGTTTTTTCTTTTATAAAAAACAAATAAAAATTATTTTTCCTAAAAAGATTTATATAAGTTTAGAATTAAATAAAAGTTTACTTAAAAAATTATAACAAATGAATTATGCACTCATTTAATTTGTATGACAATTCACAACCTGCATCAATGAAAAAAGAATACTCAAGTGGAATCAGAGAACTGAGAGAAAAAAGAAGAAGCAATGGGAGTATGTGCAGAAAAAGAAAGTCAAGTTGTTAACTTTGACCCGCATGGTCAATGTTAGCATTCCCCTATATATATATATATATATATATATATATATATATATATATATAGGAGATGTATCAAGTGAGAAAGACATATCTTATGTGAGAGTGAGATGATTAAATATCAACCCTTTAATATAAATTAACGGATGAAATTAAAACTTGCTTTAAAAAATCACGTGCAATCCAATTTAATTTTTTTGGTACAACAATTCAATTTTGTTATTTTATTACAATCCAACCAATTTTTTTTTTTGTTTGATTTCTTCTCCATTGCTCCAAACTCAGACTTATGAATGGAATTCAATATTATATCTCATCTCACTAATTGTTTCCAATTTCTTGTTGCTGTTTCCCAAGCAATTACCTCCTCCGCCTCTGATTTCGCAATAGTTGCTCCCTCAAATTGAAAATCTATTGAATTTCATTGAATTTGACGATGACATAGATGCACGTGATTCAATTCAATATATTAAAAACATTTTTAACCTTTAATTTAATTATAAATTAAATATAATTTTTGTCAAAAAAAAACTTAAATATACTTTGACAAAAAAAAACTTAAATATAAATATGTGTCAAAAAAAACTTAAATATAAATAAAAAATACGGAAGTAATATATATATTTGTAAAACTAAAGTTTCTTTTTTTTTTTAACAAAACTAAAGTTTCTTTTTAAAAACAAACCTTTATTTATATTCAATTTTAAACAATATTTGGTTACCTATACCAAAAAAAAAAAACAATATTTGGTTACAACTCAAGGGGTGTGGTTGAGCGGTTGGGGTTCATCCTTCCTTAACTAAGGATCGAGGGTTTAATTCTCACGTTGGGTATGGAGCAATTTTAAATCTTTGGGCCAAATATCCCACCTATCGAGGTGCCTCCAATCTAATGAGGGAATAGTCACTGCGTTCGGCGGTGGATACCCCAGTCTCGGCAAAAAAAAAATGGTTACATAAATTGATTCTTTAGTCTTTATCAAAAAAAATAAATAAATAATGGTTCTTTAGTAAAAAAAAAAAAGTTCTATGAAGAGTTAATAATTGGAAGAGAACAAATATATTTTTGTTTGAAGATATATATTTAAAATTAAATATTTCACAGAAGTAATTTTTTGAAGATTGATTTTTATTTTACTATAAGTATTCCAAACAAATATATTCCTTTAAAGTTTTTTTTTTCGAAGCAGAAATTGTTTTTGGAAAAGCTTTGTCTTGTTTGAAAAATAAATCTTTAGAAAAGATCTAATGAAAAATTTGGTGTTACCAAACTTTTTTTTTTTTTTGACAAATGGTGCTAACAAACTTTATTAAATTGAAGCTAATTTTTATGGAAGACTTGAATATTATTTTATAGTCTATTTTACTATAAATAGAGACTCAAGTCCAACAACAATGCTCACCCAAAAATATTGTGAAAGTCTAAGAGTTCTTAGAGTTTTTATGAGTTTTGTTTGTTTTTGTTCATTGTATGTTTTTTCTAGTGTGTAATTTTGATAGAACTTTAATTGTATGTTTTTTGGAAGGTTTGTGTCTAATATTAATCAAAACTCTCCGATTCAACTTGAAAGAGAAGGCGACAATGAAAATGATGAGAAGGGTGATGAAGTTTAGCTTTAGTTAATTTCTTTTAAGTATTTTTGTTAAATTATTTAAATTTATTTGTGTTGAACAACTTTAAGTTTGATATTGATACTTTGTAAATATGACTTACATTTTATGTTAATGTTTCAAATTTAGTGTTTATTAAAATTTTATTTTATCACATTGTAGAATTATATTAATTACATGGTGCGGGTAGCTGCAAAGAATAACAAAGTGAGGCAAGAATTTTTGTTGATTTGGCATACTACAATTTGGTCGATTTAGAAGACGCGTAATGGAGATTTTTGTGAACGAAGTAATGAATGCCGGCGCTTTGGTAGATGATATTTAAGTGCTTAGTTAGAAGTGGAGTCTTGCTAGATTAAAGGTGCCGCCGTGTTTGTTTTACGAGTGGTGTTGGAATTCTGGAGATTGCTTAGTTAGATAGTTTTTTTATTTGATCCCCTATGTGTTGTAGTTTGGGTGATGGTGCTATTTTTTTTTGTTTTTTTTTTATCTTGGAGCAGGTTTATTTGTTTTGTGCGCTGGAGTTATGACTTATGTAACAGAGGGCAGAGGCTAGGTTTTGAGTGGGTTATGGTAGATGTTGTGGTGTTGTTTTTTATGTTAGCGGCTTTTAGTTTTTCTTTGGCCCTTGTGTCTTGTATATCTTGTAATTGAGTTAGTTTAATAAAATTTTGTAAATAAAAATTTATATTTGAAAAATTTGTGTAAGCATTTTATTGTTAAATAGACAAAAATAATGACTAATAAGAGATGAAAAATGTGTTTTGTGAGATAAAATTTTATGATTAGAGACAAAATTATTTGAATTTAGAGATGGATAATTTTGTCTCCGATAGAGACAAACTTTTATGCTTAGAGACGGAATTTTAGAGACAGAATAATTTGAATTCAGAGACGGATAATTTTGTCTCCGACAGAGACAATTTTTTTGCTTAGAGACGAAATTTTAGAGACCGAATTATTTGAATTCAGAGACGGATAATTTTGTCTCCAATAGAGACGAATTTTTTTGCTTAGAGACGGAATTTTAGAGACAGAATTATTTGAATTCAGAGACGGATAATTCTGTCTCCAATAGAGACGGATTTGTTGTGTTTTGAATTCAAAATTTAGAGACAGATATATAAAATCCGTCTCTGAATCAGAGACGGATAAATTCTGTCTCCAATCAGAGACGGAACATAAAATCCGTCTCTAATGGCTTAGAGACGAGAAAATTAACGACCAAATCAAATCCGTCTCTAATTCTGTCTCTAACGTGGTTAGTGACGGAATATTTGCCTTTTAGAGACAAATTTTGGCCGTCGGTATTTTAGATTTTTCTAGTAGTGATTAGCTTTTGATTTCAACATGAAAGTTGTAGCTCTGTGTCTTAGCTTTCCGATGCATTTGACCGCGCCTCAATCCGATGTCCCTAGCTCCAGTTATGGTCTGCGCATTGAGAAGGTGTCAAAATATGATAAAAAAACTGAATTATTAGCAAAACTTGACTCTGGACACAAAATATGATAAAAACACTAAAATAGCGGGAGAAGTCATATAATTGGCATAGCACATAGTGACTAAAAAGTGCACTAAAAATGCACTGATCAATGAGGCTTGTGACCATCTGTTGGAAAACTAAGGAAAAGACCTACAACTTTCACTAGATCCATGATACCCACCAGATCCACTAGATGCCCCAGATCCACTAAATTTAATATATGACCCATCGTTCCACGATGAGATGCATCGTGCCACGATGGCGCGCTGAAAAGCGCATTAAAAAGCTTAAAAATAGAGCTATTCTCCTCACTATTTCGCACACCTCAAAAAGCAGAAAGCAAAGTGAAATTCTAGTTTCTTGGTGGGAAATATGTTTTATAAGGTGCATGAGACAACTTGTAAGACTTGTGGTAGTGCAGCAGTAAACAAGTATAGTTTCAAGAAAACAATAAAAAAACACAAGTAATTGATTATGCAGTTCGGTGCTAACTCACCTACTTAGGGGAAACCAATCCAGGAAACTAACCTTCACTATTTCGTGTTACTTAGTCTATATGTCTTATTTGAACAGCCTCTATTTAAAGCCTCTCACTAAAACTACCCCAATGAAATTATTTATGACTCCCCCTTAATATGTGACTTTCCCAACCAATTATTAATCAAGTTGAAAGGAGAGTAACAACTCAATAATAACAACATAAGTTCTATCATGACTGCGAGCTAGAACTTGCCCAAAAAGAACAATATATGAACAAAATAAAACAAAGACTAACAAACTCTATGAACTCTTAGACTTTTCTCTATATGCTTCGGTGGTATTTTTTGTGGAGCTAGAACCTCTATTTATAGTATTTAACAGGAGAAAGAGTTCATGCCAAAATATAGGATTGTTTGTTGCATTTTGTTGCATTCAATCTTTTTCAACAAAAGATAAATTTTTTATTTTTGAAACTCATTTCAAGCTGTTCCAAAAATTGATGGCACGCATAAAATAAATCAATTGAATATATATTTGTTTGAAAGAACTAGATGCGCTTGTAACAAACTTATCTTTTGTTTGGAATATTTGTTTTCAATCTTTTCAAGCAAAAAAATCTCCATCAAATTATCTTCAAAAATATATTCAAACAGAGCACGTTTGAATATTTATTTCTTCTTCTCTAAATTAATAACCAACAATCCTTTAAAATCTGTAAATAAAAACTCACACATGTATTTGGTAAACTGGTGCGCATAGACTGTGAGAAGATGTCTCAGACATCTTGTCTAACATGTTGTTAGAACAACATGTATGACAACTAAAAGGAACAACACAAAGCACCTCTTAGGAGCAAGATGAGGATAAAGGGAGAGCAAGGAGCTCTCAAGGAAATGTCTTCTCTCTCATTAGGAGTACCTTACCTTCGGAAGGATACAAGGTTTTTTAGTAGTTTTCTCAATTCTTTTAATATGTTAATTATTAGGCCTAATTATACATATAGTCCCAAACTTTTATTTTAGGTTTCAATTTGGCCCCAAACGTTTTAAAAGTTTCAAATAAGTCTCAAATGTTTATCTTAGATTTCAATTTGGTCCTAAACGTTTTAAAAGTTTCGAATAAGTCCCAAACGTTTATAACGTTTGCATTAGTTAGTCCCTCCGTCAAAAAAATTCTTAACCAAAAGACGATTTGCACTGGAAAACTTATATATAACAATAGTAAGAAGAAATGGCATACAATACAGGCTGCCTCGGTTTTGTTTGGTGCGGAAGCCTTAGTTTTGCTGCTTGCTGGTTTTTTTCTTGTTATTTTTCTGCTTGTCACTACTAGAAAAAGTTTAAATACCGACGGAATTTAGAGACAAAATTTATTTCATCTCTATTAGAGACAAAATTTGAGACAGAAAAAAGTGTTTAGAGACAAAAATTAAAATATATGTGTTAGTGACGGATCTTAGAGACAGAAAGATTTGTCTCAAAAATATTCTGTCTCTAAATCTGTCTCTAGTTAATTAGTATTTTAATTTATAAATAAAAAAGTAATTAGAGACAGATGTTAGAGACAGATTTTTATTGTGTCTAATAGTTTTCGTCTCTGTATCCGTCTCTAATTAGTCAACTTGTTATTATAGTAGTCAAACATCTGTTAGAGACAAAATTTATCTGCTCTGAAATAATCTTTCTCTGAAATCCATCTCTAAACAAAATAACATCGAAGATTCATCCCGCCAAATTTTTAATTATCTGCCAAAAATTTAAATTTTTTTATTATGCGAGCTTTCTAAGTTTAGTGGCTTCTAAAGTGAGGGATCTGTAATTCATCTGAATAGTGATGAATAATTTTACTATATATGCACAACTATTTTTACATTAATTTTTTTAAAAAGTTTTTTTTTCTGAGAGCACCTTCATCTTCAAAACTCACCTAAAATATAAAAATTTCACCTAGTCTCTACACTAAAATAAAATTCACCTAAAATTCACGGACAAAGTAATTAATTTGTCAATTGTGACAGTTATTTAAGAACGAATGGGATAATTAATTTGTGTCAATTAAGATATAAAAAATTCACCTAAAATAAAAAAAAGATATATTTTTTCTATTAGAATAAAAAAACAATATTCACCAAAATTATAATGCATCATAGGAGAGAATTCAACTACTTTTTAGAAAAATTAACAAACTAATTTTGTCTAAATATAATAAATAATTAAAGGAAAATAGGTGTTATACTCTTTTGATTGTCAATTATTTTTTGTAAAAACAACATATTAAACATAATGTCTTACACATATTAAATATACACATCTTATTTTTTGTAAAAACAACATCTTAAACATAGTCTCTGTACTAACTTCCCGGAGCTTTTTTGCTACTTTTTTGCCTTGTTTTTTGTCTTGTTGATGTGCTACGTCTTATTGTTTAAAGTGTTTGCTTTTGTAGTGGTGTATATTTCCCTTTTGGGTTGCTTTGTATTTATTGTACATTTCAACCTTTATTAATAAAATTTTGCAGTTAAAAAAAAAAAACTAGTCTCTACATTAAGTGTGTTTTGTGAATGTCTTTTTATGCGCACATTAGAAGTTTGTTACGTAATTAAAAGATTCATTTACTTGCATGAAGAAGTTGTCTATTCAAACTTTATTTGTTTGAATTGGATTGGATATATTTTTGGAAAAATTTTTATTTGTTTGGAAGAGAACAAATATATTTTTGTTTGAACAAGATTTGTTCGAAACAAATATTTGTTCATATCTTTAGAGAAGATTATTTTTATTCGTTTGGAAGTGAACAAATATATTTTTTTGAAAGCACAAATTGATTTTGGAAAAACTTTGTCTTGTTTGAAAAATAAATCTTTGGATAAGGTCTAATAAAAATTTGGTGTTAACAAACTTTATCAAATTGAAATTAATCCTTTATGGAAGACTTGAATATTATCCGGGAGTTTATTTTACTATAAATAGAGACTCAAGTTCAACAACAATACTCACTCAAAAATATTATGAAAGTTTAAGAGTTCTTAGAGTTTTGTTTGTTTTTGTTCATTGTTCATTATATTTCTTTGTTTTTTAGCGTGTAATATTATGAAAAAAAATTGTCTAATGTTTTTTTTTTGAACTGCAAAGAATTTTATTAATAGGAAAATAATAGTACAAGAAGTACACACATCAATTCACACGAAGAAAATACAAAGCCGAAAGAAAGGCTAACCAAGAGGCCACACAAAACCATCTCCACCTAACATACACAACAAACATGCACAGGAGGAGAGAAAGGCAGGAGGAGAGAAAGGCAGCGTGCAAAAAATATTAAAGAAGGGAACAAAAAGATCAGCCTGACTACAAAAATACACCAGAGGGCAACTACACGGCAGACAATAAAAACTCTCCGATTCAACCACGTGAAAGAGAAGGTGACTAATTAAAATGATGAGAAGAGTGGTGAAGTTTAATTTTAGTAATTTTCTTTTATGTATTTTTGTTAAATTATTTAAATATGACATACATTTTTAAATATGACATACATTTGTAAATATTGATACGGATACTTTATAAATATGACATACATTTTTATGTTAATGTTTTAAATTAAGTGTAAATTGAAATTTAATTTTCTCATATTGTAGAATTATATGAATTACATTTAGTAAATAAAAATTAATATTTAAAAAATTGTATAAACATTTAATTGCTAAATAGACAAAAATAATGACTAATAAGAGATGGATAATGTGTTTTGCGAGACGAAAATTTATGATTAGAGACAAAATTATTTGAATTTAGAGACGGATAATTCTGTCTCCGATAGAGACGAACTTTTATGCTTAGAGACGGAATTTTAGAGACATAATTATTTGAATTCAGAGACGGATAATTTTGTCTCCAACAGAGACGAATTTTTTTGCTTAGAGACGGAATTTTAGAGACAGAATTATTTGAATTCAGAGACAGATAATTCTGTCTCCAATAGAGACGGATTTATTGTGTTTTGAATTCAACATTTAGAGACAGATATATAAAATTTGTCTCTGAATCAGAGACGGATAAATTCTGTCTCCAATCAGAGACGGAATATAAAATCCGTCTCTAATGGCTTAGAGACGAGGAAGTTAACGACCAAATCAAATCCGTCTCTAATTCTGTCTCTAACGTGCTTAGTGACGGAATATTTGCTTTTTAGAGACAAATTTTGGCCGTCGGTATTTAAGATTTTTCTAGTAGTGTGTGTTGTAGCTTCTGTTTGTGTAATTGTCCAACTTATTTGTCTTGTGGAAGGTTGGTGGGATGTATTGTTGTAGATTGGCCTGATTTTTAGGGTATCTTTCTTTTGGTTTTTAGGCTAGACACCACGAAGTATAACTTAACGCTATCTAGTATGCAACGGATATGGATAGAGGTTACAGGTATTAATAAAGAGGTATTCAAGTTAATGGACTATGTTGACTATAGCATTATTAATGGGGCCAATGAGGATGAGGATGAGGATGAGGATGAGGATGAGGATGAGGCACCACCTGGACGATGTGGGATATGTTTTAAAATATTTAGGACTAAATTGAAATCTAAGATAAACGTTTGGTATATATTTGAAAATTTTAAAACGTTTGGCACTAAATTAAAACCTAAAATAAATTTTTGGGATTAAATGTATAATTAAGCCTAATTATTATTAGCTAAGTTCCTTAGGTTAGGTATCATAGAGAAACTCCTCTATTACCATTTGATTCAAGTAATTTGGTTTGAGAAAGTTTATATTATTTATATTTAAAGTTATTATCTGTTTTATTTCTGTTTTAACTCATCTCTATCTCTATCTCTATATAATATAATTACGGATGTTTCTCTCCCGATCATTATCCAACGTGGCAAGCAACCAAATATTCATATGTCTATGTGGCAAGATTTCAAGGCTTCAAGTTTTAAGCAATTAGGCAAGCTAAATATACTCCCTTCGATTCCCTCCGGCAACACTTTTCTAATTTTATATTATTTTACTTAGATTTAGTTAAGAGCTTTAGTAAAAGTAACATGGTTCGATTCTAACCAGTAACAAAAAAATCTATTTTTATGATATATATTTGTACTTATACCATGTAGATTTAATTAGGAGTTGTAGCAAAAGGAACATGGTTCAATTCTCACCTACAACAAAAAAATCTATTTTTATGATGTAATTTTTTACTTAATTGTTACTAACCATAATTTTTAAAAAGTACTAATTTCTATAATCTATATCTCTATAATATATATTTACGGATGTCTCTCTCATGAACAAAATTTCACAGGATAATCTATAATGAAACAAAGTTTATGTGTTTCATATATGTCTCTCTCACGAACAAAATTTAGTATGAGATACACGTTTTGATTTTTTTTTGTTGAGACCGGGATATCCACCGCCGAACGCAGTGACTAATCCCTCGCCAGATTGGAGGCACCTCAAAGGGTGGGATAACTGTCTCAGAAATTTAAAGTTGCTCAATACCACACGGCTCGATTTCCACAAACAACTAAAATTATATTTTTATGATTATTTTTTAGGCAATTTTATGATATTTTATTTTATTGCTTATGAAAATATTTACACTTATATTAGTATACTTGGATTTTTTTTTAATTTATACGGGATCAATATTTATACTAATATATATTAATACACATATTAATACGGAAAACCCATTTTTTATAGTACAACATATATTTACACACATATCAATATGAATGTTTTTTTATTTTATAATTTACACGATGATCAATATTTATACTCATATATTAATACACGACCTATCTTTTTTGTAATTTCAATGGAGACTAGAAATGAAATATAATATTGTTCAAAACGGGGAGCAGAAGATCACTCTCCACCCTATTTTATCTCTTTAAAATCCTTAAATATATATTATTTTTATATTTAAATAATAGAAATATAAAATTAATTTCACAAGTAATTGGAAAAATAAAATTATTTGACAAAAATTACATTAATTAACTTAAATTTAAAAAAAAACTTAAATTAAAAAAATTAATATCTCAACTAATTTATTTTAATTTTAATAATATATACTATAAATTTAAATATTAACCCGTGCATTGCACGGGTAAGTTATACTAGTATTCATAATAAGGCCTTATTAAGTATATGTCATCATAAGGATTGAGTATCGTATCAGACCTCTGATCACCTAATCTAAAATAAACGCTCTAGTCAATGACAAGACGAAAATGCTTAAAATCTACTATAAGCCATAATGGATTATTGTATCACCCTGTTTTTCATAGCCCACAAGTAGATCAAACATTCTGGATCGTCTTTAAAATAAATCAGAGTAATGCTTTTGTAAAACAACGATCGGAATTCAACGCTTCTTTTTATAAATTATTTTCTTTAGGCAAAAGAAAATGCTTAAAATCTACTATAAGCCATAATGGATTATTGTATCACCCTGTTTTTCATAGCCCACAAGTAGATCAAACATTCTGGATCGTCTTTAAAATAAATCAGAGTAATGCTTTTGTAAAACAACGATCGGAATTCAACGCTTCTTTTTATAAATTATTTTCTTTAGGCAAAAGTTTAAGAACATAAATACTATGTCTAAAGAAACATAATCACAACTTTATTCCAAATAAATAAGGCATAATACAGTTTGACCAAGGTTGTAGCGAACGATAAATAAGAGTAAATGAGATTCTTAAACTATTACCATTAAGCTGATCTTTATACTCTAACTGAAAGTGACCAGGTAACAAAAATCCGCACACAACTTCAAGCCTCACCACTTCGAAACGCAGACAAGTCTCTCCCTTGCGATGACTCCAACATCACCACGATGCGTGCAAATACTCAACTAAAATAACTAGGGGTGGCAAAATGATCCATTAATCCATCATCTATCCAATCCATCCAACAATTTATCCATCCAATCCAACCATTAATAGAAAAATAAATCATGGATTGGATTAAATCCATCCATTAAATATAAATGGATAATCCAATTCATCCAACTCATTTTAAAGATCCAATGGATTATTTACTTACTTTTTAAAAGATCCAACAGATCATTGGTTATCATTATTTATGATAAATTCATTTTATCTTCAAAATTCAAAAGTAAAATAATAGGGGTGTCAAAATAGAAAATCTGAAAGGATAAAATTATTCTTTTTAAGCCCAAAACTGAATTTTTTATCAAGTCCATTTGAAAAAAAATTGAAATGTAGCCCAAGTTCAATAAATTTTATTAAAATTTACTTTATAAATTTAATATTAATTAATAAATAAATATATATTAATTGAGGTGTTGACCGATAGCATCAGAGTTGACCACCGCCACCGGACCACCAATGCCGCAGGACCACTGTCCTCCTCTGCAGAACCACCGTCCCTCGCTACCGGACCACCGCACTCCGCCGCCGTGGTCAACGCCGGCGACTACTGTTGACCGCCACCAACCACTACATCATTTTTAAATTATTTAATTCATAATAATTAATATTTCTGAATTATTAAATTTATTGGGTTGTAAATAAAGTTCATTGGACTGAAAAGAAAAACTTGTATTGGGCTTTGTTACATAAAATATGTTGGACATGTATCCAATTTAAAATATACCAGATTAATACATCCACTCCTCTAAAAAATAGTAAGTTATTAAATTAATATGTCTTAGATTAATAAATTAATTTATGAAGAAAAAATAATAAATTTTAATATATGGATCGGACGGACATCCATCCATTAAAATCTAATGATTGATGGATTGGATGGATTTTTTAGTCAACGGATTGGATTGGATTGGATGAATTTTTTTTATAAAATATTTAGTGGATGGTAATGGATTAATGGATTGTTTTTATCCATCCATTAGAATCCAAATCCATATCTATCCATCCATTTTGACACCCCTAAAAATAACCTTGGGCGCCCAGCCTGATTCATGAGAAATTTCAAGGAGGGTCACAATCTAAATATAAAATATAAACAAAAAATGCCAAAATACATATAGATTTTAGTTGCATTTTTATTCTTTCTTTTACAAGAAGGGTTTGTTTCTGGATCTAAGCTTATACAATGACTCAAACTAGAGATTGATAGGCTTTATAAACTAACTCAATACACTCTAAATATGTGATCTAAAGATTGATAGCAGAGCTGGAGTATGAGTAAACAAACTGGTAAGAGCTTTGATTACTTGAGAACTAAACTTGTTGTATGCAAATTTGTAACAAAACTTCTTGCTCTTCCAAAGCACCACGGGGTGCCCTTCCAATGATAAAGTGGAATAATGTCTTGTAGCCTGATGAAACATTATTAAGTGCTTATGACAAGAAACTCTTTTGAAGCCTGTGCTGACTGTATCTCAGAGCGTTCTCTGATCGTTCTCTGCAGTAGTGTTCATTTCTTTTACAAAGAGTGATGATTGATCATGATATTGCAATTTGGTCTAGGTTATTAAAATCACTCAAAAACACAGGTTAGATTGTAAGACCCGCTAATTTTAATTTCCTAGATAGAATAATATTTTATTTACATGAATAAATATTTTAACTTCATCTTTTAAAAAGAAAATTTGTTTATTACCTATGATTTTATTAAATGAGTTTGCTTTGTCTTAATCGTTTAAATTTTTAGTTTTGAGGACGAAACTATTTTAAGGAGGTAAGAATGTAACACCCCAATATTTGAAGTATGAATATGTTAATAATTTTAATGCATTTTATATTTAGAGAGTTTAAGAAAAACTGTATCACCTTTATCTTAATTAGTTTATTATAACTTAATGTTTATTTGTTTTTATTGATAATTATACTACTATTTAATTTTAATTAATTAGAACCCTTATCTTACTATTTATTTATTATTTATTTTAATTAAGCAAATTAGTAGGTAGATAATAAAGATGAAACAAAAAAAAAACGTGTACTAACTAATAAGAAGAATAATGGGTTTATGGTTACTACTTACTACAATTTAGGGGTAGTTGATTAACATGAGTTCCTCACTCCATAAACTATATCGGCAGCTTCTCATATATGTGTGCCGCCACTATCTTTCTTTTTCTTATATTTTTAATATTTTTCATTTATCGGATTATACTATATATGTTCCCTATCATCTCAACTCCAACTTTAAAATTATTCACCAATCATTCTCTACTCATAAACTTAGTCCTCAAAAGTTACTCATCACTATAATCATCTATCTTACTTTCCACTAAAGCACATTCCGATGCAATGCTTAGTCGTATCAAACACTACAAGAAAAATTGAATTTCCCGTCGGCCAAAAACCTTTAGGAAGTAGCTAAATCCGTCAAGAAACATTAATTTCCCGACGGCCACCTGACGGAAAAATTCCGTTGGGAAATGCTCCTTCAGGAAATTTCCCGACGGTCTAAACATTCAGAAAGTGATCAACACGAAACAGACAGATTTCCCGACGGCCAAAACCTTCAGGAACGACTAAATAGGTTTGTAAACTTTCCGACGGCTATAGCCGTCAAGAAATAAAGACAACATAATCGACAGCCATGGCCGTCAAGAAGTCGTGTGTTACATAATTTCCCGACAGTTAAAACCGTCGGAATCTTTCTTTAATTTTTAAAAAAAAAACGTCATTATATATATATATATATATAACAATATTTAATTTATTATTTTTTAAAAATATAATAAATAAATATTTAACCCATAATATATTCTCATTGTCATAATATTAAAAATACAAACAAATAAAATATTGTCATACATAATATTACAACCCAAAGAAAATAAATATTATCATAATATTACAACTCCGCACAAATAGAAAACTTAAAAAATAGCATGAACAACTGGCGCCTCCTCTTCCTCCTCTTTTTCCTCTTTTACCACCTCTCATTCCTATTAGTGGAAGGAGATTATGATCTTGATTGTAGATCTCATCTAAAGATTGTAGATTGGAAAGACAAATTTATTTGAATAGTACTTGTGAACAAAATTGTGTTATTGCAACTATGCAGGATTGGTTGTGAACAAAAATAGAAACTCCTAAACTAAAAAAAAAACAAAGCACCATAGCCATAGACATGTAAAACCAAAGTTCAAATTGATTATGGAATCAAAACAAATAACTGGAGTAATTTGATTATCATCAACAAGTATGATAGTACAATTAAACTTAAGAACTCATGTCACAAAAAATATCTCTGCAACTCAAAACATACTAGAAGAAAAAAGTTCCTAAGCTACCAAAAACACTCACCCAAATTTTACTTGGTGCAATAGAACATCAAATGATCAAAAACTAGTTTAATCCCAACCGGTTGCTTGCACAGATTCAATTCCAACAGTGGTAATTTGTTGTGGAGGGGGTACGGCTTCAACCCAGTCCCCTGCAACTGAAAGAATACTCTATATCAACAAAACTTGAATAAAAAGTTCTCAAAAAATAAATAAACAGGCATATATATTGCATCAAGTTTACTCCCAGCAAATCTTAATTAGAGAACTAATAAGGAAACAGAATAAATGATAGTGCAGTAAAGTAAATATAAGTTTTTTTAACATATGCCAATAACAGCAATGAAACAAATTGGAGATCTAGGGAAAACCCAACTCAAAGCTGAAGGTTGGTGCATATAACTCCAGTTTAGTAAAGGATTTGTAAAAGAGCAAATGACAGGACAAGAGCAGGAATAAAAACTGAAATGTTGCAAGAGAATCAACAGAGCTAATCTTCTAAAATTATATCCATCAATTCTATACAATTTTAGAGCAGAAAATCAAACTAACAGAAATTGGTAGATTTCAGCATATAACTTCTGTAGGCATATAACTCAATACACAAAATACTCTTGTCGGCATATAACTCAATACACAAAATGCAGCACTTAAGAAATCCAATTCAATTCTACAAAATTCGCAAAAAGCAACCATTTTGGTTTAGCCAATATCTCAGCAAACACTCAAGACAAACCAACCGAAATTGAGTGAAATGAAAACACTCTCATAATTAAGACCGAATGGAGTACTTTCTTTAATTAATAGGAAATTGCTTAATAGTTAATATATCACTTTCGCTCATTTTCATTCTCATAATAATATCACTTTCTCGTAGACTCAAATCATTGAGCATGGAGAAGCTTATATAGACACCAACAATATACATTAATAAAAAGCCGAAAACACACAAGATCAATGCTTTGTTATTGCCTAAAACATCTATATTGAGTGTGAACCAATATTTTCAACCGGATCCTCCAACTCAACCTTTTCAACCCAAACGCAAAAAGAGAAAACATCAACACAAACACCCACATAAACAATTCACCAAAACAACAATCAGATAAACATGGAAACTAAGTAAAAATAATTGAACCTAAACTCATACAATCACATAAACATGATAATTAAGTAAAATTCTTATAATTTTGTCAAAAAAAAGTAAAATTCTTAGAACCTAAGCTCATACAATCACAGAGCATGAAAATTAAGTAAAAACCATAGAGCCTATCATACAATCAAATAAACATAAAAATTAAGAAAATCTCTAATAACTAACTTGTAAATAACAAAAATTTGCTCTCTTCCTTATTTGAACAAGAATTAGAAAAAAGTTGCAAAATAAAACTTGTGCAAAATTACCTTGTTCCAGCAAATTCAATCAATTTAGAGATGAACAACAGAGAAGACTGAAACAATGAAACGATGGGTCGCAAATTAGGGAAACGATGGATCACAACACATAGCCAATGGCGGAGGGAGTGAAGGGCGTGAAGGGAAACGAAGAGAGACGCGGCTGAAGGGAATGAAGGGCGTGGCAGAACTCTGAAACTCTGAAAGCGCGGAGAAAAGAGTGAAGGCGCGGCGGAAAGGAGTGAGAACCGGCTGAAGGGAGGGGTTAGGGTTGGGTTTGGGTTTGAGAAGAACGAAACATTGACTTTAGCTTGGGGAGAAACTCTTTTGTTTCAATATTGTGCACATCTTGACGGCCTAAGCAGTCGCCAAATAAAAACTAATTTTCTGAAGGTCCAGACCGTCGTTCTCATCTAATAGCTATATTAATATTTATTTTTTATAACTTTCCGACTGCTTAAACCGTCTCCAAGATCAATTAATTCTAACATATGTTTATCGACGGACATTACAAGTTATTGACGGTCAAGACCGTCGGAAAGTATAAACATCCCGACGGCTATGGCCTTCAGGATAGTAATTTTACTGGACGATAACTTCCCGACGGCTTAAGCCGTTGGTTTGTATTTTTTATTTATTTTTAAATGCTCTTAAAATTTTTTGACGGTTTTCTTTAGTTTTTGACGGCCTAAACCTTCAAAATATTTCCTGACGGCCTAAACCTTCAACCCTTCTTTTTCAATTTGGTTGGAAAATTAAGGTTTTCTTCTAGTGAAATAAATCTTAGGTACCGGATCGTGATCGAGCAGTCAATTGTGGGATATTATAATCTGTTATTGGAAGGAAAGCGTCTAAGGTAAGGGCTTATATTCCGGTATTATCATATTGACCATGGAATTATAAAGTAGGATGATGGTAGAGTTCTTATCAAATATTAGATATAAACAATAGTACAAATAAAAATAATAATTAAGAACATACTTTTATTTTATTATGATATAATTTATGTTTATGGTTGATTGTAGACTCAATTTTGTGATTTTGTGTGTGTTTGATTGTGGATTTGAGTAAACTGATGATTTTGTTGTTGTCGCGTTGATTTTGTTTGATGAGTTGAGAATTTGCATTTGTGATTTTGCGAAATGTTCGAAAGTGATTTGATCGGCATTTCAAATTTGTTGTCGCGTTGATTTTGTTTGATGATTTAATTTGAGAATTTGCATTTTTGTGGATAACATTGTCATGCATTCATTCATGTGTCAAGTCCTTTGTTGTCGTGCTGTGGAATGCTCGAAAGTGATTTGATCGGCATTCCAAATTTGTTGTCGTGTTGAGAAGTGTTTTCAGGAATATAACTCTGACCTTCGACCCTTGGTACCACATGCATTTAGGGAGTCTTAGACCTTCATGTTACCATATACATTTGTGACTTGATTTGAGACTTGATTTTGGTTCTATCTTTCTTTGTTATTTTGTTCATCTTTTGATCTTATCATTTTGTTTTTAGATTCCTTAGTTATTACTTTATTTGTGTTAATTGATTTTATCTTTTATGTGGTGAGTGTTTTGCTATTCTTCTTATTTTATGCTTCTATGTTCTTTATGATCGTACTTGTGGTTTAGGAATATTGACCCTTGCAACCAACATTTTAGGTACCAAAATTGATGCAGTGAATGATGATTATTTAAGCTTGCATGCGGGGGAAAAAAATAAATTGGGTTTCACCATTTGTATTTTTGAAACAGTTATTCTGACCAATGTATTTTATTATTGAAATATTTAGTGGAATCGTTTTATTTAAAGTAGCAATTTGATTATAATTTATATTTATGAAGGAAAACAACAACATTTTCTAACTATAAATAAACATTTTAAAATAATATTAAGGTTAAAATTTCGGGCTGTTACATTTGGTATCAGAGCAATAATCCTCGGACATATATTTTGGGGTGGGAGCAATTTCCTATACGTATGTCTTGATTGTTGTGTGATTTTTTTTTTTGTTATATGGTCCATGTTTCTTAATTGATTTCTGTAAGATGATGAGTGTATGATTTTCTTTGTTTAAAGAAACTAATTTTGTGATTGTTGGAGACCATTATTATGTATTCGTGAATTTTCTATTGAATTAGTTTTGTAGACTTGCACTTCGAAGTGATGATTTGTGGTCATTTTTTTGAAGAAAATAATTTGTATGATGATAAGAATGTGTGTCTAGTTATATAGCTTCTTGATAAATATTTTTGATTAATGTAAATTATAAAGCTTTGTTGAAAAGGTTGAGCCAATTTTAAACTCATAATTTTACAATGGTACTTGGTGTATAAGTTAATAATTGAAACTGGTAGAAAAGTACAATATTATAGTAAATTAAATAATAAGATTATTTATCTTATCTTGGTGTTGAAATAAATTCATGAATAAACACAATTAGAAAATTGTTTGATATGTGATAGTGTAGTATCTAGAAAAAAATATGTTTGATAAATTTCATAAAAGAATTTAGAAGTGTGCTACTACAAACTTTTTGCATAATTTTTTTTATAGAAACTATGTCCTATGGTTCTTGAATTTTGTTGTTATTTTGTAGTTCATGTAAGTTAAGGAGTGTTTTCTAAAAATCAAAAAAAAAAAAAATTTAGAAAAATAGTAGGTGACAAGTATAATTCCAAGTAGTAAAATATTCTTATGAATTGTGGTAAACATAACAAATGAATTAGAGAGCATTTTGATGATGACGTATGTCGTTGTAAATGATTTTCTATGTTTTGTATGTTAATTTCGCTTTTATAGTGTTATCTTCATTGATATAAATTGTTTTGCTGCTGTCACTAAAAGTTATTTCTTGTAATCTGTATCTTATGTCTGTCACTATAAGCTGTTTGGGATGTGCTGTTGTTTTTCTGCTGTCTGTCACTATAAGCTGCTTGGGATGTGCTGTTGTTTTTCTGTTGTTTGTCACTATATGTCGTTTTTGATGTGTTGTTTTCTGCTGTCACCATAAGTCATTTTTTCTATGTGTTTTATGCTTCCTGTCACTAAAGTTGTTTCCTACAAATTACTCGCATTCACTACAACATTTTTGACCTACGAGAACCCCTAAAATTCGCTAGCTGAAAAAACCGTTCTGGTAGAGTGTAATTGAGAACGGTTTTCGGATTGTGTTGTATTAGAGTATAAAAATTTTACAAATTTTTTACAACGGCTCTAAACCGTTCTCGTATAGTAAATGAGAACGGTTTTCTATTTACCTTTTATGCAAACGCGTGAAAACCGTTCTAGTATAACTTTTTATTATTTTTTATAAAAACTAATAAAACCGTTCTCTTATCACTACAACATTTTAGTGCTATGGCAACGCCTAAAATTTTTACAGTAAAAAAATCGTTCTTGTAGACTAACAAAGAGAACGGTTTTAATTTTCGTTGCTATAGTTCCCTAAAAGCCAATAGCCGTTCTAGTAGAGATCAAGGAGAACAGCTTTTTTATTTATTCATTAAAACAACTCGTCAAAACCGTTTTAACTTCTATTTCTATTTCTTTTATATTATTAATTTTTTTTGAAACAATATTATTATTTATTTATTTATATTATTTATATTATATTGTGTATTGTGTATTGTGTATTTGTTTCTCTCCAAAACACATCATACGAAACCTTCCATCTCTTTTCACTGTACTCAATGAATACACTAGTGTGAACCTCATCTCTTCCCACCGTCACCACTCATCACACTATACCAAAAGCTTGTTCTCTTTTCTCTTCTATTTTCATTCGAAACCCTAATTCCATCTCTTTTCATTGACCTCTCGGCAAGGATATTAGTCAATTCTCTTCTCTGTATACGAAACCCTCGTTCTCACCAGTCCGTTGCGGAACCCATCGTCTCCCTTCTCTGACTCACTCCCGCAAGTACAACCCTAGGATCCATTGCGCTCAGCCGGATTGACTATCCCTACTCCATGGCGTTCATCCATAGTGACTGATTTTTCTCATGGTTTGTTTTCGTTTCTCCCATAGTTGATGTGTTTTCTTTTTCACCCTATGTGTTTTATTTTCTACTTTATGTTTGTGTTTTTTATGGGTTTCAATTTTGTGGCCACAAATTCTTATGATTGCTCAAGTATTACTTTTATTATTTATTGCTCACCAAGTGTTCGACATAAGTACTCACCCAAGCTATAGTCTGTTGATGTGATGTAATATGAATTTGTGTAAATCATTACATGATACGGCTAAGAAGGACTTCAATTAACTGCAATTTTGATGTTTGTTTACTATAAAAAAAATAGACACATATATATATATATAATACTGATTTTCCTTTCAATAATGCAAAAAAATTGTCATATACATAAACTATAATGATGCCACTACATGTTTTGTTATGTTTCTTTTGCTGTCACAATCCAATTTATTAGTAAATTGATAATTTATGGCTTTAGATTATAAAACATTTGTATGTATATAGTAGAATTTGATTCTTTCTTGTGTTATCCAAGAGTTATTCTTGTAGTATTTGTTTCATTGTGATTGTAGTTGGAAAATCCTCCATCAGAGCAAAGTAGGAACATGATTTATAGTTAGATAAAGCTTTGATGAATCTAAAGTAGCTCTTCAAAATTTATATCATAGGTGAGCTAACTCAATAGCTTAGTTTTCTTTGACATTTGGTTATTCAATTGAAAAATATGTACTTAGAAACATGTGATAGATCATTTAGATAAAAAGTAGTGTGTTTAAAGGAAATGAATTGACCCCATATGTGCTTTTCTTAGATGCCAATGTCATTAATCAATGAATATCTTTATTTGCTTTTCTTTTACATATGAACTATTTCCATAGGGGATTTTGTCTAGTCTTGCATATGATGGTGTAGCTCATTTGGAAGACAAGAAATAATGTAATTTTTGCATGTGGAATTAATAATGTAATGGAGGTGGATTAAAGCTCTATCTTGGAGGTAGGGAGTGAGCTGATGGAAGATTTGTCCGTGTATGTTTTATCAATGGATGTGGAATCTAGTGAACTGTTTTGAACGGACGTGATCGACTATATCCTCTGTGTTTCTCTGTTATTGAGATGTTTGTGGCTGTAATTTTCTGGTTTTGATTTTCTGTTGTTTTTGGATCCCTTAGCATTTTTAGTATTTATTAAGTGTACTTTCTGTTTTTACTTTTTGTGCTTGTGGGATGGGTTTGATGTTTCCTATTTTCCTAGGATTTTTGGGTGCTGCTGGGGGTGGGGCTCTTAGAAGTTGTGGTTTGTTTTTTAATGTTTCTGTGCTTGTTGTTTTACTTTTTGCGACCTGTTTTGTGTTCCTTATTGTTGGTGTTCTTTGTTCCTCTATATAGGTATGTCTTCTACTATGTATAAAGCTTAATATATATAATTTTCAAAGTAAAAAAAACTTCATTTGTTGGTGTTCTTTGTTGGTGTTCTTTCACTTGATTGTTGTCTCGGTTGGTTGAGTTCTTCAGGAAGCTGATCCCCAGAGTCAGTTATTGTCATTCAATGGTAGGTTCTTGTCCGATTGGATCCTAAATGTTTAATTTTCAATTGATATGCCAATTAAGAGTTCAATGCCTACAAACTTGGGTTAATGAGGCCTGTTTCTGCTCTCTACTAAGTTGTTAAATTCAAGAGGTTATATACTCTACCATGATATTAGTTAATTCCATATTCTAGTTATTTTTTCTGACCTGTTTTTGGTATTATTTGATTTTACAGATCTAGCGGTGGTAGGAATTATTGCCGCTTTGAACTGATGAATTAAAGCAGGTTGCAACTGACCAATATTGGAGAAGATTATGCCAAACCCGTTTTTGACCTGTCTTCATTTAGAAGGTAATATCTCTCACCCTGTAGCTCAGATTTAAACAATTCTTGATTTTTTGGAATCTTGACGAAATTCCCTTCGATTTGACTACTAATTTGGCATATTTTGGATTTATAATGAGGTCAGAAATCGTGTTTAAAGGTGGCTATCTGAAGCAGAAAATGCAGAAATTCTGCTTCCGGGTTTGATGGCTTTTGACCGCATAAGAGTGTAAAGATGTGGAATAGAAGCGCTAAACTGTTACGGTGAGTTCCTTAAATAGAACCCTCCTTGGGGTAGATAAAATTATGAGCCAAATCTGTATAATCGGAGTATTATGCCGGTTTATGAGAATAGTTAAGGCGAAGTAGTAAAATTAGGTCCTATCCCTTTATGAATTAAAGTATGATCAATTTAATTGCATAGACCTTTGTGTTAGAGGTTTTTAATTAGACTATATAGTTGATCTGTCAATGTTTTTTTTTTCTACGTTGAATTTAAATTATATTACTCTTATTTTGCAGATGATGAATATTGACAGTATCGATGAAGAAATGCAGGATTTTGAAGATGAAGAGTACATGTGATGTTTAAGTTTTTATTAGGATATATAGGATATACATTTTGAAGATGTTAGTTTGATTGAGTTACATTAAGATAAATTAAAGATGTTATGGTCTGTATCATGATGTTAATTTGATTGTGAATTATTGAAATTAAGATATACATTAAAAGATCCAACAACTTTATGTTGGTCAATGGTCAATATTATTGTTATTTTGATATATGAATGAATAATTACAATTAGTTTATTTAAATGTTGTAATTTTTTAATTTAGGATCATATTATGTTAATAATAATAATAATTTATTTATGTACCAAAAAAAATTTTATTTATAAATTTCTTTAAGCTATTAACTTCAGGTTCTGTAAAAAAAAAAAAAAAAACACTTCAGGTTTGGCAACGGTTGTAAAGCGTTGCTGCATCTACGAAACCGTTGCCATAGCCATTAAAGAGGTTATATAAGAAAGGGTTTACAAGAACGGTTTCCAGTTGGACAACAGATAGAAACCGTTGTTATATCCTAATACAAACCGTTCTATAAACTAAACCAATAAGAACGGTTTTTATATTAAAACGAATAAAAACCGTTTTGGTTGGGAACAACACAAACCGTTCTGTTATCTACTCTAAAAGAACGGTTATATGTTAGGCGTTGCACTTGGGTGCAAAACCGTTCTGCTAAGCTAAGACAACGCCTCAGTATAAGACAATTTCAAAACCGTTCTGGTAGCCTATAAGAACGGTTTTTTCATCTTTTACAACGGTTTTCAGGTGTTGCTGTAGGACGAAAATGTTGTAGTGATTGTTAAAATTATATGTATTATTGTATATGTGTTAGAATTTACTACTCAATATTATTGTCCCAAAGTAAGATTTATGAAAATTATGAAATTAAGGCGATTAAAACAATCTCTTTTTGCATTAAACTAAATTTTGGATGAATTGATTTTGGGAAGAAATGGAAGGAGTATTTATTTATTTTTTTCTGGTGTAAAAGACTGTAATGGATTGAAACTATTTTTAGCGTGCTTCCAAATAAGAGAGTTGAGAATCTAAACGTGTATGAATGCTTGTCTCGTGTGCTTGAGTTCATGTTATTTGATGTTGTTGCTTGAATTTTTATTTTTTTTTATTATTCACTTTATGATTTAATGTTTGATGCTATTACTTTGTTAGTTGCAAGTTAGTTGTCAATTTAGGAACTCTCATAATTAAGAAGATTATAGTAAAGCAATATTTTCTAACTCAACTTAATAATAGAAATTAGATAGTTCGTCATTATCCTCGAGGGATGGTGTGTGTTCTGTACACCACTCGAATCTTGTTTGCAATGTCTGTTATCAAAGTAGTGTGTCCATTAGGCACCTTTCTTGCAATCTCCAACTTAGTTGTTGAGTCAAATTGTTCTGGGAGTTGGATATAGGAATCAAGAGTGTGAAAAATATTAGAAACTCGTTAGACTCTAAGTTAGAGTGTGATAAATGAAATGATTTCTTTGATTATCCACCCTTCATAACATTTTACGATCCATCACCAGTCGATTTTATAAAGTTACCTTTTTTTTTTAAAATATGAAGTGTTTAAAACTATTTTTAAGACATCTTTTTAGAGCAAATTTATCATATTATGATTTTTCCAAGACAATATTTTCTCAATCTTGAATTGTATCAAACTCTAAGTAGATATTTTAATTTATTTGTATTGATATGGTTTATCTAAATTTGTTTTAAACAAAAAAAAAATTGATTTTTTTTTTAATTTTGCATTTCATTTGATGGTTGGCGTTATTAACTTTTATTTGATATTTTTTTTGTTCTTTTTGAAATATCATTTTTAAGTATAAATTTAAAAGATTAATTGCAATATCAGAGTGCGCAGCGAAAACTTTCTTAAGTTATTGATTTTTGTTCATCTTAAAACTTTCTCATTTGTTGATATTTTTTTTTAAAGAAGTATCGTATATAAAAAGTTTCAAAAATTCTACTTCAAATCTTTTTCGATTGTCTAGTTTTGGGCACAAAACTCCATTTTTGGTGGATAGAATGTAAGACCCGATAATTTTAATTTCATAGATAGAATAATTTTTTATTTACATGAATAAATATTTTAACTTCATCTTTTAAAAAGAAAATTTGTTTATTACCTATGATTTTATTAAATGAGTTTGCTTTGTCTTAATCGTTTAAATTTTTAGTTTCGAGAACGAAACTATTTTAAGGAGGTAAGAATGTAACACCCCAATATTTGAAGTATGAATATGTTAATAATTTTAATGCATTTTATATTTAGAGAGTTTAAGAAAAACTGTATCACCTTTATCTTAATTAGTTTATTATAACTTAATGTTTATTTGTTTTTATTGATAATTATACTACTATTTAATTTTAATTAATTAGAACCCTTATCTTACTATTTATTTATTATTTATTTTAATTAAGCAAATTAGTAGGTAGATAATAAAGATGAAACAAAAAAAAAACGTGTACTAACTAATAAGAAGAATAATGGGTTTATGGTTACTACTTACTACAATTTAGGGGTAGTTGATTAACATGAGTTCCTCACTCCATAAACTATATCGGCAGCTTCTCATATATGTGTGCCGCCACTATCTTTCTTTTTCTTATATTTTTAATATTTTTCATTTATCGGATTATACTATATATGTTCCCTATCATCTCAACTCCAACTTTAAAATTATTCACCAATCATTCTCTACTCATAAACTTAGTCCTCAAAAGTTACTCATCACTATAATCATCTATCTTACTTTCCACTAAAGCACATTCCGATGCAATGCTTAGTCGTATCAAAGAAATCTTAGGTACCGGATCGTGATCGAGCAGTCAATTGTGGGATATTATAATCTGTTATTGGAAGGAAAGCGTCTAAGGTAAGGGCTTATATTCCGGTATTATCATATTGACCATGGAATTATAAAGTAGGATGATGGTAGAGTTCTTATCAAATATTAGATATAAACAATAGTACAAATAAAAATAATAATTAAGAACATACTTTTATTTTATTATGATATAATTTATGTTTATGGTTGATTGTAGACTCAATTTTGTGATTTTGTGTGTGTTTGATTGTGGATTTGAGTAAACTGATGATTTTGTTGTTGTCGCGTTGATTTTGTTTGATGAGTTGAGAATTTGCATTTGTGATTTTGTGAAATGTTCGAAAGTGATTTGATCGGCATTTCAAATTTGTTGTCGCGTTGATTTTGTTTGATGATTTAATTTGAGAATTTGCATTTTTGTGGATAACATTGTCATGCATTCATTCATGTGTCAAGTCCTTTGTTGTCGTGCTGTGGAATGCTCGAAAGTGATTTGATCGGCATTCCAAATTTGTTGTCGTGTTGAGAAGTGTTTTCAGGAATATAACTCTGACCTTCGACCCTTGGTACCACATGCATTTAGGGAGTCTTAGACCTTCATGTTACCATATACATTTGTGACTTGATTTGAGACTTGATTTTGGTTCTATCTTTCTTTGTTATTTTGTTCATCTTTTGATCTTATCATTTTGTTTTTAGATTCCTTAGTTATTACTTTATTTGTGTTAATTGATTTTATCTTTTATGTGGTGAGTGTTTTGCTATTCTTCTTATTTTATGCTTCTATGTTCTTTATGATCGTACTTGTGGTTTAGGAATATTGACCCTTGCAACCAACATTTTAGGTACCAAAATTGATGCAGTGAATGATGATTATTTAAGCTTGCATGCGGGGGAAAAAAATAAATTGGGTTTCACCATTTGTATTTTTGAAACAGTTATTCTGACCAATGTATTTTATTATTGAAATATTTAGTGGAATCGTTTTATTTAAAGTAGCAATTTGATTATAATTTATATTTATGAAGGAAAACAACAACATTTTCTAACTATAAATAAACATTTTAAAATAATATTAAGGTTAAAATTTCGGGCTGTTACATAGATCACAAAATGATCAGAATATAAATGAAAATATAATTGAAGATGTTTGTTATCTTTAAAACATCATTTAGGGATTTTGCTTCAACAAATATGTCATAACCGCCGCCGCTTTACATTTTACCGGCGGTTTTGTGACTACCGCAGAAAGGAGTGCATTACCGACGGTTGGAAATGCCGATGTTTGAGTCCCTGCAATTGGTAATGTATACTGGGGGTTGAAACCGCCGCGGTTTGCGTTTTTATTTATTTTAAATGTTTACCTTCACGGTTCACTTCACCCTAGTTAGACTTAACCAATTTGACCCAAATCACAATTTCGAAAAAACCATGAGCTTTAATCGCAATTCCACGAAAACTGAGGTTTAGTCACGATTTCACTCTGATAACTCCCGGTTATTACATGTAAAAGTGATGCAAATCCAAGTAGTTTAAGCTTAGTTTGAGTCCGTTTGATACCTAAAAGAGGAGTAATTGCATGAAGTTGAATCACTTGAAGACAAAAAAAAAATGCACAAAAATAGAACATTATTAGCATTTTTCGCCCAGGCGAACACTCTTATGCCTTGGGCGAAAATACAAAGGAAATTAGCCCAGTTTGAGTCTGTTTGGGGTTGCCTTTGGAATAAGAAACTCTCTAAGTTTGGGGTGGGTATACTAGAAAACATGAAATTGAAAAAAAAATGTGTGAAAAAAAGTGAGGAAAATTAAGAAGTCAAAAGTTGTGTAAAGAAAGAAAAAAAAAATTGACTTCTTCAAAAAAATATGTGAAAGAAGATAGAAAAGAAAAATAGATTGAATTGAAAATGGTTCTCTAGTATAAAGTTCATAAAAAGGAGACTGGGATTTGTTGTACTTTCTTGAACTAAGTATCTTAAACTCCAAGTTTTTCTACCTACTTCCCAAAAATATCCCACCTCTAACCTTGGCCACATTACAACCGAAAAAGACCTCAAAAGTGTGTTATCATATTGTTGCTTGATCGATTTTTAGAATGTTTGCTAGCCTATGGTAGAATTGTTTTGATTGTGTTGATTAGAGTCTAATTACCATTCAAACAGGAGAGTAAGTGAGGGTGTGATGTGATTAAGTGTGATCAATATTTGTGAGAAGTTCTGTGTTTTGTTTAATTTGACATATATTTTCAAGTATTTTCATAATAAGATTGACCGTTGAAATGTTGTCCAGTTGCTTTAACTTGATTGAATCCTAGGTCTTTGGATAAATTTGTTGAGCTAATGATTGTTTTCCGGATGGCAAAAGTATTCCTTGAGGACAAGGAATGGACTAAGTTTGGGGTTGTGATAACTCCCGGTTATTACAAGTAAAAGTGATGCAAATCCAAGTAGTTTAAGCTTAGTTTGAGTCCGTTTGATACCTAAAAGAGGAGTAATTGCATGAAGTTGAATCACTTGCAGACCAAAAAAAAATGCACAAAAATAGAACATTATCAGCATTTTTCGACCAGGCGAACACTCTTGAGCCTGGGGCGAAAATACAAAGGAAATTAGTCCATCTATCAGATTTTTGCGCCCCAGGCGAAAACTCGTGTTCCTGGGGCGAAAACTCGCACTTGCAGCCAGAATTTGAGATTTTCGTGTTTTCGCCTGGGGTAAAAACTCTCTTGTGCCCCAGGCGAAAAATGCAGAATTGTGGCACATCAGCCCTATTTTAAAACACTATAAAAGGGTACTTGATCCAAGGACTAGGGGGACGATTTTGGACACAAAAACTGAGATTTCTACCATTGAAGCAGAGGATTGAAGATCATTGGATGCAAGATTGAAGAATCATTCATCCTTTAATCATGTATTCATCTCTAATTCCTTTTGATATTTGTTTATTGAATATGTGTAGCTAAATTCCTTTTGATTGGGTCTTGAGATGATTTTAATTGTAATTGCTTGAACCTATGTAAGGATTTGATTTGATTTATGAATTTACGAAGTTAATATTATCCATTCATGTTTGTTCTTAATGCTTCTTATGAATTGGCCATTTGTGAGATGATTCTAGGTTTTGATTCACTATGATCATTAGGTTTTGACATCGGACCTAGCATGAATGTTCAATTAATCAATCATTTAGAGATATAGGATTGTTAATTGTGATTTAGAAATTAACGTTCACACAAACCTCAATTGATTAGTAGTTCAACAAAGAGATTTGGGGATTAGAATTAATTGAGAGGTTCATGAGTCAAGAGATTGATCATGAATAATTTTGGGTTAATTCATCATAATACTAACGGAATAAATTTGTTAATCAAACATCCTTATCAAACAACTGCAATTAAATGATTCGAAAAGATCCAATCGCTTTTTCCAATCGAGAACTTATTCGTTTTACTTTAAATTTTCTTGAATTAAATCTTATGATAAACCCCCCTATTTTAATATTTGTCTCTAAGTATCAAAATAAATTGTCTTGTTAAGAATTGAGCAATCCCTGTGGATTGATATCTTTTTTATTACTTGCGATAATTTGTACACTTGCAAAATATCTATCACACTCACCCAAATCTCGATTTCACTTCTCAAATCCATAATCTTGTTCCTAATCTGTTTATGTTCTTGTTTGTTGCTTTGTACTTGTCTCTTTGATCTTGCCGTTGCTTCGTTCGATTCCTCAAAATTGTATGTTTCTTTTCTCTCTCAACTCCTTTGTTCTCATTCTTGTTGTTGCTGTGTTTGATTTCACTCACTTGTTTGTTGTTGCTCTCTGATTTCGATGTCCTCTTCTGGAATTCCTACATTATCTCCGTGTTCCCCATTTTTCTCAAATTAGACAACCACGAAACCAACATTGTTTGAGACAAGTTTTGGGGCACTTGTTCAAGGGTAAGGGACATTCTTTCATTATGTCGCTAAGATTTCACCATTAAATCATAAAGTCCCAATTTATACTTGAAACCCTAGCCCAATTTCCTTAAAATCTGAAATTTATCATATTCTTAAGATAATTTCTTTCCTTGTTTTGGCAGACAATTTTGTGTTATTGTTTGTGTTTGATTTTTCAAACTGTTCCTAAATTGTTACTGTAAACCCTTTGCCATTGTAATGAAATTTGTCCTTTGATTTTAGAACCAGATAAGGTATTGTACATTTGTATTGATCCCTCTCTTAAAGTTACATTATTGTATGAATTTTTTTTCACATATTTACTATGGTTTCAAACATTCACTTGTTTAGCATAAATACGAGTTATGATACATAAGCTCATTCTTAAGTTGGTGTGTAGTGCTGAGGATGGTAGTGGTGTGGAAGACGATGAAGGGAATGATATTGATAGTTTAGAACCCGAAGAACAAAAGGTTGTTAGGATGGATCTAACCGATGACTTGTTATATATGGTAAGAGATTTTGAAAGAATTGTTTTCTGTAATGTTATGTATCTTTTATGTGTCTATTAAATTAAATGAATTTATTGAATTGTTGCGTTTTTCTTTTGTCTACTTAATCCTATGATAGGGCGGCACATGTCCTTGTGATAGATGATAATTGGCACATCAGATCAGATCAAGAGTAAACCAAAAGATGTTGATTGGCACATATAGATTTTATTTAATTCTATATTGTATATTTATCACATGTTTTTAATAAACTTAATCCAATTCAGTTTTGAATATTTGATAACCATATTGTGTGATTGATCATTTGGACAGTGTGATGCTTGCAGGTTTGGTAGTAGGCATGTAATAGATCCTCGTGAGAGATCTTATACACAAGATTCTTCATGGGAGTCTTTGCAAGAGAATGTATTGGACTTCTTCATCCCATAGATACATCTTATATTCACCATATCCACTATCATAGACGCCTTTGCGCTCTTGCTTCAAATGCAGCTTTTGCGTGAATTCTGAAGGGTTTGATATGGTACTTGTACATTGTTGTCGATGTGTCCAAGGTATTGGTTTTATTATCTTACATTTGTGCATTCTCAAGTTTTGAATTGTTTCTAGAAAGGAAAATACAGGATAACTCTAAATTGCAACAAAAGAAGGAAGACTTGGAGTAGAAAATACTCCATTTGTCTTTTATTATAATACACTCTAACACATTTTTTTTGTTATTTTCTTTTTCTAATTATGTATGTTAATCACCTTAAAATCAATTCTTTTTTGTATTTTTTTTTAAGAGACATGGTTTTGTAATTTAATTGACATAGTTATGTTTTCTTTTAAAGCTTGTTGTAATACCCTAATTTTCTGCTTTTGTAAATAAATATTCTATTTTAAAAATTATTTCTTATTTTTATAATAAACGCCCAAAAATAGTTTCAAAAATAGTCTTTTCGTGTTTTTCATTAATTTTGCATAAAAACACAAAAAAATATGTTTCATTTCATTTTCATTCGTTCATTTTTATTTTCATCGCATTTTAATTTTAAAAGCATAAAAAATATTTTAGTTTTATCAATAAAACATTTTATTCTTTTTCATCACAAAAATCATTTTCCAATATGAATCAATCACATTATGCCACATCATCATCTCAACCACATAATCATTTTCATTTTAATTATCATTTTCTTTTTAATTCATTTTCTTAATCCAAAATCATACCTTTATTACACAATTGTCATCCAACCTAATTTTTCCCTATAAATACTAAAATAATCACACTCAATCATAGAGCACAAATCCCAATAAAAATCAGAAAAATCATATCCTCCTTTCTCCACCAACACATTTCCGGCGACCACCGCCGGACTTCTATTTTCCGGCGAGGAACCACCACTTCCGGCCACCTCAAAAATCCAACAAAATCAACAATCAAATACTTGTTTCTTAAGGTTTCGACCCTTCTGAATCCAAATCCGAAGTCAAAATCGTCAAAAAGTGATCGGAAAGTCATTAAAAACGAAGCCGAAATAGCTCCGGTAACCAAATCTCATTGCCGGCCAAATCGAGCACAATCGAAGGTAGTTGGTGTTAGATTCGTATCCCTTAGACTGTTTAGAACCTTTTCCATTCATCGTTTGCGTTTAAATATGCCTTAAATCTATTTTCACATTTTCAACCCATTTTTTGCATGGTCGATTTCTTTGTTTTGAGACATCGATTGTGAAAACTAATGGTAGATTTGGAATCTACACAAGAAATACTATCAAATTGACTATTCGTTTGTGCAAATCGGTGATCGTTTGAAAAACTTGTTGTTTGAAATTGGAGCTTTCATGGCGGCGACGGGAAGCTTTCACGAGGTTGAAGAAAGCTCCAATATTCGCCACATGTCACTCTTTGAGTGGGCTTATTTTTTTGTGTTGAACCGGGTCTGGTTCACTTGTGGTTTAAACCGGTTCGGTCCGTTCCGGTTCAGGAGTTGTGTTGGATCTTGGTTTTTGTTATTCACACCTCCCAGCTTGCTATCTGCACCCCCTCCTGGACAGACTTGGAATTGGGCTTTGGGCCTAATATTTTCTGATCTGCTTTATTATTTGCTGCATCTATTTCAGGTTTGCACCCCCTTTCGTACAATGATGAATTTATTTATCCTTCGATAAATGTATTTATCCTTCGATAAATTTATTTATCAGTTGATAAGTTCATACAATACTTTTTTTCATTTATATAACTGTCTGAATGTTGAACTTGATCTGTTTGGTGTTTTAACTTGAAAATGGCTTTTCTCAAAATAACTAAAAATGATTCGTTAATTAAGGTGAAAAAGAGAGAGTCTGACGTACGTCTTTCTCGGCTTGAATAGTGCAGTCTCTGACGTACATCTCGTGACTGTGTATTATTCTCATCTTAATCAATGAATATTTATTTAAAATTAAGGTGAAAAAGGGGGAGTCTGACGTACATCTTTCTCGGCCTGAATAGTGCAGTCTCTGACGTACGTCTCGTGACGGTGCACTATTCTCATCTTAATTAAGGTTTTTAATTAAACTTGAGTGGTAAAAGGGGGAGTCTGACGTACATCTTTCTCGGCCCGGATGAGCCCGACCCCTGATGTACATCTTGTGGTGGCGTGCAATCCCCATTCACTGAACACTTCTAAAAAACTATAAAAACAACTCAACTCACTTCAAATTCATTTTCCTGCCTTCCGTGCAGTCAACTCTTTTTCAACTGCCCTTGTGCAGTCAAAAATCTTTATAACTGTTTTCCTAAATGGATGGTGTTTTATCCATTCCCTTGATTCTGACAAACGCTTAAACCTCAGTTGAGTATACAAGCAATACTGTTGTCTCAGTGGAATGCGAATTAAGCATCGTTCACTAAAAACAATCAACAAACAAAACCTTTTTCAGGAAGAACTACGTGAGCTTTGACTTCCTCATTGTACTTGGGGGATACGTAGGAGCGACAACCTCTCTCGTCAAGCCAAATAATAAAAAACTCTTTTTTTCCTTCTCAGTTTAATATGCGGTAATTTAATTCTTTTCATGCGGTTATCTTTGTTTATGCAAACCAAAATTCCTCAAATGGTTCCCGTTGAGTACAACGGATATGAGGGGGTGTTAACGCCTTCCCCTCATGTAACCAACTCCCGAACCCGATCTTTTCAAGGTTTTATCATTATTTTCCTTTCCCTTCACGGGATAAATAAAATATGGTGGCGGCTTCATTGTTTACATTTGTGCATTGCATTTTGTCATTGCATATCTGTATATTTTTTTGCGCCGGGTACTACACTTGTCAAATGATTTTCTTTTAATTGACAAATGCTTATACATTTTGTTATTTAATTCCCTCGGGTGTTGTTTGTCTTTTAGATGCTGCTATGGTACAACAATCCAGCGAACAAGTTAAAGAGAAAGTCCGAGAAATATTCGACGGTTGATGTAAGAGGTAAGTATCTGTTCATTTTTAAGTACTCTTGAATTTGTACTAACTAAGCACGCTGAAAATTTGATATGGCTTTTTTTTTATTGTTGTATCTGTTCCTTTTTAAGTACTCTTGAATTGTACTAACTAAGCATGATGAAAATTGGATATGGCTTTGTTGTTGTTGTTGTATCTGTTCATTTTTAAGTACTCTTGAGTTGTACTAACTAAACACGCTGAAAATTGGACTTGATATATTATGTTTCTTTGCATGATCTATGAAAATTTTATATTGAATATATAACCTTACAGTAGAACAGGAATGAAATTTTATATTAAATTACATATAAACAATTACAAATATGCATTATCGTCTTTTTCCAAAAGCTAAATCAAATTTATCAAAAAGTAAAGAAATTTCATTATTTTGTGACCAATTTATAAAGTTGCTCTTATGCTCTCTTTCCTTATGCTTTTTTTGCATCCCTAGTAAATTATTCAACATCCTTTTCTAATTTGTTATTGTTTATACTTGTCATTGCATGGGTGTTATTCATAGAGATCTTAAGCCTGAGAACTTCCTTTTGTTGAACAAGGATGAAAATTGGCCTCTCAAAGCCACCAATTTCGGTTTTTCCGTCTTTTACAAGCAAGGTTAGAAGCGGATACATATCATTATGAATTACTAACATTCCATGAACAATATAATTGCGCCTAATCATATTTTTTACAACTTTTGTTAATGAAAATGTGAACAAAGTTATCAATATGCTTGTGTTGCGGGATTTTTGAGACATACCCTACTACAGTTTTATTTTTTTATTTCCAAAGGAGGGGAAAAAAGTTGAAAACCTTTTTAAATTGAGATTCTAGGTACGGGGGTTAGTTGCGCTTAAGGAAGGTGTTAGCACCTCAAGCGCCCATGGTACTCCATGATAACCTCTTATATGTTTTTGTGCTTTCTTATACATGCTTTAAGAATGGAGGGGGAGAAGATGTATAGAAGAGAGAAGATTTTGAGAAGTTTTGTATTTATGAAAGTGGTTTGATTTTGAAAAACGAAAGTGTATTCGTTTTTGTGTTAAAAATGTTGTAAAGAAAATGAGTTATAGATAATAGCTTGTTAAAAAATTGTAGTAACATTGAGGCTAAGGTGGACTTGCATTTGTTCTTAAAAGAATCGCATGTTTGTTTTGAAAAGAGTTTTTTGTTTCAAGAAACCTCGTAATTAATTTAAAATTAACTGAGTCCTCTCCCTTGGAAATGAATTTTTGGCGTTGTGTATGATGTGTAAACTAGAAAAGCGATAAAAGCAATAAATAAAGTCCTACGCTATTACAACCCAATTGAATAATTAATTGTTACAACCATATTATCGAATGAATAAATAATAATAAGCAACGAATAAATAAAGAACAATGCACAAAAATAAAATGCAAGTGCGGAGAATAAATATGATAATGGCACTTTTGAAAGTCATTCATAACAACAAACAATTCTAACTAAAACACACAAGAAAAAATACATTTTAATTTAGGAAAAGAAAAAAGGATTTTTAAAGAGAATGAATTTAGGCCAAAAAGGTCCTTAACTATTAATGCCAATTGTTAGAGCTCAATGATTTTATAAAGTAAAATGTTGTCTCTAACATGCATTTTTGAATGGTGCAATGTTCTAACCTAAATGCAATGCATGTATGCATGTAAAAATGTGTAGTAAAACATGTGATATAAAATTGTAATGTGATGTAGAAAATTGTGTAAAGATGTCATGTGGCATGCAAAAATGCACAATGTGATGTAGTAAAAATGTAATGTTTGAAATGCATGTATGCATGTAATTAATATATTTTCTTTTAAAAAAAAGGGTAAAAATATGTCATGAGTTTTTATAATAAATGAGATTAAACAAAGATATAATCATGTTATCAATCATCACAATTAAAAAATTTCAACCATAGCACATTTAAAATTTTTAGCATTTTTGTTGTTTTTATATTTTTTTTGCATTCTAAATGACTAATTAAAAAAAAGTGAAGTCATAACAAGCAAACAAACATTTATAACAAAGATCATAGATAGTAAAAGAAACAAATTCACATATGGTTCAAATAGCAAAAAAACTAACACATGAAAACGAAACATAAAGCATGATACGAGAACAAAATGAATGATCATAAAAATAATGCATGATAAAACTATTCTTAAATAATAACTATGTATATGCAATTATATAGTAAGCTAATTATAAAAACTAACAAGTGATGATCATGCTTATACAAGAAAACATTAACAAAAACTCCTAAATATTGAAAATTAGACCTCAAAAGAGATCCTTAAATATTAGTGTAAAAATTTGGACTCAATAAACTTAAATAAACTATTATCCCAAAATAATCACTTATCACAATAAGCTATAAAATAAATAAACAAAGAGGTGTAATATAAATAAAAACACACATAAAATAAAAAATAAAACAGCCAGAAAAGGCCCAGTAAATGCAACCCAAATCATTCTAAATCGGACCGGGTCGGTTTGATCCATGGGTCAACCCAAACCCGGTCACAACCCCACAAGCCAGAAAAATAAAAATAAAAACAAACGCACGCAATAGGAGGGCGACACGTGGCGGAGAGGTTTCTTCAACAACTTAGAGAGGCTTGGTTCAAACAAATAGATAGTGCTTTTCATATGATTTTTGACATAGATCATGAATATGCAATTATTTTTCACAATAGAATAATATATTTTAAGATACGAAGCTTCAAAGTCCAAACCCAAAAAATGGAAAATGAGATTCATGCAAAATTAAGAGAAAGTACTTAAAGGAAAAGATAATACACTATGTCATGAGTTCACAGCAATAAAAATCATGCAAAATGATGGTCTATGGAGTTTGAAATGGTTACCACAAGTTTGCACCAAATGAGAGCTCGAGTTGGACGCTTTGTGGCTCGATTCCTTCACGATTCCGTGTTGTTCCCTTCTACTGAGATGCACTGGAAGCTAGTGGAACCAACGAAACGGAACTTTGATCAAGTTTGAGTGAAATGAAAATCTCAAAAACCCTCCATGATGTGATTTCGGGTTTGATGTTTATTGGTGTTTTGATGATGATTTGAGGTTGTTTTGTAGTGTAAACTTTGCTCTAAACTTGTTTTGGTGCTATAGGAATGATAAGAAGTTGATTTGTTGAAAGTTTATGAGTTTTGATGAGTTTATGAAGTTGGAAAAAATGGATTAAAATGGATTTCGTGAATAGTATTTTTGACGGTGTTTGTTGATGATTTGATGATGATTTTTGTGTTTTGAACTTGATTTGAGGATGATGGAAAGGTTAGAATGGATTTGGTGATTGAAAAATGAAAAGAATGAAGATGAAGGAATGCTGAAGATTGTGTTTGTTTTGTGATAGAAGGTAGAAATGGAAAAATGAAATGAATATGTGGGTGAGGTCTTTTGTTGCCGTCCTTAATCTCAAAAGCCTCCCTTTGTGCTGTGAATTATGTCTTGTTAAATAGTGAAACATTAGCGTTTTCAATGGCAAAAGAAGAAATGGGAAGAGTAGCTTTGTTGTGTTAGTGATGAGTTTGAAAAAAAAGAGTATTGAAATAGAAAAGATGACAAATATGTCATTGTTTATGTATTGGTTTTTGTAGAAAAAATATTGTGAGCATTGGATCCCTCTTTTTTTCAATTTTCTTGAATAATAATAATAATAATAATAATAATAATAATAATAATAATAATACTAGTAGTAGTAGTAGTAGTAAATAGATAAAAAATGATAATGCGACAAGGACAAAGATGCAACAAACAAACCGAAAAGGATCGGGATGATAGTAATCGTAACAGAAGAAAAAAATGAATGCAAAGAATTAAACAAGACAATGCATATTTTTACAATATATGTAAAACAAATTTATTGGATTTTAGGTCCAAAATTAGGGTACAACAGTTTGCATGTAATGATTTTGACAAAATTTGAAAATAGGATATTCAATGCCATCCTAAGAGGCCATGTTGACTTTTCTAGTGATCATTGACCCTGCATTTCACCTGCAGTAAAAGATCTTGTAAGAAAATGTTGAATTCAAATCCAAAGTAGAGGCTAACGCACATGAAGTTTTAAGTAAGTTTAAGCACTTGAATTCAATTATTATTACATAAATTACAAATTAATTTGGCTTTAACCCTCTTAAATTGATGTAATACAATTCTAACAAAGCGCTTCTTATTCAAATAACAAATCATCCTTGGATCAAGGAAGATGGAGAAGCATCAAATATATATACCTCTTGATAATGCAGTTCTCAATAGGCTCAAACAGTTTAGAGGAATGAACCAATTCAAGAAAGTTGCTCTAAAGGTAATGCTATTTTCCTAAATAGCATAATCACTAATCACTAATTTACTAAGACCATTTTTTTTATTTGCAAATTACAAGCAGATGCTGATGGTAATGGAATCATAGACTACGATGAGTTCATCACAGCGACAATGCACATGAACCGATTGAACAGGGAAGAACATGTTTATACTGCATTCCAATTCTTCGATAAAGATAATAATGGGTAAAGAAAAATGAATAAATATAATCAACTAGATTGAATCTATATTTGCCTCTCCTTTGGTTTATACTAATTGGTGTTAAATCTTCTAATCTCACTGCTTGTCCATAATCAAATACATTACCATAGAAGAACTAGAGCAAGCTCTCCATAAGTATAACATGCATGATGGGCGGGACATCAAGGAAATCTTCGCACTAGATTAGGGTAGTTATTGTGTACTTTAGTAGATTGGTTGAATACTTTAGTATATTTTAAAATACATTGATATCTTTTGAATGATGTTTTAGATGTGAACGATTTGATATTATAATATTTTTCTTTAGGTTGAATTACTTGGTATTTGAAGTACTTGGATTAAATAAAATTTCTTATTGTATTTACTTTATTTATATTTTTGCCTTTGTTTGAATGTAAAAACAAAATGCAATGCATGAAAAAAATGTGGGAAACAAAACAAATGAAAAAAAGCATTTTAAAAAATTTGTGGGAAATCGATTTTTTTTTTGTGGGAAAACAAAATAAATAAATAAAGGGAAACAAATAAATTTCAAAAAAAAAGTGGGAAACGAAAAATAGCGGCGGTTTAAAACCGCCGCAAACACAAATATTTCAAAAAACCGGGAAACAATGATAGCGGTGGTTCCAACCGCCGCTGTATGCTCAAATAAATTTGCAACGCAGAGACAATTAGCGGCGGTTTTAAAACTATCGCAAACACCAAGCAATCGTTGCTAATTGATTTAGCGGTGGTTATACCAACGGATGCCCAGAACCGCCGCTAATTGACCTAGCGACGCCTCTTTCTTGGACGCTTTTTCAACCATCGCTGCATGCATTTAGCGGCAGTTTGAACCGCCGCTGTCAGGGGCGGACCCACGTTGGCTTCAGGGGGTGCAGGTGAACCCCCTCAAATTTGAGGATTTATATCAATTATCATATGTTTTTATGAATTGCACCCCCTGGATTTTTAAGATTGCACCTTGCACCACTTCAATAGCCCAATTAGCATCACTAAAAGCCCAATTCGCGTGCATTAATTACTGTTTTAATAAAATATATTATCATAAAATGTCTTCAGTGGGTATCGAACGCATGCCTCCTTCTTTCTTTCTGTACTAAAAAAGTCTTGTAAAGTTACCACTAGGCTAAGGCAATTTATATGACATACAATCAATTCTACACCTATTTATCTTAAGAGTAGAAACTCTAGTTACTTAATTATTCGACAATTTTTTTTGCACCCCCTGAACCAGGGTCCTGGATCCGCCACTGGCCGCTGTATGCTCCCAAAACCGCCGCCGCTTGTAGAATTCCTTGTAGTGTGAGGAAAAACTATTACTATTGGAGATAAATGAATAATGTGATTTTGTTGAAGTGTGCAATTTATAAGATACAAGATTTTGATTTTGTGAGTTTTCTTGTAAAAGGTTCTTGCTCCAATTTAATATGAAGATTATATCGCACAAACTTCAAAGTTGGAGAAGAGTACAATAAAGAAGATAAGACAAATCTTTATACAAAATCAACTTTAAGTAAAACTTTTGAGCAACTACTCCAAATGATTAATTGGATTTTGTCATCTCAGTTATAATTATCTTTATGAGCAGGAGACATAAATATGTTCTGCACTCTTTTCCCTTCACCGTGGCTTTTTCCAATTGAATTTTCATGGTTAGATTTTTAATGGGACATTTCATATACATAAGATGCTGTACTCTTCTTCCTTTAGTAAAATATTTTTCCATTTGATTGTTTCTAGTAAGGTTTTTCCATTTGGTAGTATTATTTAATATTAAGACAATATGACATTGACTTAACAAGGTTTTAAGTAAATTAGTGGCATATATGTAATTAGAATTTACTATATGTAATACCCTAATTTTGCATCTCTTTTCTAAAAATAATTTTTAATCCAAAAACATAATTGTATTTTATTACACAATAAATAGAAAACCAAACCATAAAAAAAAAGCATATTACATTTCATCACTAAAAAGCATCTTTTCAATGAACCAATCATTTTATGCCACCTCATCATCTCCACTTCATAATCATTTTTATTATTATTTTCTTATTAATTTGTCCCTTAACCCTCCATCATAATAAAATTACCACACATGCCACTAAACTTAATTCTACACTATATAAACAATAAAATAATAAGTCACCAAAAAAACACAAACTCCCAAAAACTAGCTCCAGCCACCTTGCCAGAACAGAACCGTCGCCACCACCAAACCCGGCCAAAACACAAAATCAAACACTCATTTCTTCTTAATTCGACCGTCTTGGATTTATTTTTATTCCATTCAAGATAAACTTAATGTTTGAAGATGGAAAAGTAAGAGTCTGTCGTACGACTCATCTCAGTCTTATTTCACTATTGCTTGCTAGATGTTTGATAGTTCACCTCCTTGCTTGTCAGCTGGTTTTATGTTTGATTATTTAATTACTCATTTCATTTATGTATGTTTGCATATTTATTTTAAGTATAATTATTGTTATCATATTATAACTGTCATTATCATTCTCCATGCATTTGCATTTCTCTCATCTTCTACCTTTTTTTTTTTGGCTTGGAATCTGAATTGTGGAAAACTTATCTTTGGAAATGGAATGAGAATAAACCGGTCCTTGTCCTACGACTCGTGACTTCGAGTTATTCGCATACCAATTAAAATAGAACTTTTTAATTAAATGAAATGACAAGGAGTCTGACGTACGACTCGCCTCCGGCTTGTTTCACTTGAATTAACAAAGTTCAACTAATAAACTGAATGAAAAGGGGGAGCCTGTCGTACAACTCGTCTCTGTTCGAATGATTCGGTCCCTGTCGTACGACTCGTGATTTAGGGTCATTCTCATTCCCTAAACAACTTGATAAAATCTTAAAAGACACTCTTTTTCAACTGTTTTCTTCAAAGGTTAACGCTTTATCCATTCCCCTGATACAGACTAAACGCTTAAGCCTTAGTTGAGCATACAAGCAACTGTTGTATCAGTGGAATGCGACCTAAGCATTGTTCACTAAAAACAACCAACAAAACAATTTTCAGGAAGAACTACGTGAGCTTAGACTTCCTCATTGTACTTGGGGGATACGTAGGAGCGGGAGCCTCGTCAAGCCAAATAATAAAAAATCCTTTTTTTGTTTCCTTTGTTCAGTATGCAGTAAATTAATCCTTTTTATACAGTTATTTCTTTAAAAGCAAACCATAATCCTCAAATGGTTCCCGCTGAGTACAACAGATATGAGGGGTTGTTAACGTCTTCCCCTCATGTAACCAACTCCCGAATCCAACTCTGAAAGGTTTTATCATTATTTTCCTTTCCCCTCACGAGATAAATGAGATAAATAAAATATGGTGGCGGCTTCATTGCAATTTTATTTGTGCTTGCGCCAGGTACTACACTATATAAAAAAAAGGAAACAAGATTACAACAAGACAATTCATTATTCTCTTCATTATTTAAGAATGGTGTATTTGTACTATGTATTTTGAACTGAATTTTTTGTAATATGAAAGTTTTTAATGTTAAATATGTATGTTCATCTAAAATCGAAGACTATTCTTATTCTAATGTGGGCGGTTTAAAACACATAACACACATCAGGCTAACAAAGAGATGAAACTTTGATATAACTTATGTGCCACTCTAAATTCCAAAATTATTATAAATAAATGGTAATAAATAATTTCCAAAGAACAAATAAATTTTTATGTAGTATGGACTATCACATCCTCACCACAAATAACAACTCAATATTATAATTTTAAGAAACAACAACTCAATATTATAGTTTAAAATAAAATTCATTGTATTCAAAGAGACTTACAATTATTATCATAATAAAATAACATTTTAATATCTTGTCAAGATTCAATATAAATAATAAGCCAAGACCATATTAAATCTGACTTTGACATCATAGTCTTACAATACAATTGAAATATGAAATATAATCTAACAAACTTTAAAGAACATCATAGCAATTAAGTCTCCACTTTATTTTCATGAACAAACATGTTAATCCTTAAAGTTGTATATTTCTTGATTTTCCCTGCATATATAATTCAATAAAGAGAAATACATATAAAACTTGAGATGCAATAAGTTCCAAATCGTGTATAATAAAAATTGTAATTGATAGAAATTGACACATAAAGAAGTGCTAAATAGCTCTATCAATAAAATATTTGCCGTTAAAAAAAAAAGAAACCGACACACAAACTCCATATATATGATGCATATTTTACAAAATAAATACAAACAAATATATATTTCTTTAAATCTCATGAAAAATTTATAATACCATCCTCTCCTTTCACAATCTAGTTATGCCATAAACAAAGCATCGTCATAACACTATCCTTTAATCTTTGAAGTTTGATGACTCATCTCAAAAATATTATTCATGATAAATCAACAAGGATATATATATATATATATATATATATATATATATATATATATATATATATATATATATTCTCAAGAGGAACCATTTAATTACGCCAAAATGATCATTTTATTATTATACTTAAAACTAAAATTCTAATTATCATTAAAAATTAAAAGTACTAATTTTATTTTATTTTGTCTCTCATTTTTTTTATCATATAGCATAGTTGCAACATATTGTTTCAATTAAGACCTTGACTATATCCAATGTGTTTATATCTTGATAGCTCTCATCTTTTTGGTCTTCGAAATTTTTTTATTTGAGTTTTAAAAGTGCTTTAAATGGAGTGAACTTATTGTAAAAGAAAGTTTTTCATGTGTACTACATAGTATATACTTATATACTTAATACTTGTCAATTCAAATTTTAAAGTCATGTATTTTTTGCACAAAATGAGATTATATATACATAAGTTACTTACTAAGTTTTTCATTTGGATATTGTGACACCTCACACTCTCACTATGATAATATTATTAAATCATTATATATTAGTTGTACCGAGATATCACCAAGATAATACTCTAAATTAAAATGCAAAACTCTACCATTTATAAATCAATTCAAAAGTGTTAAATACTATAATTCAATTGTAATTTTCTTATTAGATTATTTATAAACCAATCTTCTATGTCATATTTATCCTTATAAAATCTTTAAATCGTACCCAAGCAAACAATATTCGATAACAACAATTTTACAATATATTTTATGTGTTTCATCTTTATAGGTCTTTTGATTTTCTTGTATTGTTTGGATTATCTGTTGTACTTTTTAAATTTAATAGATATAGTAGTAGTAATAATAATAATAATAATAATAATATCTAACATGCTTTCAAAGTTGTCAAAGAAATTATAAGATCGAAAAAGTACAAGATAAATTATAAAAGTAACAACATTATGATGAGAACATAAAAGAAAGGTTTCTATATATAAGAGAAATATATCTTAATTACTTCTTTATCGAAAACAAAATTTAAAGTATATATGTCTTACCTAAGGAATAGACATTCACCATCAACGCACTTCATTATTAATCCACGAGGAGTCAAATTTTTAATACAATCACAATCTTCGACAGTTTTACACCTTACTGTAATGTAAAATAAAAATAAAGAAATAATATTACTAAATTGGTGAAAGATTGTGGTAAACATACAAAATATATATATGAATGACCTTACCTATTTCTTGACCAATGACTACAACGAGATACAGAGAAATAAAAAACATTACAATATAAATAAACTTGAGAGTTTCAGCCATTTTTGTTTCACCTTTACTTATAACAAATATAAAATGGTTTTATCACTTTATATAGTAAAAAACTTAGCTATGTTTACGTCAATTAATTGGTTTTTGATGATTATGTAGTTGACTTATTTAAAATTAAAATAACTATTAAATGTCTCTAAAGTACAATGAATGAATCATATTTGTCCCTTAAGTCCATAGAATAGACCTTACAGAACAATATTAAATGTAATAAGAGTTCATTCTTGCTTGCCAACATTTTATTGTAATTTTTTATTTCTTATCTACCTTTTCATAATAGAGAGCGGAAAACTAGCATTATATTATGTTCGTAGTAGAGATGGACACATGATAACACTAAAATGTAAATATTTTCTATTAGTATCTACAATATATATATTTGTGACCTTCCTTATAAGAAAATAGTACACGTGTACTATTAGACATTATGATTTTAACGTTACGTTTTTGAAATTAATATTTTTAACATTTCAATTTTTTGCAGATTACGTTTCGATTTTATATTTAAGTACAAATTATTATTCTGTCAGTTACAAAAGAATTAAATTAAATTAAATCAGATAAACGTTACGGTATTAATTTTATGTCTCATAAACATATATTTTTCAGTTAGGTAAAAATCATAATTATTTAAATAAAACGGTCAATATTAAATTTAATTATTCCTTCAGTTACAAAAGAATTAAATTAAATAATTGGTAAGGTACAAAATGGGCATGAATATAAACTTAACATTCTACTCAATTACAAATTTTAAAGTAGTTGATAACGGTGGTTCATATAAGACTATTAGACATGAATATAAACTTAACTTTCAGGTCCACACAACGGTTAAAATTTATGATTCATAAAAAGTTTCTTCTAATATTTATAATATTGAAAGTCCTCTTTCAATGTTTGCTCCTGATTACGATACAAGTTATCTTTATGGTTAAAAATTTATATATTTTATGTATAATTTTATATTTATAATTACAAATTGCATTGTCATCATGTTATATTAATAAAACAAAATTTATATATTTTATAGATGTTATGGGAATGGTAACCAGAGTTGTTATTCAAAAAGAGTACGAGCGAAATGTTATATTATTTTACCATTATATTTGTTCAATTTACCAATTAGAAAAATCATCATATGATATTAATATAATATTTAATCACGATGCTAAAATTATATTGTATATATTACACTATTCCTTATGATTCACACAAGATATATGTGAAAAATATAAATGAATAAATCGTATAATTGTTATTTTTAATTATTTTATTTTATAGATACATTATAAGGGTTTGTGTAATTGATTCAACCAATTCTGTAATATTCGTGATATTTGATGAACGTCAATATTGACATAGATTAATATTATGATTCAATATTTTAATTATTGCTTTATTTTTCTTTTGTTTTGAACAAGTTATTGTATCCATATGCATTCAAGATGGAGTAATTTATCACTTAATAGTTTGTTTTAAAGTATTTTGTAATCAATTACTTAAAATCAATGTTATTTTACATTATTGATTATTCAAATACATATTTTGAAGTTGTTACAAATTAATTTTCTCAAAATAATTAACGATTTCGAATTTATTTAAATTATCTTATTTATTGTGATGAAGTTACATTTTACATTAATATTTTTAACGTTTCAATTTTTAGCAGTTGACGTTTCTATTTTATATTTAAGTTTAATAATTATTTTGTTACGATATCAATATTACTTCTCATAAACATATTTGTCTGTTACGTAAAAATCATAATTATGTAAATAAAATAGTTAATATTAAATTAAATATAATAAATTTAATTTATTTTTGTGTTTCTATGTGTGTCTTATAAAAGTTAAACTTTAATTATGCACTTATTTATGTTAATTAAGAAACCATCAAATAAGTTAAACGTTTTGAGCGTGTCTCATAAAAATAAATTTCAAAAATATGTAATTATTGATCAATTGAGTTATTACAAAAGAAGCACTTATTCTAATGATTTTTTTCAATTAATACTTAATTATTATTTTTATTAATAATTTATGTCAAAAAATATACAACTTTTTTTCTTAATTCTACATCTATATCTACAATATACATATAAAAGTCACATTCATCATAAGAAAAGTACACGTGTACTTTTGCATTAATTATGATGACGTATCAATTTTAAATTAATGATGTTAATGTGTCGATTTAATATTTATGTGTAATAATTTTATAATTTTAAATTAATGATGTTATGAATATATATTAATTGTGGATGTCTGTTAGTCTTGACTCATGTCATAGACCCATATAATAACTTACCTAAAAACATGTGGGAGGAAGTTAGCAAGTCTCCTCCCACTACATATTTACTAAAAACCCAATTTTATACATGCAAACCAATTTTTATTGTAAGGTTAGTTTTGTAATTTGAATTTTATTTAATTAAAAACAAAAAAAACAAAACAATATGTCACTCAAACCACTCAAACCCTGTCACATGAATTTTAACCTATTTGGTGTTCATCATGAAATTTAAGTCACGCAAAGTTATATATAGATGGATAATAGATTCCTTTAGTATTTCAATTCCATTTTTTTTTTATGGGTTACGATTTGATTTCTCATAAAATAGCTTATCCCTAATTATTATTTTTTGTAGCAAGCTTATCACTACAAGAAAACATTGATTTTCCAACCAAATTGAAAATGAATAACCGAAGGTTTTGGCCGTCGGGAAGTTTATGAAGGTTGAAGCCGTCGAAAAATGAACAAAACCGTCAGGATGTTTTCAGAACATTTAAAAATAAATAAAAAATAATAACCGACGGTTTAAGCCGTCGGGAAGTTATCTGTGTGAAAAATAAAGGTTCTGAAGGTTAAAGCCGTCAGGATATGCTATAGAAATTGGCGGTTTGGACCTTCAAGAAATACATAAGCCGTCGAAAACTAAGTTGTCAGAAGAACTTGAATTTGCGGACAGTTATAGCCGTCAGGAAATTTAATTAAATGACTGTTTCAATGATTTGACGGTTTAGGCCGTCAAGAAGTTTTATTAGTTAATCTGTCCATTTTTCTTCCCCTCAAATTCATTCATCATCTTAATATTCATTCATATTATTTCAACAAACTTCTCTCAAACTTCTCTCAAATTTTTTTAAAAATTTCAACTTTCTGATTTGTGGTGGCCAGAAGGTTTGTGTGAGATCTAACAATCGCCGATGACGAAAAGCCTCTTAACAACAACCTCATTTTTCTTCCTTCACTTTTTTCTTCAACCTGTTCACTATCTTCTTCTTCTTCAATTTCTACTACTAAACCTCTTCAAAACACTTCGTTCAAAATCAATAGTCTTAGAACCGAAAGAGAAGCTTCGTCATTAGAGCCAAATCGAGGAGGTTTCGATCCCAAATCCGGTGTAGCAGTTTACAAACCCAAGTTCTATGAAGTTCTCGTCACTTATGGGGACTGATTCAAAGTGGAGTTCTAATGTTGGTGAGATGGTGGGAGTGATGAGAAAGAGAAAAAGTTTCTAACAATGTTCTGATGGTGGGAGTTCGATGTGGTATTGAAAATGAAAAACTCTCTAACAATTGTTGTGGTGTGATGGTGGCCGGCCTAGATCTAGATCTGAAGCATCTCCCTCAGCTGAAGTTTCTTTTATTATGTATCCAGATCTAGATCTGAGACAAAAAAATTTTAAATAAAAAAAAAAATTCAGGCGGCTTAAACCGTCGGGAAATTATGTAACAAACGAATTTCTTGACTGCTTTGGTCGTCGATAATGTTGTTTTTATTTCTTGACGGTTATAGCCGTCAAAAAGTTTACAAACTTATTAAGTGCTTCCTGAAGGTTTTGGCCGTCGGGAAATCTGTATGTTTCGTGTTGATCATTTGTTGAATGATAAGACCGTCGGGAAATTTCCTGAGGGACGATTTCCCAACGGAATTTTTCCGTCACGTGGCCGTCGGGAAATTAGTGTTTCTTGACGGATTTAGATACTTCTTGAAGGTTTTAGGCCGTCGGGAAATACGGTTTTTCTTGTAGTGTATTCCTATTATTTAACGTGAGCTTATTCCTTATATTATTATTTTTTGGTCGAACTATTCATAGAAGGTGATGACTCACTATTTGTGTGTTATTTAGACCTTTATTCATGAGTTATTTTCTGCCAATATGGTGATCAAACCATGTTTTAATGCAATTTCATTAGTTTATTTAGTTTCGAGTCTAGAATTATGTAATAAGAATAATTATGTAATTTTGGTGAAAAAGAGTTAGTTTAGAAGCAACTTATGTCAAGACATGTTATTTAGTCTTGGATCGTCATCAAAGACATTTACTGATAAAGACTGTCAAGACATTATGCTCCGTACAAGTCAAACAAGTCAAGCGTCACAAACAGACAAATGAGGGAACGTAGTACAACAATGTGAAAGACATCTTTTGAAAGATAAGGATGACGGCTGGCTTGTCAGCTGTCAGCATCACCAATGATTGTACTATGATTAAGTGGTCCTTGCAAATCGAATATCCTTTATTCCTTGGGCCTTTAGTCATCATTTAAGGTCGCACCCGATCCAAGAAGGATATGCCTATAAATACACGTCCCTAACCCTAAAAATGTGTGCTCGAAATATTGAAGAATAGATCTGAAGAAGAGCTGTTGCTGCTGCGCCGTCAAGAGCAATTCAGTTGTAGGAGGCGACCGGTGATAACGAGAGGCACGACAGTGTCTGTAGGAGTATCTATTGCTTTGTAATGGGTATCACTACTTTACATGTTTTAAATAAATAAAATAAGCTTTTCATTAAGTTTATTTAGAACTACGTACTTGTTTTAATTTATTTTTAATCTGAAGAAATTAAAGTTTGGAATATCAAGATAAGGATACATTTCTTGATGAAGCCTTATTACTGGATAATCATTTAATGCCAATAATCTAAAACCATAGCAAATAGGCAAAAGCCTAGGAAAACCACCACCAAATGCTGAAATAATTGGAAAAGCTACTACAACATTTTAGCCCTACAGCAACGCCTAAATTTTGAAAGGTAAAAAAACCATTCTAGTAGAGTACAATAAACAACGGTTTTCATATTTAGTTGCAGTAGCATCTGAAAATTTTATAATTCTTCCGCAACGGCTTTAATCGGTTCTTGTATTAGCAACGAGAACGGTTTTTAATTGGTTCTTTTCGGCAACACCTGAAAATTGTTCCGGTATAATTTCTATTTTTTATTTTATTTTTAATAGACCATATGAAACTGTACTCTTATGGTTATTATTATTAAAAAATTGTTCCCAAATTTAATCTTAATGAAAACTGAAAACGCATATTTCAAACGCCATCTAAATTTTTCCCCCCAAATTTTCATCTCGAACTTCGTCATATCTCTCAAAACCTCTAGTAGATCGATCTTCCTTCATATTCATCGTGATTGCAATCGACCTCTTCCAGCCGTCCCCTTGTTCTCTACCCCTTTTGTAAATCGATCGATCTTCCTTCACATTCATCGTGACAGCAACAATGTTTCTTGAAGGCGACAACAATGATGTTTCCTGCGATAGACGAAGGAACGGGCGATTCACAAGTTAGGTATATGATTTTCTTGCATCTTATATGCTGCGATTGTATCATCAGATTTTCATATTTTCCTATCATTGAAATAATTGATCTTTATTAGTATATTTACCTAAATTTCATCTTAATTTTTTGTTGTTTGAGATTAGTAAAGTTTCAGCTTGATTGATATTTATAGTTTTGCTACCATGGTTTCTTTTAATTAACGATTTTGGATTTGTAGTTGAAAAATTGTGCACTTTATTGTGCACTTTGTAAAATTCTGCCATTTTCGATAATGCTTCCCGAATGGTGATATGTTGCTGGAGGAGGTTATACCGTCAATTTGGAAAAGCACTAGAGCTATTTCTACAAGATTTGTGTGATAGAGCATATGAAATAACACTTAGGAGGGTAGCAAAGACCGTGAATGCTTTTCATTTGTATGCGAGAATCACTTAGGAGGGTAGCAAATATATTTGTAGCAATGTAGCCGTTGCACTTAACTAGTTTACATTAGTGTGAGTGTCGTGTCCGATGTATGTGTTAGTGTTTATCAGTATGTTTATAAAAAATATTTACTAGTATTTAGTAAGCATAGTGTAACTGTTTAGCAAATTCCAGTCATAAAGTTTTAGTTTTGTGGATGTCAAGTTAGTTAAAATTGATAAAAATAGTGTTAGGTTGCTATAATTTGAGCAAAGCATTAGGTAAAACTGAGATTGATATGGGCCTTTTAGACTTTCATTTTAAGTTTGTTTGAACATGTATGATTTAGCTATTTAGGGATTTGTTGAAGAGAATTTACTTGGCATTCTTCAATTTCAAATACCAAAATCTATTAGCTATAGATTCTTGACCTGTTAGTAATTAATAAATGCCACTTTCTCTATATTTTTTTCTTCTTACATTGGGTGGGAGTCCTTTATTGTATTTTCCATGTACTCAGAGTGTGTTTTAAATTTGAATTATTTTATTTTGCATCTGAAAACTTATAATATAGGACTATATTTTATAGAGGGGAGTTTTGAAGAAAAATAAACCTTTTTCTCTAAAGAATAATTAAAACATTTAACCAAATATTCAGTAAGATGATGAGCTAGTTTTGCAAGTTGCAATTAAGGTTAGGTTTTACTCCTGATCACATATATTCTGAAACTATTTTGGTAATTCCAATGTCAAGTGCAGGCAAAACATGAAATCAATTGTTTGGAGCTTCCACTAATTGTTTGAAAATCCCATGTCCTTAAGATTTACTGTTTTGTGATGTAGGAACCATTCCATTTTCTAATATAGTACACTACATATATTATATGAATATGATTTGATTATCTTTTTATTGGGCGAATTTTTAAAATTAAATTTTTGTGTGCTTAATGAGAAGAATAAGAGGTGACATTTCTAAATGATATGTAAAGTTGAAGTCCTTGACGACATTATATCATATCAGGAATTGATGAACTATTTCCCATCACAAAAGGTTTCTTTTTTGCAGTTACATTTTATTGTATTTAATTGTTCTACCTAACTCTTGCCAGTTTTATGTTTGGCTTATGTTTGGCTTTTTTCTCGTGTTTAATTGGGAGAGTTATTTCAAGGTGGATTGTACTCTCAAGGAATTTATGCAGCAGTTACAATTTGTTTGAGAGGAACATGAGCAATGAATTGATGTGGCTTCAAAAGAATAATGATACAACATGGATGAAGAATTTCAAAATTTGGACGCACAAGATAGAGAGATAGATGATTATGTTATTTGAAAGAATTGATGATGTTTCTTTTTCTTAATAGATAATGGTTATTTTGAATGTTGTTTTCATTGTGCTCAATGATGAAATAATGTCTTAGGGTATATATATATATATATATATATATATATATATATATATATACACATATTAAAGCTTGTGTATTAATTTATTTTGAACAAGTATATTTGATTTTGTAATCCAAAGTTATATTATAATTTGATATGAATGATATTTAATTGAAATCACTGTTCAGTATATTGATTTGTAGGGTTTTTTTTAATAAAAATATATTTTTGACAACGGTGATTAAGTGTTATGGTAGCTTTTTAAATAGGTCTACGAGAATGGTTTTTATGAAAGCAACGGTGCACACCTGTTGGGATAGGAACGAAAAACCATTCTGCAAGGTGTGCCTAAGTCAACGGTTTTTTTTTATTGGCATCGGTTAGAAACCGTTGTTGTAACAAAATTAGAAAACCGTTCTGTAATGGACATCTAAGACTACGGTTTTTCATCTGCCGTTGCAGTTGGGTGAAAAACCATTCTAAAAGGCTAAGACAACGCCTTAGTATAAGACAGTTCTAAAACCATTCTGGTATCCTAAGAAAACGGTTTTTTCATATTTTACAACGGTTTTCTGGCGTTGTTGTAGAACGAAAATGTTGTAGTGTAAGATTTGCACTGTGACACCAATGTTCAATAAAATTCTCTTTAGTTTATTTTATGTTTTTCTTGGTTTAGTAAGTTCCTATAGTTTAGTTTATGATTGCTTACCACGCTTAGATTTAAGTAGTCACCTTTCATCTTAATGTTATAGAGAATAGTCACCATGACTTATAGAGCTATAGTGAATAAAAAACTTTATTTTACTTATTCGAAATACTACTAACTATTAGACATATTTTAAAGCTATCAAATTCCTATACTTCAATCATTGTTTGTTCTCAAACAATTTAGTTAGAATAGAAATAATTATGACAAGTTTTAAAACTACTTAAATTAGAATCACATATTTTTTTTTATATATAAGATAATTATACATGAACAGAGGATAAACGCGCAACAAACTGTACCGCCAAAACTTTTTGTATAGCAAAACTCAACCTTTAAAAAACTACTTGAACCCAATGATCAAAATAAACAACAAGACTGGAGATTAGATAGTACTAGCTAGTCAAAGTTCATGGAGTCCTCAAGTAAGTTCAAACTTAGAGGATTAACTATTTCTTTAGTTTTTATTCTTATAACTACTTCAAAGAGGATTAACTCCTCTTATATTTTTGTTTCAAAGAAAAAACCTCTTCTTCTATTTTTTTTAATAAAGCTAAGTTGTTTATATATAGGTTTATCTAAAAGTTCTATTACTTCCCTTTCCATGACATTATAAGTAACTTTCAGAGCATAATAATGAAATTGATAAATTGTATTTGATGTATGAAAACCCTAGAGTTATATAATTTGTATTTGAAGTGGTCGCTAGTAATGAAAATGGAAATTTAGAAAATAAATAAGTAATGGGGTCAAGATCTTGATTTTATTATACTCTGCCACAAATTTATGAAAATTTGTTGAATCCTGCTCGTACCATAAAGCATTTTTCATAATTAAATGTGCATTTAAAATAGAATATTACATTACCACTACAAGATGTCCAAAAAAAAACATTACCACCATAAATAACAATTCTATCATAATTTAAAATAAAATATATTTATTTCGTATAGAGTCTTACAATTATATTATCAACACCAACAACAAAAGAAGGTCTTACAATTATCTTCGTAACAAAATAACAAATATAAAAATTTATCGTTATCCAACAAAATAATTCAAGACCATATTATTAAAATCGGCTTAATGTCACAGTATTAGAGTCTTACAATCCAATTTAAACATAAAAAATAATCCAACAAACTTTAACGAACATGTTGCATATGTGAGATAATAATTATCAACTTTATTCTTGTGAGCAAACTCCTCGATACTACTATTCAGTCTTGTCCTAAGGATAATGCCTGCATATATTTATAAAAGAGAAATACGTAAAAATATATAGCGTTAGATAAGTTTCAAATCCCTTAAAGTGGTATAACAATTGTACTGAATAGAAACAAACACACCGAGATACATTTGAAACACCAAACTATATCTAAGATATGTATATCGAATGCGGCCAAGTATATGGACAAAGACTTTATTATCGAGTCTTTCACCGTGCACAAGTCATATAATAACACTATAACAAATACAAAATTTATAAATTGTATTTTAAAAATTATTATCAAGTTGGTTTGACTGTTTATATTATATATATCATCCATGTCAAATTTTACGAAAATTATTTAATATGTTATTGAGATTCATCAAGATTAACGATATTTAATAAAATTCATAAATTGTTATTTTTTATGGATTTCAATTATATATCAAATCATTTCCAATTTCTGTAAAATTTAATATGGATGATTTATATGATATAAATTTTTGATTCAATGGTGGTTTTTGTAAAACATATTATAAATTTAATATTAAACTAATTGTAATGTACTGAAATTAAACTCACACACAACTGTGAGATCCCGGGTTCGACCTCACGATATCCGACCTAATAATTTCAACATTTTTCAGTTGAGTTATGACTTTTAAACAGACACATTAAGAGATTAATGATATTTATTTTATGGGTCTTGTTAACTAGTGCCCTTGGGGCACTAGTTAAGTTTACCAAAAAAAGTAATATTGCATTGAGATTTGTGTTATATTATTTTAGAAAAGTACAATACACAAACTTTAAGAGTATTTTTTCTATTTTTGTTTCCTTAACCATTGCCCTAAGGGCAATGTTTATCATTTTCCTTATTTTATAATCAAATCTTACTAATGAGTTCCTCTAATATATAAATAAAAATTTGACAATAATAAATGTAGAAAAGCTAAAGTCATATTCATATATATTATTCATAATTTAACGTCTTGATGTTGTCATTCTCTGAGCTAGTACAGATACACCTCTTGTCAGTATATATATATATATATATATATATATATATATATATATATATATATACACTTTTACAATTAGAATGAATTTTACATTAGTTGTTTCATATGCAAATGGAGTTTGTAAATGTATGGTTTTCTTCATGTTTTAATAATATTAAAAATATATAGAAAATAATATAGAATATTTTGGCAAAGTCTAGAAACAATTTCGTAGCAAAATATTTTGAAAAAAATTAAAAAAAAAATCACATTTTTGGTCATATGAATCGATTTAGACAAGTCTTGGAATGACTTAATTGATTAAGACCCTACTTGAATCGATTCAGCAAATCCAGGCGCTTTCTCTGAATCGATTCACACATGCCTGATTTTGTTTTTCTGCTATTGATAAGTTATCAAACAATCTAGAGACTTTAGTAGCTTTATCTGAATCGATTTAGAGATCTGTTAAACTGATTTTTATAAAGTTATTTCACTCTATGTTATTTTCTCTTATAAATAGCAACATGCATTCACTTTATACATATGAGAAACACTTTTGATCTAAGAGCAAGGGTTTTCAAACTTCATCACCATAACCAAATTCAACAAAGATCCTATTATTGTCTATCCTTTGATTGGGTTCAAGAAAGGTTCAAGGTTCAACAAGGTGATAACTTCCATGGTACTTGTGAGAGCAAAAATTTTGGGTTGAAGATTGGAGGCTAGTTTCTCATCAAAGTTCAAGTTCTTTGAGGAGGTTTTCGAAGATTCACGGGATTGGCCGAGGATTAGCTGATCAATCATTGAGAGGGTTCTTCGGGCTAAAAGAATGAGGTGTTTATTGGATTGTGGTAATCGGAGATTTGAGTCAACGGGGGAAGTTTTTCGCACAAGTTGAAGGATCGATTTCGAGAATGAAGAGTTTCGTCTTAGTACTTCAATTATGTAATCCTAAACTATGTGCTACATATTGTTCAATTTTTTTATAAATTTCTCAATTTTGTTTTCGAGGAATTGGCAGGGAGACTACCGGGCCATAACTAAGGACAAAGGAATCTCAAGAACTCCATTATCACATCGTGTTGTTATTTATCGTTTATAGTTTTTATGATTTTAGAATTCATTTGAATTTTTGTGAAATTGTCCTTGTTGTTGTTGAATTTCATTGTGCACACTAGGTGAGTTTTTCACAATAAATTTCAAACTAAATATTTTGAAATTAAACACACACCAAGTGTTTGACAAAACTTCCAAATGAACTATTTCTGCTTGCTTTGTTTGAAATTGTACCTTTCCATTGCAAATGACTTGTGAACAATTCTTAAATCCTAAAATTAAGTTGTTTTAAATTTGAATTGTTAAAAACTAGTTTCACATTTATTTGGTGCATTTTATCATCAAAAATCAAAAGATTTTATCATATAATCCTACATTTAATCGAGGGTGTGTGGTAGACATCGATCTGTTTAATCAAAAGTATTAAAAAGTTTTCAAAAAGTTTAAAAGAGAATTTGAGGGCACATATTGACCCCCCCCCCCCCCCACCCCCCAAGTGCTAAACCATAAGTCTAACAGAGTTCACTAATCCACTTTCTATAGATATTAATAGGGCTATGAAAATAGATGGCCTGGTCCATTTCGGCCCAGATGGGCAGATGGCTCCATCAAGACGAGTTAAAAAGTACGGAAAAAATATGGGTTGAAAAAATAGTGCCTGAGCCCGGCCCTATACGGGCTAACGGGTTTTCAAGTAAGCCCGACTCGGTCTGTTTGTTTTTTTCCCCTAACAAAAAACAATTTTATGGACAAAAAAAAATTAAACATTCTCAATATAATACAAATAAGTTTAAATTATCCAAAACAAGCTACCAATCAACCAAAATAATCGGGGCCGGTCCAACACTAAATATGGCATAAAACGAACTCTAAACTGAGATTTTTCTTTAAGGCTTAAAACCATTTTTAGTTAAGATTTATTTGGAAGTTGAAAATTTGTTGTCTCACTTTTATAATTTTATTTTTTAAGAGGCTTTTATGTGTTTGTTTGAGGCTTTATCAAATGGGTTTATGACTTATGAGAGCCCTTTTTTTGATAAATTTTTTTAATTTTTGGAGGCCTAAAATCCTTCCTTAGGTTGTCTTACCCCTATGCCGTTCCTGAAAATAACATAAACTAAATTCAAATAACTATCAAAACAAACTAAGTTCATCCATAAACAAATACCACAATTATAATTTACAATCCAAATATCACACAAAATATAAATGGGCACAACCAAACATAATTATAATTTTATGACTATTTTGTGATACTTAAACTTGAGAGTGACTTGGATTGTGCTTAAAAAAAAAAAAAGCAAATATATCACTACATGAAAACTAAGGAATTGCGACCAAACTTTTCGAGAAAATAATGGTCCTCGCAAAAAATAAAGTTGTTCCGAGGAATATTTCCTCGCAAAACTTGTGTTAGAAATTCTTGCACCCCAACACGCGATACGAAGCATTTTCTGAGGAATATTTCCTCGCAATGATACTGTTCGCGCGTTACGAGGAATGTTTCCTCGCAAACTGTATTAATTTGACCTTTTTAAATGACAAGCGCCTCTGAACTTTTTATAAATACACTGTTGGATTAAAAGTTTATATCATATAGTTTATGTGGTTTCTTAAACACCGTTAATCTTTATGTGTTGCAATAACATATCAAATGATTTTAGATTTGTCTGAAATTTTACACAAATGATCTATATGATATAAATTTTCAATCCAACGGTGTATTTATAAAAAATTATATCGCTTAAAATTTTTTGTAGTGGTTAGGAGTAAATATCCTCAAATCTTGTTGGAGTACACAAGTTGTCACCATTTATTTATACTACTTGCACAATTCAATACAGTTGTTAAAACTGTCATTAACCACATATATATACCACATGTAAAAAAAATTTGTTAATAGCTTAGTGGCTAAAATTTCACTGCTTAAATATGAATAAGTTGGCGTGTATGAGAGTTCGCCATACACATTATGTGCAATGTCTTTACTTTTTGAGTAAAACTCAGATGGACAAATTTATCTATACTATATATATAATTAGGATAAATTTTATATTGATTGCTTTTACAAATAAAACTATCTAATCAAAATCTCTATGATGAGCAATGAAAATGGATAATAGAGACATAAGACTTACGATGATAGGCTTCTACAATAACCTGGCTCAGCATTCGGATATTTTTTGTAGCAATCTTTGTCAGTATCACACTTTCCTATAATGTAAAATAAGAATAATAAGGAAATATTACTAAAATATACAAAAAGTTGTATATAAAATAAGCAAAAAAACATTATGAGATTGAGCTTAATTACTTTGACCGACGACTACAACGAAAAACAAAGAAACAAAAAGGATCAAAGTACAAACTAATTTGAAAGTTTGAGCCATTTTCTTTCGGTTTATATGTAACAAATATAAAATAGTTTGATCACTTTATATAATAAAATTATGTTGCATTTAATCTTTTTTTAATGAATCATTGTCCCTTTAGCTAGTAGAATACATCTTTATGAATAAAATTATGTTTACAAACCTTATACTTATTTTTTATTTCTAATCCAACCTTTCATAATAGAGAGAGGAAAAACCATTTTTTTTTTTGACAATAAACCGGCCTTGTATATTTAGAGTATATTTTTGTTTACAAACCAAAATTATATTATATACTGGAATTAGTGGAATTTAACCCACATATCTTTTGAAAGCTCATTCTAAGTGTGAATAACATTATAAGGAATATAATTTTTTGAGAAATTACTATTGGATTGAAACTAATCAAGATTAACAGTATTTTATTAGGATGTAAGATATTTTCAAATTGGTCCTTTGCTGTAGAAATATATCAAAAAAGTATTTTTACTATTAGTATTTCTAAAAGTATGTCAAGGACTAAATTTATAATAAGTCATAAATTGATAGTAAGTTATTAAAATATAAGAATATAACTGATAGTAAATAGATAAAGAAAGACTAACTTGACAGATAATGAAGTCATAGACCTTCTTGAAATATTAACAAAGTCAGGAACATATTTAACAATATCTAACAAAATCACAAAAGTTGGAGTTTAATGAACTTTTTTTCCTTTACAGTTTTACATTGATTCCAAACAATAAAAAATTATTGGAATTGATTTTTCCGTTCTTTAAATTTTTCTTCTTCCATTTTCTCTAAAATAAAGCGCGCACATATATATATATATATATAGGCATCAAGAGGGCATAAAGTCGCCTTCGCCCCATCCTTTGTCTATATCTTCGTATTTTATTAAAATAGTAAAAAAAAAAACTAGGGGGACATATACCTAAAACAATGATTCCGCACACAAGCGCGTACAACAATCAAACATACCGACGACTTCTAGTCCTAAAAGAAAAAATAGAAGTTCTAAAATAGGTGGTTGAACCGGCTATCAATACAGAAACGATCCACATACCAGCTTCTCCTTGCGGCAAGTGATGATGACTTTTTCAAGCTACACAGTCTGAAGTCACAGAATGATCCAGATATTATGATATACTTTATCTATCTCTAAGAAATCACGTTTTTCCCAAACCCAATCAAAATTCAAATCGAGGGATGGTCAATTAATGGAACGTAGCACCACAACACAAAAAACACCAAAACCAAGTCCATTAGTGTGACGAACGACTACTACCCGCCAATACAGAGTATCTACGCACCAAGTCCATCTGAACAACCGACTTTAGACTTGTTGAATCTAGTGCTTAGAAGCTTTCAATAAAATTGAGTCCTCCAACAACAAACGTTGATATTTCATTATGCATATACCATAAAGTATGTCATGTAGTCTACAACCCAACAATCTTTTTGTCAACAGAACCCACATTAGTGAGATCCTAATTGACAAGTTTGTCCAAATAAATTGAAATTGATCATAATCTGCTTGTCAGATTCCATGAACGACAACGTTATCTATCCCGAAAAGGATCCATTCCGACAGAGTAAAAAGAATAAAGGCAAACCTCTTCTTGCCAGCAAAAATGGAGCACGCCGGAAAAGGCAATCGAGGATCTCGCGGGAAAGGAACAAAATCGGTGTCGGTAAACCATGTTGGCATCGTGACTCTAGGAGTCGATCGCACCACCATGAGCTCAGTCCACATCACGACAACAGCGATTGAGATTGAAAACATATGAGAAGCAGTTGGAATGAACAAGAGGAGGGGCTACAGTGATAAGAGTGAGAGAAAAAGGGTGAACGACGATGGTTCAGGTGAGTGGAGGAAGAAGGAGGGTGGGGACTGTAACCCTAGCAGAGGGTGCGATTTTGCTTTTCCCTGATTTTCTTGCAAAAAGATGTCTTAAGACACATACTTCTTAGATTAGACATGTTATGACGTAAATATGAATCATGTTCGACACCGACACAATACCAACAATGTCAATTATATTAAATTATATCATTTTCTAAATTTTTTATCATTATCAACTGTTGCGGGGATTTTGGGACCACTACATTGACCTTTCATTTCCAAAGAGGGGAAAGTGTCGAAAACCGTTTAAAAAGAAAGATTCTAAGCTCGGGGGTTAGTTACTCCTAGGGAAGATATTAGCATCCTAAATGCCCATGGTACTCCATGGTAACCTCTAGTTTATTACTTTTTATTTCTTTTTAATGTGCTTAAGAAAATGAGGGAGAAGTTGTAAGAAATGAGGGGAGAAGATGTATAGAAAGAAAAGTGTGTGCATGTGGAGATTGGATTGAGAAAAGAAAGTTATGACATAAAAATAAATTTAAAGCTTTAACCTAAATCTAATCGTGCGACTAATTTGGATTTGGACTAAAGAATTTTTATTAGAGAGAGAAGAAGTTATTTATTTGTTTTCTATTTTTTTTTAAAGAAAATTACTAACGCGCCTCTTCGGAAATGAAAGTTCGTTTTTTCTTGGTTTTTTAGCGTTGTGTGTGATGTGTCAAAAGCAATAAAGTCCTACGCTATTACAACCAAATCGAATAATTATTACAACCATATCGAATCAAATGAAAAAAATAATAAAAGACAATAAAATGCAAGCGGAGAAATAAACATGAGTATGAAATGCACTTACGAAGAAAAGAAAACAAAAATGTCAAATATTGATGTGAAGTGTGTGTGTGAAGATGCAATGTGAAATATAATGTGAATGTGACAAAGAGTGAAAAAAGGCAAAGAGCACAAAGTCATATAAAAATCATCGCATATGAGCATACACTTTTAAAACTAGCGAGGAAAAATGAATTAATCAACAATCATGACAAAATGAATTTAGGCCAAAAGATGGTCCTTAACTATTAATGCTAGTGCTAGAGCTCAATGATTTTATAAAGTAAAATACTGTCTCTAACATGCATTTTTTAGAATGATGAATTGTCCTATCCTAAATGCAAATGCATGTATGCATGTAAAAAAGTGTAGAGTAAAATTGTAGTGTAAAATGTCATGTAAAAAATGTAGCATGTAGATGTAGCATATGATATGATGTGGTGTAAAGTGGCATGAAAATGTAATGTAAAGTATGATGCAAAAATGTGAACATGAAACACATATCATGAGAAGAGCAAAGAAATGATAATCAAACCTATGCAAAATCACTTATTCAAATAAGCTAAAAAAAATGGTGATGACAAGTTTATGTAAATAAATGAAGTGAGTAAATGGGGTGCAAACCTGAAACTGAGTGCAGCAAATGAGAAACAGAATCCAGCAAAGATAAGCCCAAAACCCAATTGAAGTTCAAGCCAGAGGGGGTGCAGGAGCAATACGCGCGCAGCAAGAAGTAATGGTCCAAGTCCAAAATTTAATCAGCCCAGGTGCGGGTGTGAAAGCAAAACAGGAGTGCAAGAAGCAAGTCTAGTCACAAGAACCTAGCCCAGCCCAAACTGAGTCAAACCAGGTCAAACCCGACTCAAACCCGGTTCACACTAACCAAACCGGTGGGGGGCGCGCATAGCAAACGGGGGGCGCGCGCGAGTAAATGTCATGGCCAGTGAGAGAGTGAGACATGGCGAGGGAGGATCTTCTTCTTCCTTCTTCTCCGGTGAAACACAAAACGGCCGGTACGGTGGCGTTATCACCGGCGGAGCTGCAGATCATCAAATCACGCTAGCCAAACACCGTCTGGTTCGGAATTCCATGCTGGTCTTAGATCTAAGCTCAGATTCATCAAACTAAGTCCACAAAACCCAAACGAAGGCAAAGAAACTCGGATCCGAAAAACAGAGACGAACACGATCTATGCAAAATCACACGAAATTGGTAATAGGAAAAGGTCCAGAACCTGATTGTGAGCAAAATCGCAACACAAATCGTGTAGAAAAAAGCTATGAAACGCCTTCAAAACAACGCCTTAACTTTCCGGCGAAGGTTACCTCGGATTCGAACGTTTTCCGGTCACTTTCCTTGCGTTTTTGGATGATTTGATAATGGATTTGTGATGAGGAAGTGGTTAGGAAGCTGATGGTGTATTTAGACTTCGATTTGGAGGAGTTTTGAAAAATGGGTTGTGGTGGTTTTCCGGCGACCGGAGGTAGTTTTCCGGCGCCGGAATCTACTTTCTGATCTGAATTTGTGATTATTCTCTGAATTTTTTGGGAATTGTGATGTAATTGATTGTTAATGATTGAGTGATATGAGGTTTGTATTTATAGGAGAAAATTAGAATAAATGGTATTTGTGCAATATTGTGTAGAAAAATGGTAAAATAAAAATAAATGATAAATGAAAATGAAAATGAAATTGAGATGATGAGGTTGAAGGGTATGATTTTTACTATTTATAGTAAACTTTGAGATAAAAAAATGAAGATGAAATAAATTAGAATAAATGTGATAAAATGTAAATTGTTTTGATATTTTGAAATATATGGTAATAAAATCTAAAATGCGTGTAAAATAAGAAAAAGACTATTTTTGATATTTTTGTACTTTTATGCTAAAATGTCAACTATTTAAAATAAAATGAAATATGTAGAAATAAAAAGAAATTTAAGAAAAATGATAAAAATATGAAAAATGATCAGAAAATACATGAAAAATGAATAAAATACTTTTTGTATGTTTTTATGTAAAAAATACAAAATTGAATTTATAGGTCTAAAATTAGAGTACTGCATCAACATATCAAGATACGTGTTGCGTTGATAAACTCTAACTTTATCTGAACCATTTTTACATGAGAAAGATTAGTATTTATACAATAAAACTTGTCCTTAAGCAAAATGTATATGTTCAACAAAGATTCAGTAATTGTCACATACTGAAGTATATATCCATTATACTTTAAACATTGTAAAAAGGACAATTGACAACACTTTGCCTTGTTGTCACATACATGAAATATATCCATTTTACAATTACTGAACTTAACCTATAACACAATAGTTTTCCACTACTAAGATAAAATAATAAATGTCCTGCTTTGATACCATTTGTTGAAAATAGATCAAATATACATACTAAACATATATTATGACATCTTTACATTACAATATATTACAATATATACTCATTTTGGCATGACTTTTTCATTGTTTTTGTTTTACCCTTCAAATATGAAAATTCTTCAAACACAACCAAGGATATATAATATAATTCAAAAAAAAAAAACATACAATTTTGTTTCAACGGATATATGTGATAGAATTTTGATGCTCTAAAATTCAGAAGATATAAACAACTTTCCAATTTCTATTTCAGTTGCACTATTAGTTAATACATTTAGAAGATATTTCATATATAGTTTGATTTTGGGTGTGTTTGTTTGAGATTAAAGTAAAAAAATCTATTTTAAAAAAATAGATTTATTTTGTAGAGATTTTGAAAAAAAATCTAAAGTTGTTTTGTGTTTGTTTACAATTATAAAAATCATTTTTGAGAACAAACACATGGTCCTTGTTTTTAAAAAAAATAGATTGAGAGAATCACTTGAAAATAGTTTTCATTTTGGACTCAAAAATAATTTGTTTAACAAAATGATTTTTATGAAAATCTGAAACAAACACATCAAAAATGAAAAAAGTGATTTTTTTTTAGAAAAAAATCACAAACAAACGCACCCTTTGTTAGTTTTTAATCGGCTAAATGTATCTACGGGTCCTTTAAGTTTTTGGTTTGTACCACATAAGTCCTTTAAGTTATTTTTGTAACACATATGTTCTTTAAATTTTCAGTTTGTACCACATAGGTCCTTTAAGTTTTTTTTGTAACACTTAGGTCCTTTAAGTTTTAAAACTGTAACACACAAATCCTCTAAGTTTTTTTTGTATAACATGGTGAATATAACTTTGAAAGGACCTATGTGTTACATTTTTAAAACTTAAAAGACCTATGTGTTACAAAAAAAACTTAAAATACTTATGTGGTACAAACTGAAAACTTAAAGGACTTATGTGTTACAAAAATAACTTAAAACTCCTATGCAGTATAAATCAAAAACTTAAAGGACCTACATATGCATTTGGCCTTTTTATTCTTATAAATTCTTTTGGAGCATCTAAATTTTCATCTACTTGAAAATGGATTTCATCCTATGAATTTTTATCTTACTAATTTGCCTATACCTATTTAAAAAATAATTTGGGTTTTTTACTTCAATGGCCAACATCAGTATAATAATAGGGGAGAAATCGTTTTAAGCAAAAAAATAACTAAAGAAATAACATAAGGTTTAGAGAAAATGAAATGTGCTATAAAAATTGAGGAAGAAAAAGTATACCCCGTAATGTGTATTTTTTTGTGTGCATATATATTGATAATTATTACCATTGATATTGATAGAATATTCATATAACCCTAATTAAGGAAGAAGGGGAGACATGTTAGTGTAAGTCCTAGAAGCCAATAGTTTTAGTACTTGTATCGAATTATTTATTAATAATATAATGTTTTTTTTATTAATAAATATAGGAGCTTTTCTTTATAATGTTTGTGTTTCCAAAATAATGAAGTCACTAGAATAGATAGTCCGTTTAATATTAAGTGTGATTTAATCATGTGACTACATTAAACATAAGGACACTATTCTTAAAGTATCTGTAGTCAAGCTTTAAGGTGAAAAAGGATAACCTTAAAGCATAAAGACTATATATTATGAAGATAGACTGATGATAACATCTCATGGATCATAGAATAAGGAGTTATCAAGTCACTATAAGAAAAAAGGCAAATTGCGGCAGTTTTTTAAGAGGATAGCGGCGGTTTGGAACCGCCGGCACACATATTTGTGGCGGTTTACACAGTGGTGCACTACCATGTGACGAAATCGTGTTTAGCGGCGGTTTTTGAAACCGCTAAACAGACTGCCGCAGCATTTTAGCGGCGGTTTAGACCGCCACTATTCCCATGATATGAAATTAATTTGACTTAGTTTTCCCGGCGGTTTGGAACCGTCGCTATACTTATTTTTTTCAAAAAAAATATTTTGGAGCAGTTTTTTTAGAACTAATTATTTTTTTATTCATTCAAACGTAGAATTATTAAATTTATTCATTGACTAATAATCAAACGGATCACTGATAAATTAATTAACCAAAATTTCTAGTATAATTCGTGCAATCTAAATCATATACTAAAATCATCCATTTTTTTCATAATTTGGACGAAATATGCACCTAATTAAATAGTACAAAACAAACAAAAAAGATCACACACGTGCAAATTATATCTAAATTTAATCACTTGAAGTCGCTTTATCCCCCAAGCGTATCCGAGGGTGTCAGTAGTGCGCCGTACTTCAGATGGTGCACCTGAAATAAAAGTATATATTGTACACAAACTCAAGCATTTCAACCAACTTAAATGATAATATATAATTACCAATAGTATTATAATAAAATGCACTTTAAAATCGTGTGAATTTGAACATTGAAATAACTTTAAAGAATATCGGATTAAAAAACTCTATTTTATAACAGGAGCAACAAGTCAAAATCATTATTGGCTTACATGGTATACAAACATGTAGAAGACAAAGAGATATTAGCTTACATGGTTTTGGTTCATATTAGCCATAATAAAAGAGATGCTGATGTTGATATGGAGGTGGTTGATGTTGAGGTTCAGTGGTGCTTAAGGTACTTTTGGTAAATCGTGAACGTAAGTGCATATTTTGGGCTGATGCTTGAAGACCTCCATGTCGTACAAACCTTGATTTACCCTTCACAAAATAAATAATATGATTAGAACTTCTTAAAAATCAAAACAAATTTCATGTTAATAATTAGAACATATTTGGTGTTTATTACTTAGATTGTGTTAATTACTTGTTATTGTGTCACTGTTCTGTATTGTACACTCCAATGAAATGATACTCTACATTTAGAATAAGATTTCATGCCAAAAAGACTTTCAGTTCAATACATGTACCGGTTTCAACAAGATCATTTCAAAAAAGCACCATGCATGCTCACAAATAAAGCCAGATGCAAAAATAATTAAAAAAAAATTAGGAAAACTTTCAGGTCACTAAATGTATCAATTGCCGTAAAACGAACTGAAATGGGAAAGAATGCTGATGAATCATTTTGTGGAACAACAAACTCCATCGACCCACTGCAAAATATATTAAGATCAAACAAAACACATCCAAAAATACAAAGATAAAAATATAGCATAAGTTAGCTCTTAAAAAACCATTCCAAAATTAGCATACCTACGATTTGAATTATCAATCAGAAGGACAGACCACTCTAAAATGGAATTCTTGGAATCATACCTGCAAAGCCAATTTTACAGAGGGATTATAAAGAAAGCAAGAATGTAATGTACTAACGTGAAACAAAAGTATTTAGAACCATAAATAAAATATTAATAACTAAACTCCGGATCTTAGGAGCTAAGAGCAGGAGGGGAGGGGGAGCAGAATTAGTTTAATATAGCATCATAAGAAAAAAAAGTTCCACACCTCAATTCCCCATCAATCTGACTAACAGATGGTGCTTCACGAAGAGCCGGAAGAGGTACTGATATCACAACATTCCGCAGATCAAACGTTGAAGAAGCTTCGTATTCAATGCTGACATAAGTTTCATTTCCAGAAAAAGAGGGCCAACAGTTGACTGTGTTAGACATATATATAGCACACTATAAGTTATAAATACATGAACACAAAGCACTGGCCAACATCAATGAAGTCTAATACAATACATTTTGTCAAAAAAGTCGAATACAATACATATATCATAAGCTAACAAATTATCTTAAGCAATTATTTCATTCTCTTTGTTGATTGAAAACATATTTTCAAATCAAACTTTGCAAAGTTAGAACATAAAGAATAAGTAACAAAAAAGAGCTAGCTAAAAATTATAGAAAGTGCTGAAAATATTCTGAAGTTTGCATTTCACTTGAAAAAAAAACTTACATTGAATTCATCATTAACCTATTCAAATGAGTGAACTGGATCCTACACATGCTTCATGGCAGTAGAAGGGGTATGTTGTGGTCACAAAATACAGTTAGATCTTCAAGTTGGACGAGAGCAATGAACGCAATGAGAGTATGGTTTCACGTGCATTCTTCAAACACACGAATCCAACACCTTGTCATTATACTGCACGGGTCAATTAACAAAATAGAAACTATGCAAGAAGTGAAATTGGAATTAATAAACAAGCAATAAAGTAGCATGTATTAGTGCTATACACTTGTCTTTAACCATCCTTATTTAGAACACTCTTCTTCTACACCCTCTTTGATGTTGGTAACATTGTTAAACAAGACTTATTATTGTCATAGAACATTTATTTGTCTTTCTTTAAAACAAGTTTCTGCCTCTAGTTCCCTTAAGCACAGTGGCAGGTTTGATCATCTCTGCTTTTGGATCACATGCCACAAGTCAAGGTACTGCTTTCACCTATATAACATCATAATAATCATAAGTAGAATCAAAGAATAATTGATATTTGAGAGGAACATTTCCGCGATTATATAATTATCTCAATGTCAAAACAAATAAATAAGGTTCCATCAAATGTGAACCATAGCAGACTCGATGGTCATTTATATATGTAAAATAGACTCACAAATCTAACAAAATTGGTCTAGTGACAGATTATTAAAATTTAAGAGGTCTTCATGAGAAGGAATAACAGCAAAGATATAAAGAAACATTGTGCCTGGAATCAGAATCATTTATACAGAAGTAAAAAACAGTTGTTGAGAGCAGGGAAAATGCATGTAACCCACTTAAAAATATTCTCAACTGTTACTCAAACATGATGCTATTGCAGAAAAACAATTTTATGCTCACAAAATTTGTCTAATTGTATTTCATATGCTTAATAATGCTTCAAATAAACCATATTAACACGCACAAAAACCAATCTAACAAATCAATGATAACCCGTGTGATAATATATGTCCTTTTTTCTCTAAATTTCAGGAAGCACAATAGATTGGAAACCAAAAAACTAATTTCAAATACCTAATTACTAAATATATAAACAAGTAACTATGTACAAATTTATGAAATAAAATGATGAAAAACTTGGAAAAAATAACTAAAATATTTAACCGAAATAAAAAACCGAACCTGGATTGAAGGATTAACAAAACTGAATTGAAGGTTGAGAGATTCTGAAACGAAGTTTTGTAGAGAAATTGAATCAAACCTTAAGTAGTTGAGAAGGATTTCGTGGCTTTGCTAAGAAACTGAATAATTTTGAAGAACGACTCTGAACGAGAGTTAAACTGAACGAGAGTTTGTGAATGTCGGTGTTACATTATGCGCCGGTTATGAACGCTGGTGTAGACGGCGTCGGGGTTGCAGATGAGATCGGAGGAATTGCAAAAGGGGCCGATGGTTGTGAGATGGGGAGAATGGTCGTGAGATTAGGGTTGAAGAGAAAACAGAAATATTTGCGTTTTTGAAAACAAAGGGTAGGATCTGTTGCTTCAAAAAAAAAAATTAGTATTAAAAAAAAACAAAGGGAATTGAAGGCACGCACAATTTTTTAGTTCTGAACCGCCGGGTTATCAGTAAAACCGCCTGTAAACCAAAAAACATACCGGCTGTTTGACTAAATCGCCGCAAGCCATACACTTATCAATATTTCCGGCGGTTTTGATCAAACCACCGCTAAGAATCTGCCGCTATTCCTAGTTTTTTTTGTAGTGAGTCTTAAAATAGGTATAAATATTAGGAGTAATATTTATACTGTATTTACCCGCTATGAGAGTACTACATTCAAAGTTATGCAAAGTGTCATAAGTTACTCTCCTGGTGTATAAACCGCCCTTAAACTTGAAACCACTTTGTACCCTAGATGTGGAGTTAAGTACTTTGTTGCTGATCTAACGTTGTCTGTAACTGAATAATTATAAAGGCAGTTGATTGGTATTTCAGAGGGCATGCTGAGAGGCTGTAGTGACCTAGATGAAATTTGTTAATCCTGCATAACAGGATAAATGTCACGGGCCCAATATTGAACTGGATAAGGATGACACCAAGTGTTCCTTGTGTTCAATATAGACATAAGGGCAAAGGGGTAATTATACACGCTTATATTATCACAAAGGTTATGTTTAGATCACATGTTATATTCTCATAACATTGGTAGCAATGATATGTTGCTAAATACCGCTCATTGTTTATAATATTAAATGGAAGATTTAATATTATTGCCAACATTATGGAAACCTACAGGGTCACACACATAAGGACAATATAGTGTGATATTGAGAACACCGTAAGTTATGGTGTACATGAGAGAAATATGCAATGTGATAAGGTATCACAAATAAATGATAAGCGGTAAACCATAGGGTATGGTGGTCGCGCGCCCTAGACTAGCTTATTGGGCTTTTGCTTCAACTTGTCTTGTGCACCAAGACAAGAGGTTCTATAAATAGAACCCTTGTGCAAAAGCTCCACACACAAGAGAAATTCATAAGAATTTTAGGGTTACTTGAATCCTAGAATTATTTCTCTCTCTCTCTCACCATAAATCTTCACTCATAAGCTAGCACTTGGATTGATGGAGAATTTTTTTTGTGTGGACTAACTCGAGGCGTTGGTGTTCTTTTTCAACGCTCGTGATCGTATCTTGTTTGTGATTCAAATGGTTCTACTCTACAAGAGGTAATGACCCTAAAACACATTATCATGTTCATTCGTAAAGATCATCTTAAAGAAATTTTTTAAATTACGCTGCTTTTACTATGACAATTTTCCTTCAAAATATACACGAACCCCATTTGATAACTATACAAATATGAAAAAAAAAAAAAACACTACTACAATTTTGTGTTATAATAGCTCCTATTTAATAGAACTTTTTTGTCGGGATCTATTTTATGTATTATCTACAATAGCATTCTAATACAACCGCTATTATATGTTTCTCTTGGTTGATCCCTGCTCAAGCAGTCAAAGATACATGTACCTGATGTAGTACCAACCTTTGTTTCTCTGACTGATAATCGTATCCACAAGGTTCTGAACATAGTTCAAAGACTGCACCATGTGTCCATTTTATTCATTGTATTCCCACTGTTATTGACGGTGATCATATTATATATCGTACTCAGTGATGGTACGTTTTGTTGTATAATATTTTTGCGGATCTATTTGAATCTTCTATAACTCCTCCTTTGATGCGCAACATTGAAAAGGAAAGAAAGCTCAAATTTGTTTTTATATTGACTGATTGGGATTTGTGGATATGATTTGCTTATGTTTCACCATTATGTTATCATGGTGTCATAATGTTAACTTTTCACATTTTACACTAGTCTAGCAGTGGTAGAGCTAGGAAACTTACAAAGTTCGGGCAAAATTTCAAATTTAAACAAAATTTTTACCATGAAATTTTTTATTTTGAAAATAAAATCTCAAGTTTTTCCTAAATTAATCCCTACGAATTTCAGTTTTACTATGAACTAACTCTTAAAACACCAAAAAAAATTCTGCAGTGAAAAATCTGAGTTTTGACATCTAAAATAGTAAAAATTTTGGGCCGAGCCCGGGAACTAGCCCTACCAGCCCGTATACCGTCTCTGCCTCCGCCCCTGATGTCTAGTTGCAGAGTTTGACACCCCCATTGAGGCTATTAGAAGATAAGCCATGTTTTTGAATTGGTGACTGAATATTCATCTTGATCAAGTGGCATGGCTGGTTTTTAAACAAGTTGAAAATGATGATGCTTGAGCTGCTGCCATTTCTGCATTGTCCTGCGCAGAGACTAATTAAAAGAATAAAAAAAACAATCATGCATCTATATATCAACCACTTATTTGGGTGAGTAATCAGTTTCCTGCTTGAAAGTGTTATGAGTTGCTTCATTCTTTTGAGAAATATTGAGGAATTCATGCATGGCTGACATGCTTTGTTAAAAGAAAGATTTGTTTTTAAAGAGACAGTGAGGTAAACACGGGGCTGAATTGGGATCAAATATATATAATAAAGTAGTTTTGAGAACCGGGTAGTAGAGTTTTTTTCTTAGAGAAGTTTAGAATTGGAACTCATTCTTTGTATTCTACGTTTTTTATTAGCAAAGTAATGGTGAACACTTCCATACCCTATACAATAATTTGGGTATGCAACATAGACAAATAAAAATCTGCCATTTGTTACTCACTTACCATTACCATGTCATTATAATTATTTATATTTTGATAGTATACACTTTATTTATAAATTTGCAGATCAGTCCTCTGTCAAATTAACTTATTATTAATTAATTGAAAAGAAAAAAACTCCTCCTTCTATTATCATCTTCTTCTGCAAAGTTTCATGTCATTCTCTTTATTTCTTATTATCTAGAGAATATGAATTTGGGTCAACAATCAACACCACAACCGTATACGTCTTCTAGTAAATTTTCCAGATTTCTCTCTTTCCTTCATCTCACTATTGATTATCAAGTGCAATTCATGATTTGGTGTTAGAGAAACAGATTTGGGTAATAAATCAAATCCAAAACAATATGTAAATGAACTTCTAAACATTCTATGATTGTCTTCTATAATTTCGCTGATGTATGTTAGGGTCGCGGCGGGTCGGAATGACCCGGCTGAAGGTAGAAGACAATCTGGAGTAGGTGTTTTAAATAAATCATGAACTAGATATATATAAGAACAATGACGAATGTTTATCAAAGTTGCAGTAGTGGTGTGGTGGGCAGACTTAGTACAACAATTGAGCGAGTGTGTGTTCGATCCTTTTTGGTGAACTTTTTTTGAAAAGGTGTTTTTTTATTTATTTTGGCACACTAGTTTAGATTGAATTGTTACATTGTTTTTTTATTTATTTTGGCACACTAGTTTAGATTGAATTGTTACATTGTTGAAATCCAAATTTCTTTCAGATTTAACGATCCTTTCAAATAAACTATGATTCTTATGTCGTAGTTAGGCACACTAGTTTAAATTGAATTGTTACATTGTTGAAATCCAAATTTCTTTCATTATCTTTTGTTCAATTAGGTAATAATTAATCTCGGCACAACGGAATTATTTAAAAACAATCAATGCCGATTGATCTAATAAACCATAAATCTTAAACCCTAAACCGTAACCCCTAAACTCTAAACCCTAGGGAAACATAACAGATACACTTGATCCATACCGATATATCCAATATAAGTACCGGTGTAGAGTCAGAGTGATATCGTGTTTTGCATGTACCTCCCCATCCCAGCCGCACAAACAGCCATCAACCACTGTGTCAACCACCTATTCAAGACGGTTCTCTCCCTTTCGCATCAAAATCCAATTAGTTGAGATGTAACAATCATTTCATAAGAATTCATATCTTACTTTTTATACTTCAATTAGGTGATATTGAATAATATGATTGTGAGACTTGACATTCCTTTCATATGAATTAGGTTTTTTAATGGTCTAACTAAGTATAATAAAATATTAAGTTATAGTCGATCTAAATAGTTGAGACTTAACCGTCCTTTCATAAGAACTGCTATTAAGTTCAATGACTGTCCAAATATTAATTTTTCTAAGGACGGTCCAATTAACAATTACACTAACTATTATTTAAATAACCTAATTATTCTAATGATTGTCCAATTTATCATTTATTATCAATTAAATTATATTTTTTTCTTCTAAATGATAAAAAAATTTACAATGTTTAATGAAATAGGGATCTTTTGATTTAAAAAACATTCACAATTTAAAATAATGTAGATATTTTCTTTTCTTTTTTTTTTATTAAAAAAAGATTAAAAATAAAAAAACGGATTAGGCAGGACTCGAGCACATGCCACTTAGTTGATGCAAATGTAGTTTACCTACGCCAAATTTGTTTGCTTAGAACATTAGTTCACAAATAAGAATGTATTCATTCACGTTTATCTCTACCAATATATCTCTACCAATATATAAAGAGGATACAAGTTTTTGGCTGGCTTTTTTGCTTCCAAAAATATCCTTGACTTTTTTCATAATTCCTAAAAAATCCTTAATGTTTTTTTCTTCTTCAATTCTATTATAATTGACAAGACCGTTATACGAATATTAAGGAGAACTAATATTCATTATAATGAGAACTAATATTCCTTGACTTTTTTCATTATAATGAGAACTAATATTCCTTGACTTTTTTCATTATAATGAGAACTTACTTTTTTGGCTAATTAGCGCTTAACCGCTTACTATTTTGAACAACCACTAATCCCTACTTTTATATTTGTTTTACAGAATTTGATCACATATCTTCATCATATTCTTGCGCCTATTCAATTCGATGGATTCATAATCACTTTCCATTAATTTTTTAAAAATTCCACACTACTATCAATAGAAGAGAATCAGCCTATAGCAATTCAACGGAATCATTTCATTTCAACATTACACGAGGTTTACAACTTTATTTTCTTCTTAATTATTTATTACACATTTCTCTTCTCCTTAATGTATCTACAATCTACATGTACACACATTTTAATCAATTTGCCTATCAATATCAAATTGTTCTTTTGCTGTTTATCAATAATCAAATTAACAAAAACAATTAATGACCAAAAGTTCTCATATATAATTATTATGTTTCATTTTATCTTTTTCAATTTATGCAATATTAATATCATATATATTGCCTTTTGATATGCGTTTGATTTTTACCATTTACTCTATTTATTGTTTGTGTTTTTGTTATAACAACTTTTAAATATCAGAAGTGATTATAAATGGTTTTCAAATTATAGAGTGCATTTGTGATTCGAGTGACACTTGAAAATTCTTTTAATGTATCACATAGTGATTCAAGTTTCTTTGTTTTTTGGAACAACTATAGAAGAAGTTAAGATGATAATCGCAAACAAGGGATTGTTTATACCGAAAGCGTCACTCTCTTGGTTAATTTCTACTCTGAAAGTAAGTTCTCTATTTTATTGTTGGTGTATTTTCTCTCTTTGCAAATCGTTGTCCTTCCGTTTTGTTTTCATTTTAATCATCGCTTGATTCTAATTTTATAAATTTAGAATAATCTTCTATATAAATAAAGATAATAAAAAAATATGTACCACTTGGCCCGCTAGCGGTCAAACGGGCACTCCTGTGCCCGCCAGCCTGCTTTTTCTATTGCGTGAGTGTAAGTGTAATTTATATACAGTTGGTTTGTTTAAGATATTTGCGCTAATATGATTAAATTTTATTCATAATTATGTCATACATACATTTATTTTTATTGAATAATTGACTTTTTGATGACTTTAGATTTAAAATTTTGTTTTGAAAAACATGTCATTAACTCACTTAATAATGTTATCAAATGCAAAACTAAATCGAAAATACCTTTCTTTCTTGCTTTTGGCCACATTTTATTTCTTATTTAGACGGTTAATGTATACATTTCTACTACCTTCTTGTAGAGCATATTGCTTCACTTATGCCACAAAAGTGTATATAATAGCGCTTTTTGTGCTTTTAATAGGGATTAAAAACGCTAACAGTGATACTCAATTATAGGTATGATACCTATAATAGGGTTTTTGAAGCGCTATCAATTATGTATATTTGTTTACTGGGAAATTAGGTAAACAACGACTAGTTTAAAAGTAAGTGAGATTAACTAGTAAAAATCTCGGACATGTTTGTGCATTGGTTTTAAAATGTATTTCCCAAAGTTTTACAAAGTGAAAATGTCTAAATCTATGCCAATTGCAAGGAACACGTGAATCCGACTCGCGATTGTTGATAAACAAGACAGTTTGAAAATATTGAAAAGTTGACAGAAAACTTCAACAAGTTGTTGAAAAGAAAATAAAATTGCATAAAATTGTAAAGGTTACAAAGAAAAGAAAAATGGTGAGAAAACCACGTACATCGATCCTATGTGATTTCGTTTCTCAAGCGTTAGGTACTTTGAAATTCTGCAGGAGTATGTGTACAAAGAGTTTTTCACACTAAAGCCTGCCTACAGGCCCTATATTTCTACTAAAACTGCATTCAGCAGATGCTAGAGGCGACTAAAAAATACAACGTGTCTCACCACCCCGTTCATGCTAATAACTGCTTATTTATTCTTGTCGACTCTATTTCTTCTTTGCAGTGACTTTGAGTTGCCTCGACACAGCCTTCAGTTGCATTGACACAATCTTCCCATAACTTAGATAAATTTCACTAAGTTTCCTTTAGTCACGCAACAGTCTTGTAAGTTGCAGCGACAGCCTGCTTCACTGGATGTCCATAGTCTTTACCTATTGCAACGACACTTTACTTCCCCATAGAAATACTTGAATTCTACTAAGTTATTTCAGCTTCATAACTTAGAAACTTTTCTATGTAAATATTCTTCAGCTAGTCGCGACTAATTTCCAACAACTGTACATCAACTTTTACTTGTAGGTTTAGTCACAACAACTTTATCTCAGTTTCATAACTTAGAGACATATGCAAATAAACTTTGTCTTTATCTTGTCGCGACTATTATTCCAATGCTGTATTTCTATTTTAGTCGCTACATCTTTAGTTGCAACAATCTTGTACGCGTGTTCCTCATTATTTGCAACCTTCATAAGATTTTCTACGATCCCCCTTCGTTGCAGCGACACCTTATTCCTTCATGGAAATACTTCTAGTTGCAACACATAAACACATTCTAGCCTGTCGCGACTAATTTCCAAACTCTGCATATCAGCTTTACTAACAAGTTTAGTCGCGACAACTTTGTTTAGTCGTCGCAGCTTTAGTCGAAAATATCGACTAACAATATTTAATAGCGCTTATAATATAAAGTGCTATGGTATGCTGTTTAGCTTCACTTGAATGTGCTTTGGATATTGAGATTTTATAGCACTGTATTTTGTAAGCGCTATTATAGGTCTTCAAGTTTGAAACTTGTAATAGCGCGGTACTTTAAAGCGCTATTATATGTCTTTTGCTTTTAATTTATTTGACTTCCAAATTACATAATATTGTTAATTTTCTAAAATACCAATAAATAAATAGACAATAATAAAACAAAATTGGTCAAAATTAATTAGAATATTATTAGAGATGATATAAGAAAAAATGTAGTCAAAATTTCAAGCTAAACCTTAATTAAGAATTACTTTGGGCAAATTCTACCATACCCTTGAGGTATGATACCCAAATGAGTTGTTTGAATTTAATTGGTCCATGTGTTATTATTTTTACAAAGTTACAATTTTTAAACATTGCCTAATATTTTTATAGTAATTATTTTAAAACCCCAGAATTTTAAATTTATTATTCATAAGTCCTCCTCTTTCTTCTTTTATTGTTCATCTTCCTCTCACATCTCTATTCATATCTTCCACCCCTTTGAGATTAATACTATCTGCAAGGATTATTCTTTTCTCTACCACGTTATTTCCCTCATCAATTTGGATTTTTTAGACGATGTTTTAGAATAATACTATCTACCCCTTTGTTACGAATTTATGTTCTTCAAGGTTATAGAGTTTTTTTAGATCCAGATTTTACTGTATTTTTTGTAGATAGTCATGGAAGTAACCCAAATCCAAATCATGTTGAGAATTTGATTTTGAGAGAATTAATAAAAAATTAAGAAAGATAGATTGAAGAATCAATTTGATCGTGCAAATAAATTTGGATTTGGGAATGTAATGTTGTTGTTGTTGATGCACTTTGTATATATCAGTATACACTTTGAACAGGTTAAAACTGTCATTTTATCTGTTGATTTTGGTGTTAAAACTGTATTGAAGATCCGTCGATTTCGTAAAATACGTTTGGTCATATTCAGACCCGTCAATTTAACCGGGTCGTGTTCAGACCCGGCTGGAGGTTGAAGAAGGAGACTGGTTCTCGTTATAATTTCTATATTGTTAATTTATATGTTGAAGATGAATATAAATTTTTCGCACATCTATTTGTTTTATTAATAGTTGACTTTTAGAAAACAATAAATAGTTGATATATTTTAGATATAAATTTGGTGTACTAACTTATGTTGGATCTGCATTTTCGATTATCTTAACTTATGTTGAACATTATTCTAAATTTTTAAACTTTGAATCAAGCAAAGAATAGAATGAAAACCGAACGACAACAATTTGGAGAAAAGTGGGACATGAACAATATTTCAAACAATTAATTAATTTTCTCAATTCAACATCTTGTAAGAAGGAAAAATTAGTATAAAAGTATATAATAAATAATTGCTCAATCCCCTTATTCCATCATTCATGTATTTATATGTGAATTGAATATATTAAAATTACCATTATATATTAAAAATAGCGAACCAGACCGTGTCCACCTGTGTGAACCGTATTTTCTATTTTGTTATTCTAAATTTTTCAGGCATATATTCCTCAAAAAAAGAAGTAATAAGTACGGAAAATTTGATTCATAACATAATTAAAACAGATTTGAAATGAAGAAAAATAAGGAATTTGATATATCTGTTAAGCCAAGTGAATGCTTAGTGACTAATGTTGAAGATATGGTGACTCAAACCCGGGCCAATTTGTCTTCAATCCTCCCTTAATTAGGTCAGGATCAAACTTTTCAAATTATAGATTTGTCTCTCTCACTTTAATAGACTCTTTCTTTATGCCGTCAATAGGCGAAATTTCTCAATCCATTACCATCACAATTGTCATATAAAAACTAACTTTATCAACGCACCAAAAAAATTCATTGATCCATGCAAATTAAATGCTTCGATCAATTTATTAATTTGAAAATTTTTGTATAATATGTAAAAGAACTAATTTTAATTTTTGATAAAAAGCAAATAACCCAAATATATATACGTTCTAAAGCAAAATGAGAAAGAAAATAATTGAAGAAGAATAACAGAAAAAGGAAAAAAGGTACAAATATAAAACACTAAAACTATCATTCTACTCAAAGTAAATATTACAATTTTAACAAATGAGTATCATAGAACCTTTATAAATTAAACTCAAATATAGAGAAAAATAAAAAAGTAAAAAGAAATCAAATTTTTGAGAGATAAAAAATGATAGAAAAGTTGCAACAAAAAAGGATATACAATACAAAATCTCATAAGGGTTGTCGATGTTTTATCTCAATTTTACTCTCGATCTGTCGTCATTTAGAGCAGCAAGATATGCACCAATTTTGTTAAAACTGTAGATTTAGTAATTAGAACAAATAAAATGAGAAGGTTAGATTGTTGAAAAGAAATTAAAGAAAAAGTATTAAGTGACAAATTGTTATTGTTATCATTTCTCTTATTTAAAAGTTGTTATAACAAAAACATAAACAACAAATAGAGTAAAATGATAAATACCAAGACATACCAAAAGGGAAAAAATATATGAAATTAATATATTTTTCCCTACATCTTATTTATAGTAGGTTAGTCATCACCTTCAACAATGTAGTATATTCCCTTCATTTCTTCTATGATAACTCACTATCATAAAAATAAAGAAATATAGTCAAAGAACAATAAATAAACAAAAAGAAAGAAAGGATTAAAACAAATAAAAATAAAAATGAAAGATACAAAAATAGTCAAAGAAAATTGAAATTGAAATGAAAGTACAAATATGCAATGAAAATGTTTAACATGGAAGATATTGAAAATCACAAAAAGAATCGAAGTTTCAGAAATAAACTCAAGAAGGAACAAAATCACATGCATTTGATTTTCAACTTCCAAGAGTTAATTCGTTTATGACAAAAATATTTTTAATAATTGACCTTCAATTAATTTTGTAATTCATGGATCATCCCTCTGCAATTTTTCTAAAATACAATTTCTCTATTTTAGCATAGCATTTCCTTCAAAAAAGAAAAAAAAAAGCTACAACAATAGCAGCATCATCATCGATCAATATTATTTTTCTCTGTCCCCATTTTAGACCAAACAGTAATGCATATTATATGGCAAATAAAACAACAATGGAAACACACGAAACAGAAATGTATAGAGCCAATGTACTATGAAAAAATTAGGATAATAATATGTGTGGAGATGTGTGATCTCTGATAAGGAAAATTAATTGATAATTTTCAAAATTGTAAATTCAAATAAACCGTTAGTGAGTTGGTAATTTTTTTTAAGACAAAACAACAAAACTGTCAAGCATATTATTGTATTTATAAAAAAGCCATACCAAAAGAAAAGAAGGTATCTACAATAAAATAAAAATGAAGGAAAAGTGAGAAATAATCATAATTAAAGGAAGATTAATAAAAGTGTGGAAATTGTACAATTGTATCCATTTCTTTGTTGTGATTTGCAATTTCTCTTTAATGCCATTCCTCCGAATTCTGTACTCCCTCCATATAAACGTGTTGAAGTAAAAATAAGTAATTCCAATTCAAAGAATGAAGAAGAAAATATTTTGATTTAAACTTAAGTACTATATAGAAACTATAGAAATGTTTATCGAAGGCAATGGATATGAAGAAAAAGGAAAAATCAAATAAACAAAGTATAGATGACAAACCAAACAATCAAACATGAGAACGAAGAAAAATGAACACCCAAACAATAAACTAATTGTAGTAATGCATTTCAATCATATATCATCCATCAATACAATTCTATAGACCCTTTCTAATTCCCTCTTGTTCTTTGTTTTTATTTATTCACAATTTACTTTCTCTTGCAACAAAAAAACGGATTTTGCAAACTAAATGTAAGTTTTATGGTGGTTGGCTTATGTTTTTTTTGTTTATGAAATAAAGGTAATTTTAGAAGGGTAAAATGGGTTAAATAAAAAAGTCAAGGGTATTTTTGGAAGTATAAAAGCCAGCCCAAAACTTGTATCCTCTTTATATATTGGTAGAGATTAAAAGCACAAAAAGCGCTATTATATACACTTTTGTGGCATAAGTGAAGCAATATGCTCTACAAGAAGGTAGTAGAAATGTATACATTAACCGTCTAAATAAGAAATAAAATGTGGCCAAAAGCAAGAAAGAAAGGTATTTTCGATTTAGTTTTGCATTTGATAACATTATTAAGTGAGTTAATGACATGTTTTTCAAAACAAAATTTTAAATCTAAAGTCATCAAAAAGTCAATTATTCAATAAAAATAAATGTATGTATGACATAATTATGAATAAAATTTAATCATATTAGCGCAAATATCTTAAACAAACCAACTGTATATAAATTACACTTACACTCACGCAATAGAAAAAGCAGGCTGGCGGGCACAGGAGTGCCCGTTTGACCGCTAGTATATTTATTGCATAAATCAAATAGTTATAGAAGTATGATGTATAAAATCATAAGATCGACAAAGTTGATCTTTAGGAATACCTAGATCTATGGAGATGAGTCTTTAGGCAGTGAACCTGAAACAAAAAGGTTGCCTTGTGTAGTTCTTCCTCATAAATGCAAAGGTTGGCTCATGTGTGGTTCTTCCTCAAACTAGTACTTAAGCTTGTATGACTTGAGATCTCTTCATACAAAGAAAAGATATGAGTTTCTTATGTACTGATATATTGAGGACCATAGTCTCTTTATATAATATGATGACCCATTAAGGTGAACATTATTCCAAAATTGGTCATCCTGACTTCTACCCATATTTCAGCTCATACGCAATTAATTAATTATATAATTATTTTTTTAATAAAAATCTAAAATATCTTTTAACTTTATTTGATCACTTAACCAATTTAGGTTCTTAATTCAATAAATAGGCAACACAATATAGTTAACTTTATTTAATTAAATAACTATTTAATTATTTAATTGTGTATGAGCTGAAATATGGGTAGAAGTCAGGATGACCAATTTCAGAATAATGGACACCCTAATTAATATATATATATATATATATATATATATATATGCCAACTAATATAAATTAATAAACTAATATAATTAATATAAATTATTCCCACAATATTACTACCTCCGTTCTTTATTGTAAGAGACAAGTCACTTTTTAGATTCATTGAATAATTAATGTATCTAGTCTATATAATGACCAGATACATTAATTATTCAATGTATCTAAAAAGTGACTTGTCCCTTATAATAAGGAACGGATGTAGTATTATATTATACTTATACAAGGCATCGATCCATTTTAACAATGATTAATTTTTTATTTGAGATAAAGGGAAAAATTAGATTTTAACTTGTGAAGCAAAAACAAGAAAAATGGAAGAGTAGAATTTACAATAAAAACATTGATGAGGATTTGAAGGTTGTGATGAGTTCTGAATTTTCAATTGAAGAACATGAATGCAATTGAGGTTTGTGATTGTTGTTGATGCTAGCATTCACGAATGAAAATTTGACGTGCGGTACATTGAAATGGAACTCGAGGAGAAAACAAACCATTATTAATGATTTTTGGGAAGGGAATTTTTCGGAAGTGACAAAAAGTATTACTTGGAATTGGAATTTGGATGTGGGAAGTGAAGGTATGCAAACTATAATAATAAAGACTTTTTAATTAAATAGGGGTAATTATTTAACTTTATATAATCGGGATATTTGGGGACAGATTCAGACTTGTATTTTCGTTACCCGCCCTACCTGCATCCCTTAAAATCAAGAAAAACTTAAACCCAGTTAAAGCGGAATTTCTCCGTCAAAATCAGGGTAGGTTCAAGAAGAGATACCTGTGGGTACAAGTTTTGTTCTCAAACCTAACAGTGACACAGCCTGAAAACTTATAAAATTCAGACAAAATCTTAATTTTAAACAAAAATATCAAGTTTGCATTATAAATATTTGTCAATGTCTGGGCAAGTGATAGTCGAGTCTTAGATTCGCCCCTTATGCCTAATATTTGTTGTTGTGAGAGTTGGTTGTGTGTTGTATATATTTTGATGGTCGAGTTCATGTTTTGGAAAAGTTCAACCATATATTTTATTTGTAATTTGGTTTCGTGCTTGTATTTGAATGCCCTTGTAGTGAGTGGGAGAATCGTACAGGTGGGAATAGGATGTGTATAACACCCCAAATCGATTGACTAGTATATCGAATGAAGCATACATAATTAAATCCGGATACATTTAAGATTACATAACAAAATAGAATTCAATTACAATGTACAACCATTACTTATTTCAAGCATTCTCAAATACACAACGGAAGGTTGAACTCTTGTACAAAAACCCATGAAATAACTAAACTAAACAATACAAGACACTATAATATCCAATATCTCTTTCACCATAGCTCGATCAATAACTCGATCCATTGCTTAACCTGTTCTCTGAAGAAAAAAATAGAGGGAGTTGGGTGAGACTACTTGTCTCGTGAGTTCCACCTATCTTAGGATGTTAGCATTTTCTAGGTGAAGCTATGTGCTTCGGTTAGTACTAACCCTATTCATATAATTCTTCAATGATCGAGTACAAGGGAAACTTTCTGCTCAATCAGTGACATAGGAAAAACTAAGTTTCCTAACATCTTTCATAGCATTTCTTAGGATTGATCACATCATATCATATAACATATTCTCTTCATTTCATATCTTAAGATTATTGAACACACAATAAAATTATCTTGGTGAATTTTACGGAATGGCTCAAGGTGAGTGTCTTGAGTCATTCCCCATCGTTCCTGGCCAAATTCCTATCATATCAGGCTAAGGCTCAGCATATCACAATTTTTATTATTCATTTCATATACCGGAAATTATAGATCCAGTAATGCGAGTCCAAAGCCCACTCATTTGCAGGTCCAAATCCTACTACATTGCGAGTCCAAAGCCCACTCCATTTGATCAATCCTATATCATATACTTATCTTTCCTTAGTTATACATTTCCATAAACAATTCATTTGTTCTTAAACATTTCATTCTATTGGGGAGACTTAATACTACCCAAAATCTCTAGTTTATATCTTTAATAAGTGTAGATTACGAATGTCTAGCATCCCATTAACCTTGATTCATGCTCATCACTTAAAATAGATTTTGAAATAGTTGTAAAGGATACACCGGTTCAAGTTACACTTGCACCAGTTCATTTGCGTTTTCCATAATTTTTTACAATTTAAAACCCAATATGTATTGGTTCATGTTGAACATGCACCGACGCACATTGTAGTATTCTTCATAAAAACATGGTTTGCGGAGCATATATTTGAATCAATGGTTCATACATTTTTCACTACACTTATTCTAACATTTTTAATCTATCATCTAAATTAATATGCAACACAGAAAAATACTAGTTTATGCATATCAATTATCTGGGGTAAGATTATCTTTACTAAGTTATCTAACTTTCCGATCTCCATATGCCAACGGAGGGGGTATTCAGAAAGTGTTCTAACACTTTTCATATACATCAAATTATCGCTATAGGATAAATTACATCTAACCATAGGTTGGTTTTCTATCTAAAGAAACTCACCATAGCTATTTCATACGCTCCGACTCTGCATCTTTACTCAATATTGCAATCCAAAGCCATCAAACCCGTCTGCAGATTTTTCTGCATAATTCTGCATTTGCGCGCCAACTTCGGAGCAACCTACAGTCCGTGTTTCATGACCAAATTCCACAAACTCCGGTACCAAAACGAAGGGAATTTCGTCAGCTATTCATAGCAACTGGAATCATTTCAAAAGGAGTTATAGGGAGATAGATATTACCTTCTGATTAGAGGACTATTCCAAACAACTTCTACAAAACTACTGCATCAGACCCACAACTTCAAAAATTCGTACTGAACTCATTTCTACTACAAAATTCACAAAATCGGTGTCCAAACGACAAGTTTTAAGTCATCTTTCCATAGGAACAAACCCCACTAAAATCAGAGTTACAGAGAGAGAGATCTTACCGTTTTAGTGCAGCCCTGTTCCTGAGAACGGGTTTGCAAAACTTGTCTTAAATCCAACTTGTTTTACTATCCTTCCATAGCCAAAATTTCTTAAGAGCTGGGTTTGAAACATGATAAATGCAAGAACACAGATTCAGGAATTTGAGCTTGGATAAGGGCACGAAACAAAGAAAAGAAAATGAGAGAGATTGGTGAAGAAACTTACCTTCCTAAGATGCCCATAACCTATGAAACCCAATTTTTCTTATTGCAAGTGAGCTTTGCTTGAAACTTGAGAGAATCAAAGAAGAAGGGGTTAGGGTTTTGTCGTGAGGAAAAGAGGGAAAAGAAGTTCTGTGTGATTACAGGAGAGAGAGAGAGAGAGAGAGAGAGAGAGAGAGAGAGAGAGAGAGAGAAATGAACTTATGGGGCCTTTGTTTAGCTACTCCCACATATATACATTACATATTATGTCATATAATCCCTCTTATTTCAATCTTGCAACTATCCACAATTGTTCATAAAATATAAAATATGTAATACATTACCACTTATTCGTGCTTAGAAATTTGGAGATGTTACAATCTACCCTCCTTAAAATAATTTCGTCTTCGAAATTGCAAACTCCACTTCGACTGAAGACATACTCCCAAATAGTTAGGAATAATTTCCCTAACACTTTCAGTTTCATTTTCCCACATTGCTACTACGTTTGATGGTTCTTCAAATCTAACTCCCAGTCATGATATCTTTGTATTGTGAATTCTTTGCATTCAACTTCTTTGTATAGGTAAAATTTCCTATAAATTGATATCTTCCTCCCTTGTTATGGTTTATCTCGATTGAAGGGTAAAACTCGCAACAAGTTATATTGAGTCTAAGTTTATTAGAAAGATACAGATTTAGCATGACTTCGTTAGGTTCAAGGTATGTAATTGATGTTATAGAATATTGGTATTATCAAAGACAACACCAATTCACTTATCACTTCGTCTACTCAGCTTAATTTTTGAAGGTAAAGTTTCTCCGAACAACGCCTAATCCTTACATCTTTACCAATTAGTTCCATTCCGCACTACTTAAATAATCTTACTGGCAAACCTTCGTTAACTTCTCGGGTCTAGTTCGCGAAACTACTATCAACTTCTCATAGTTCTCTGCATCTTTAAGTCTCATTCCACAAGACATTACACTAAAAAATAAATCCTTGTTTATCGTGTGGCTGCGCACTCTGATTTCTAGCACTCTACACCTTACTAACGACTGTCATCTCACATTACTTAATTATAGGTTCTTGACTTCACCGAATCCTTTTTCTAGTTACTAATGTAAGGTCCCTGCACTCCTACTCTAATCATAGCTTAACTTGTGTTGTTAGGTCCAATTATCATACTCGATAAGTTTACTAGCTACATCCTTACTCCAGTATATAACTCTCTTTGTTCTTTCACTCTTTGAAGCAAAATTACCTTTAACTAATTTAACTGGTTAATTCTAAGTTGGTTTCTATAGTTTGGTTCACTAGATTCTCTCGTTTGACATACAATTTCCTTCTTATCTCGATACTTGTCTGTATTTACTCTTCTTCAACTCGCTTCATTTGGTCTGATATCCGGCCTGGTCTGCCAGAGTCTTAAAATAATTGATTCCTTAGATGTGGGTTCATGTTACTATTCATTCTACTGGTACCTAATCATTCCTACATTATCTGGTTCTTATTATTCTCTATAGGCTTTGAAATTACCGTTATCTCTATGGTTCCTCACGAATCGTGTGTTGTAATAAGTCCTCCTAAAACTTATTTTTTTCTCGTTTACTGCTAGGCAGTACTAAGGTTGGTTTACAATTTTCTTACTGTTAGTACATACTTTGAAGAATTAGGTATGAATACTTACGTTTGGTCCTTAAGCTTCTACGGGAAACAAGCTAACCGAACTAGATTGAGTAATAACTAGAGGCTTTATCTGTTTGTGGTAGTTCGAGTTCATTTGGTTCTTGGATCGTACTGACTTATTTAATCGCAATAGGTTTTCCTAAAGGGAACAAAACATGTTACACTACACAAGAATTGGAATTTAAAGTTCAACAAGGAGTTTATGTGCTGCTTAATTCTATTAGATAGATATTTGGTCAAATTGACAGGGTAATTAGGCTAACATAGAATGGGTTAGGATATAGATTTAGTCTTACTAACTTCACTGTGTTGTTGCACTAGTCTTAATGGCATCGGAAAAAGTTTATCTTGGTAAGAGTTGGATAATCATGAAGAAATTGTCATGCATTGTCATAAGTCACTGGTGTAACACTTATCTATGGTATTTTTGCATACAGGGTCTTAAAGGTAAATTACGGTAACTTACCGATTCTTGCACTCATCACCTTTTCGTCTCAATTTCTATTTGGAGTTGTATACGGAAAGTCTTATATTATCTTCCTCCCAACTTATGTCGTTCGTTTATTCGATCAAACTTCCTACGTCGACTACGTACCATTGTGGTACGAGTCATTCGTCGTCCATTCGACTTCAGTCGAAAATTTAATCAAATTCAACACGAGGTTATAACTATTCACTCTGCATCACCCATTATTCTTATGTTCCAACGACACTTTTGCAATCCGAAACTTCTGAATTCCAACATCAACTTTGCTGCACAGTCCAGATTTACGCTCATCTTTCTATTTCTGAACTGTATCATTTCCCATACTCAGTGTAGATATGTTACTTCTACTATCTTTGTGTCTTCTACACGCATCATCTATCTCCTATATTGTTCTTAAGAGTACTCTACTCCACTCAGTTGGTCTTACTTCCTTCTAAACTGAGATCGCTATTGAGGAAATGACTTTCTTTGTCAATTCCCCAAAATATCTGCTTACTACAAATACTGACACTTCAAGCTTTAAACATATTAAATATGAACACTAATTAACCATCCCGTCAACACTGACATCCATAATAATCACCTTCGTCTCCACTACACTAGAATTCATACTACTTGTCAGTGTTGTGTCAGTTGTCGACACACCATTGATCCAATCTAGTGATTCCCTTTCACCTATCTCATCTGACTTCTACTTCTATGCATCCTTACCGTCCGAACCTCCTTGGTCCTCTTCAGTCCTCAGTCATAATATTCTGCCTACCGTGCACAATATGGAGTTGATCAGACTCAATATGTGACGATTACAGAATAAACAACTAAGACTCTAAAGGGTCCATGCTACTTTATGTTTGAATTTTAATGACCCTTGGCATGGCCCGGTGTGAACCGACCTGCTCTGATACCAATTATAACACCCCAAATCGATTGACTAGTATATCGAATGAAGCATACATAATTGAATCCGGATACATTTAAGATTACATAACAAAATAGAATTCAATTACAATGTACAACCATTACTTATTTCAAGCATTCTCAAATACACAGCGGAAGGTTGAACTCTTGTACAAAAACCCATGAAATAACTAAACTAAACAATACAAGACACTATAATATCCAATATCTCTTTCACCATAGCTCGATCAATAACTCGATCCATTGCTTAACCTGTTCTCTGAAGAAAAAAATAGAGGGAGTTGGGTGAGACTACTTGTCTCGTGAATTCCACCTATCCTAGGGTGTTAGCATTTTCTAGGTGAAGCTATGTGCTTCGGTTAGTACTAACCCTGTTCATATAATTCTTCAATGATCGAGTACAAGGGAAACTTTCTGCTCAATCAGTGACATAGGAAAAACTAAGTTTCCTAACATCTTTCATAGCATTTCTTAGGATTGATCACATCATATCATATAACATATTCTCTTCATTTCATATCTTAAGATTATTGAACACACAATAAAATTATCTTGGTGAATTTTACGGAATGGCTCAAGGTGAGTGTCTTGAGTCATTCCCCATCGTTCTTGGCCAAATTCCTATCATATCACGCTATGGCTCAGCATCTCACAATTTTTATTATTCATTTCATATACCAGCAATTATAGATCCAGTAATGCGGGTCCAAAGCCCACTCATTTGCAGGTCAAAAGCCTACTACATTGCGGGTCCAAAGCCCACTCCATTTGATCAATCCTATATTATATACTTATCTTTCCTTAGTTATACATTTCCATAAACATTTCATTTGTTCTTAAACATTTTATTCTATTGGGGAGACTTAATACTACCCAAAATCTCTAGTTTATATCATTAATAAGTGTAGATTACGAATGTCTAGCATCCCATTAACCTATTGATTCATGCTCATCACTTAAAATAGATTTTGAAATAGTTGTAAAGGATACACCGGTTCATTTGCGTTTTCCATAATTTTTTACAATTTAAAACCCAATATGTATTGGTTCCTGTTGAACATGCACCGACGCACATTGTAGTATTCTTCATAAAAACATGGTTTGCGGAGCATATATTTGAATCAATGGTTCATACATTTTTCACTACACTTATTCTAACATTTTTAATCTATAATCTAAATTAATATGCAACACGGAAAAATACTAGTTTATGCATATCAATTATCTGGGGGTAAGATTATCTTTACTAAGTTATCTAACTTTCTAATCTCCGTATGCCAACGGAGGGGGTATTTAGAAAGTGTTCTAACACTTTTCATATACATCAAATTATCGCTAAAGGATAAATTACATCTAACCATAGGTTGGTTTTCTATCTAAAGGAACTCACTATAGCTATTTCATACGCTCCGACTCCGCATCTTTACTCAATATTGCAATCCAAAGCCATCAAACCCGTGTGCAGATTTTTCTGCATAATTCTGCATTTGCGCGCCAAATTCGGAGCAACCTACTGTCCGTGTTTCATGGCCAAATTCCACAAACTCCGGTATCAAAATGAAGGAAATTTCGTCAGCTATTCATAGCAACTGGAATCATTTCAAACGGAGTTATAGGGAGAGAGATATTACCTTCTGATTAGAGGACTATTCCAAACAACTTCTACAAAACTACTGCATCAGACCTCCAACTTCAAAAATTCGCACTGAACTCATTTATACTCTAAAATTCACAAAATCTGTGTCCAAACGACAAGTTTTAAGTCATCTTTCCATAGGAACAAACCTCACTAAAATCAGAGTTACAGAGAGAGAGATCTTACCGTTTTAGTGCAGCCCTGTTCCTGAAAACGGGTTTGCAAAACTTGTCTTAAATCCAACTTGTTTTACTATCCTTCCATAGCCAAAATTTCTTAAGAGCTGGGTTTGAAACATGATAAATGCAAGAACACAGATTCAGGAATTTGAGCTTGGATAAGGGCACGAATCAAAGAAAAGAAAATGAGCGAGATTGCTGAAGAAACTTACCTTCTTAAGATGCCCATAACCTATGAAACCCAATTTTTCTTATTGCAAGTGAGCTTTGCTTGAAACTTGAGAGAATCAAAGAAGAAGGGGTTAGGGTTTTGTCGTGAGGAAAAGAGGGAAAAGAAGTTCTGTGTGATTACAGGGGAGAGAGAGAGAGAGAGAGAGAGAGAGAAATGAACTTATGGGGCCTTTGTTTAGCTACTCCCACATATATACATTACATATTATATCATATAATCCCTCTTATTTCAATCTTGCAACTATCCACAATTGTGCATAAAATATAAAATATGTAATATATTATCACTTATTGGTGCTTAGAAATTTGGGGATGTTACACTGCGCCAACTTATAGAGATCAACAACCTAGTTTATTCAAGCTCAGGCTCAGACCAAACTTGAAATTTTTTTAAATAGAGCAGGTTCAGACTTATTTAGAAGCCTATGTAGCTAAAAAGACCATGCTACTAAAAATAATTTTAAGCCTATTAAAACGCCTTTTAATCCTACTAGCTAGGCTGGCCTATCTATATAAATATGAATATTATTTTTATTAATCTACATTAATTTGTTACATATATAAATATATATTATTATAAACTATAATTGAAATATGATGTATATATTGTCAAATTCTCTAAAATATGATGTTGAATATCAAAATTGAGTTTAATCTCATTGGCTTATTAGTTCATTAGCCTAATAAAATATAAGTATAATTACTTATTTAAATATGTTCATATGAATTAGGTTTTTAAACAAAGTAACTTATAAGGTTCAGGCTTTCAAAAGGTCGGACTCAGACCTAAATATAAGCTTATAACTAACAACAGGCTAGGCTCAGGACTTCAATTTTTAACAAATTAGACTTAGGCTTGACAAAGTCTAACTCGGCCCTCTTAATTCCCACCCTTAGCAGTTCGATCTCTTTTACCCATTATTGTTGGTTTTATACCACTTTTGTGGTAGATGTTTATTTCTAATACCTTTTTGGGCCATTTCCTACATATTTTGTGTGGTTTGACTAAGTTAGATTATGCCCCCTCAATCTTTTTAATTTGTAACCTTTTTTCTACTTTATATATCTATGGTGCAACATAGGAATCTCCATTTTCATTTTATTTGCATAAATAAATACAATTGAAAATAATAATAATAATAATATATTGTGTAAAATGAATAAATAAAGAAATAAATAAATGCTCATTTAGAATGGGATATAACATCATCACCACAAATAACAATTTAATATCTTAATTTAAAATAAAATATATTGACCTTATAGAGTCTTACAATTATCTTCGTAAGAAAATAACATACATAATAATTTTTCAATATCAACCAAAATAAGTCAAGACCATATATTATTAAACTTGACATTAATCCAACCAACTTTAAAGAACACCCCCTAACATAGGTGAGAGGATAATTCTCCACTTTATTCTCGGAACATACAACTCCATACTACTACTCGCGGTCTTATCTTAGGGATAGTGTCTGCATATAAATATAATTCATAAAATAGAAACACATAAAAAATATGAGGTGGGATAAGTTCCCAATCACTTATACTGGTATAACAAATATAATGGATAGAAACAAACACACAAAGATACATTCTTTTTTTCTTTTTAAATAACACAAAGATACATTCTAAACACCAAACTATCTAATATGTATATTTAATTGTACAAAATATATATATTAATTGCAATGTTCACATTAAAAAAAATGCAATGTATATGAACTTTTACTCCTTACACATGTTGTACCAATAAATTAGACTCAAGAAAATATATTATGAGAACATGGATAGTAAAAGAAGAGCATCATACTTCTTGCGGGGCCGGCTTAGTGGCTGTGTAAGAAGACCCAAAGCCTTGTGCCTCAAAATATTGGGGGCTTCATTATTTTTCTTGCAGACCTATCAATCAAAAAAGAGATTAATTATATCCGCGAAAAATTAATTACATAATAAAACATTTAGTGTAGTGGCAACGTGTAGTTTGATTAGCTTACTAAGTGCGCATGTTTGATCCTCTATGGCGCGTTTGTGATGTTTTTTATTTTATTTTATTTTGAATATTTGTGATATTTTTTTAAATATATATTAAAATGAAAAATTAAAGAAATAGTTCTAGGAGGGAATTGAACCCTATACAATATAATGACAAATAAGGATGGTTGATTTAGAATTTTTTTTGGAAAGATTGATTAAGAAAATTTTAATGATATATATTAGTTCATAAACTATTTTAAAATTATTTCACTCAATACCTTATATAACTTCACTACTTTAATTCTAAAAATTATTATATGTGGGTCATACATTGCTAACTTTGACCCACTGTCGAAGTTAGCAATCTCCATATATATATATATATATATATATATATATATATATATATATATATATATTGTAAAATTTCTTATATGACATCGATAATTTTTTATCTGATAATTGTAGTATAAAATTGACTGTTGGATTGAAATATAATATTATAACATGTATAGACCATATCTGTAAAATATATAAGACATTAATCACAAATTACTTAATATGTCAATGAGATACATCAAAATTAACTCATTCCTTATCCATAATTTAATGGGTTGATGTTGTCATTCTTATTAGGAGCTACTTTTACACCTCTTGACACCAATTTTCTGTTTTTTCCATTCTTTTTTAAATAAATTTCTTGCCTTTATAAAAAAAATGAGATTTCTTTTCTTATCTACACTATATAGTTTTTAGAGTCTTTTAGTGTGAATAAGGAGATTTATTATCTTATCGATCTACACCAAGGATGTTAAAACTGGACCGGACCAACCGGTTGAATCAAAAACTGGACCTACATCCGATTTGATCTGACTTCAAAACCGAAATCAAAATGAAACGTAAAAGAAAGGTGACTTCATTTATTTAATTAGGAATGTCAAAGTAGTAGTAATTAGAGATTTATGTCAATTTAGAGTTCTTGCGAAGACTTATATTTTTTAGAGTCAATTTAGAGTTTTCGAACATTTTTATTCTTATTTAATTTCAACCAATTTTGTTTGTTAAAATTGCTTTTGCAACCAACTAAACCAAAATCTTTTGTTCAATTAAGTTTTAAATACAAATAGATAGTGAATATAATCCTTAACTTCTACAGAGAAACTTAAATTAATGTGCTTTAGCCAAATATAATCTAAATACACTATGATGAACAAAGAAAATGTAAGAAGATAATAGAGAAATAAGACTTACGGTGTTAGGCTTCTACAATAGCCTTCAGAGCATACCAATGATCCAGGTTCAGCAGTCGGAAATTTTCTTTAACACACCTTAACAGTATCACATTCTCCTATAATGTAAAATCGTAATAATAAGGAAATATTACTCAAATGGGCAAAAAGAAATTGTATATAAAATAAATAAAAATCATTATGAGAATGAACTTACTATCACTGACGACTACAACAAAAAATAGGGAAACAACAAGGATCAAAATACAAACTAACTTTAAAGTATCAGCCATTTTTTTTCAGTTTCCATATAACAAATACTAAATGGTTTGATCACTTTATATAGTAAAATTATATTGTTATGTATACATCAATTACGTATTTTTTTGTGATTATGTTATTCCACTTGATCTTTTTTTAATGAATCATATTTGTCTCTTTAGCTCTTATCCGAACAATTTTAGTCTCAATAAAAAATATTTTATTTTGATCCTATAGAAAAAATAGCATATTTTTTTGGTCCTGTAAAAAATTTATCTATATAATTTTAGTATCCATACAATTTTAACCCCTACAAAAAAAAGTATATATTTTTCCCTATTACACTTTTATTCATATAATTTTAGTCTCTACTATTTTTTAATTCAATTTTTATAATTATACATTAAATCATACAAGTCTTTAAATTAGAAAAATTCACATGTTTGGTTTCTTGACCTTTAAAGTTCTTTTTCGTTATTCATTATAGTAAAATATTTTAATGAATGTAAAGGGAATATTTTTCTGATCCTGTAAAATTTTTATCTATACAATATTAGTATCCATACAATTTTAGTTCCTATAAAAAAGGCATTTTTCTCAATAATATTTTTTTTCAGACAATAATAGTACCTGTTATTTATCAATACAAATTTTAATTAATAATATTCACATGTTATTTATCTATATAAGTATTTTAATTAATGTTCATCTTACACTAATACTAAAATTTTAGTGAAAGTTTAGTAACAACTGTCATATATGAAGAGTTAGTATTAAGGTTAATTAATTGTATAGCTCTTTTTATAGACATGAAGAGTGTATATATATATATATATATATATATATATATATACACAATAATTACACGTGAACAAAAGTAGACGGGCAACAAATTGCACCGTTAAAATTTTCTCTATAGAGAAATCTAATATTATAAAAAACTACATTCATAAACTGTCAAAATAATGTTTTAATTTAAAGATAGTATAAGATAGTTAATCTTTGTCGGTTTCGAAAGACTCTAAATCAGTTTAACAATATTAGAACAACTTAAAAACTATGAAATATGGGGGTTTTGTTTTGCAAGCAGAAAGTAAAAAGTGAGAAATTTAATTGATATAAAACGATCAATTCATTGGCTTCGGATAACTCGACCTTAATTCTATCATAGGTACACAAAATCATTCAATTAATTGTTTATGCTCTTGTTGATTTATAAAACTAATTATACAAGCGACAACCAGTTTTACTCACGGATTCATTAGATAAGCATCTCATGCGTACAACCAACCATTAATAGTGAACAAGCGTCACAGAACACGGTCAATATCATGACATATCGAACAACCTTTTGCTCAGCACAAAACTATATCAATTTCTTATTCGATTTAATCTAAACAAGCGATAAATTAAAATGAATAAATCTACTGTATAAATTTGAATATATAAAATTTAAGCAATCATCTAATACGAATTCATACAGTGGACAGGGAACCAAATTGATGATAGGAGGAAGCATAAACAAAATCGAAGGATGAAATTAGTTCTCCATTCAAAGCGATGGCTGCTCTAGGGTTTGATATTTCATGAATCATGTGTAGCCTCTGATCTAGGGCGAATTTTGGTTTAAATAAGAAAAGAAAACGGACTTTAGGAGCCTCGGGTTGAAAAAAACAAGTTTGACCCGGTTTTGGATTATTAGCAAAAAGTCTGGAACAAAATACAAGTTTAACCCAGTTTTGAATTATTAGCAAAAAGTCTGGAACATTGACATATATTTTTGACTGCTTTGAGCTCCGATTTGGCTTTTGGCTTCAACATAAAAGTTTTAGCTCTTTGTCATATCTTTCCAACGCATATTTGCACGCCTCATTTGGCTTCTCCTAGCTCAAGTTATGGTCTGCACAATGAGAATGTGTCAAAATGTTGTTAAATCCGAAAATTGGTCAAATAAATTCATCAAGGCTCAATTGTGACCCAAGACCTAAAAACATAGTAAAAACTTAATATTACTAGACTTTCACCCGTGCGATGCACAGATCTTATAAGCTGATAATTGTAACAATAAATTATTTCACATTAAATGTATAATATTAAAATAAAAATGTGTAAGATTCAACAATAAAAAGAGGTAAAACAATTATATAACAATGATATTAAACATGAAAGTATAAAATTAAACGATAAAATTGAAAAAACGTACAAACAATGTTAAATTGTTTATCATGTACTTTTAGAGCCCTTAAAGTAATTATCCACATGGTATATTTAGATCAATTAAACAATAGTGGAACCAAAGATAGTTGTAATCTTTTTTATTTTGAATGATTTAGATATGAATTTTGCTACAATAGACTCACTCCTTTTTGTGAAAGTCTATTTTAGCAAGCAAAACCTTTTTATTTGGACAAAAAGACCAACTTTTTTGTCTTTGAAAAAGCAAATCTAAGGGATATAAATGTAATTTACTTATCAAGATTAATAATATTTGTTTTTTCTAATTTTTTTTTACGACTCTTCCTTCTTTCTCACACCCAGTTTGCCATGGATGTTCAACTTGTATCCACGTTTTTTTTCTTCTTCTTTTGCACAATAGATCTGTTGCGGGGATTTTGGGATTTCCACCACTACATTGACCTTTCATTTCCAAAGAGGGGAAAGTGTCGAAAACCGTTTTAAAAAGAGAGATTCTAAGCTCGGGGGTTAGTTACGCCTAGGGAAGGTATTAGCATCCTAAACGTCCATGGTACTCCATGGTAACCTCTAATTTATTATTTTTCATTGCTTTTAATGTGCTTAAGAAAAATGAGGGAGAAGTTGTAAGAAATGGAGGGAGAAATTGTTTAGAGAGAAAATGTGTGTGCTTGTGTAGATTGGATTGAGAAGAGAAGGTTATGACATAAAAAGAAAATTTAGTTTAAACCTAAACTAATCGTGCGACTAATTTGGATTTGGACTAAGGAAATTTTTTTTGAGAGAGAAGAAGTTGTTTATTTGTTTTCTATTTTTTCTAGAGAAATTACTAGGCGTATCTCTTTGGAAATGAAATGTCGCGTTTACTTTGGTTTTTTAGCGATTGCGGAAAGCGGTAAAAATAAAATGCATGCAATGCAATTTTCTACTTCCACTTTGGGGTTACATCTCGCCTAAATACATTCTAAGAGCTTTGAGCTTTGCGATAAAATAAACATGAATGAATGCAACAATATGCAATGCAATTACAATTCCGTCGGACCAAAAATTAAATAAACTAAAATCTAACTAAAAAAACTAAGTTAAAGTTCTAAAACTAAAGTCCGTCTCTAATTGCCAAGGTATTAATTTATGTCCAAAATCACAATCCAAGTTTAACAAATAATATGTAATGATAATATGACATGAAGTGAAGTAATGAATTTAAAGCAACTAATTAAAAGATAACAAAGTAGACTAATAATATGAAACAATACTATAATGAAAAGAAAAGAAGAAAAAAAACTAAAAGATGAGAATAAGGTGAATTATAAGTAATAACAATGATGAAAAACTGATCAAATAAAAGAAAGAAAGAGAGAAGAAAAACGCTAAACAAAAAAAAAGATAAAGATAGAGGGTGCTAATAATAATAATATAGTGCAGAATTATTAAATCTGGGAAAGGGGGGTGTAAATATGAAAAAGGGTTTGTTGGGCTTAACTGACTAAGCCCATTTGTTATTTGAGTGGTCCGGTTCGGGTCGGATCCATTGGGTTGGACCGGATCCGAACCGGTTTTGTCATTGTGTTATGTGGTGCGCGTGTGTGATGGTGTACCGTGATCCAGCAAGATCTCCTCGTCAGATCTAGATCAGACCGTCTTGATCTGATCACAGAATCAACAATCAAGCCCAAGGGTTAAGGATCGGACGGCTGTGATGTAAACTGAAAACAAAGGTCCATATTATAGATCTTGTTTCTTCTTCAATATCTCTACCAATATATAAAGAGGATACAAAATTTAGGCTGGCTTTTTCCTTTCCAAAAATACCCTTCACTAATTGCATTTATTCCAAACAAACAAAAAAACTGATCAAATTCGGTTACCCAAATTTGAAAACAAAATTGTTCCTAATAGAAATACACGATATATAGATGGGGGAATGACCATAGTGAGAATTTACACACTTTCTATACTAAGAGAATGTAGATAATACGAAAGAATGGCATCAAATGAGAAATTGCAAATCACTTTACAATTTCCACACTTTCATTAATCTTCCTTTGTGAAGGCAACAACATTTACGGTGCAAGTGCAAGTAATTTGGTTTGATTATGCTTTTTCTCTTCTTATTTGTCTTCCATTTCCTTCTAGATTTCTTTATAATACTTCCTTTTATATTTATTTTATAGTGTTTAAGTATGAGGATTTTAGTGTATTTTTCTTCACTTATGTGACAATTCACTAAATATGAATTTTGATCCCAATTATTCTCGGTTAAATGTAGTGTGATGATGTTATTAGCAATTTCAACTACCCATATTTTGTCATGACCGATTCACCATGGTAATTGTCTATCTATCTATCTATATATTTTTATGTTTCTTTTCAAATTTGTTGAATGTTCTGAAGATAAAGAAATGGGGATGCTTTTTTTTTTTTTTTTCTGGGTACAATGATTGCATTTTTCAATTGAGTTTGTGTGTTTCAATTCCATAGTCACATATGTGTCATTATTATTGATTTGATAGGGGTGTAATATTGGATGAGATTGTTTATCTTTACAATATATTGGATGATAGGGGTGTAATCAATATATTTTACACAATGTCTATAATCTATGTCAATCTGTCTAATACAACTCATAATAACTGCACAATACAACCGCAAACTCTTTGGAATTCTTGATAGAATATCTAAATATATGTACATTGCATCCATATTGTAAGAGATATGACAATTTGTTTTTTCCTAAAATTTGGAACAACCATTGTAACAAACGAGCACCACATGAAACCTGGTAAGATACTCTTAATTAATTGTCATTTTTATTTTTCACTCACCCACATGCAATCATTGTTATATTTTTTGTACAATCTTTATTAGTTTTTATATTTTCAATAAATTAATTCTATATATGAATATTCAAGAGATTACTATCATAATGGAATTTAAACTGCCGCGAGAAAAAAATAGACCATGCTCTCCTTTCTTCAATAGCCTTCATTTCAACTTTTGGTTCTTTATAGTTAAAGAATATGCAGTGTGTTTATGTCAAAATTTTCTGAGCAAAATACAGGAAATGAAAATCACTGTGCTAGACAAAAATGTGATCAAAATTCTGGCCATTATTGTCTGTAAAAATAGGAGAGATAAGCTGATCAGTTTCATTCATGCTTTTGAAGGTAAACAAAATGCTGATCCTCTAAAGCAGTATAGTCCATTGTTGATTTTGATTTATATTGATCAATGTTTTTTCCTCTAAAGCAGTACTATTTTTTTCTCTAAATTGATTTCTTTTTATCCTATCTATCACTTCAATTTTTTGTCACAAAGTGTCGGAAGTTTCAATTTGTTATGAGAAGTTGATTTGATTGTCAAAATATGTAGGATGAGTCGTGAAAAATATTTGATGAATTATATTTTTTTTATCAAAAGGTAACGAATCATCTCTCTCCTATCTATACTCTTTTCAAAAAAAAATTAAATAACAATATTTCTATAGTGATGACATTAAAGAGGGATACAAACCGAAAATATGTCAAATAGTCAAAGAAGAACAAAAGACACAATGAAAGAAACATATCAAGTTAGTCCATTTTTTCACCATGCATATTTACTCTAAATTTCCACTTTTATTGTTATAATCATCTTCAACATGCCCATGATCAATTCTACATATTTAGAATCAATTCTAAAGTCAGACGGGCATATTTATCTTACTCATTATTTTGTGATATTTGTTTGACAGATTTATATTTTATTCATTTCTTACTTAAAACGAAACATTATCTTCCTTTTTCAAATTTGTGTTTAGGTAGGTTAGGGTGGTGTTAAAATTTGGTGCATCAAGAAATTCAACTATTAATAAAACAAATAGATGTCCGAAAGATTCATAATCATCTTCGACATGTAAGTTGCATCATAGAAAATATGTATCAAACAAACAGGCACGGGCCCGCTAGTGAAAATAAAAGAAACAAACGCAGAACAGTGAAGAAAGGCATGGAAGCTTTTAACATAAATCGAAAATCATCAATCCCAAGCCAAAAATTGCAAACGAGCATTCGATCTTCATCGTCTCATCCTACTGATCATGAATTCGCAAGCGAAATTCTCAGTTAAGGTCCTGGAGACTTAGATCGAAACCATGAACCGACGGAAATTAAAGTTCAAAATCAAAACGAAATCCAACGAAAACGAACAGAATTGAAGCCAAAACATCGGAAATTAAATCATGTAACTTAATGTATATTCGATTACGAGTACAATACAACTCGAATCGCATAAAACGAAGTTCAGAATCGTTCGCGTTGAGTTATACCTTTCCATCAAAACGCTTCGGTTTCGATTTGGGTCCGGTGAGTTGGTGTTCGAAATCGATCTGTGATGATGTTTTATGATTGGTTTGATGAAGATTTGTGTAGGTAATTTGATTTTGGTTTTGGATTGTGAAATTTGATGGAAAAAGAAGGAAGAAAAGGGAAATGGGTTTACTGGTTCAATGAAGAAACAAGCGTGATTTCTTTCCCTTTTTCTTTTCTTATTTTTTTTGATTTTTTTGTGATTTTGAGAGAATTTTGGGGAAAGGGTTTTTTCTGGTTTTTTTTTTATTGGTAGGTTTGTTTGTGAATAAAATAAATGGGGAAGTTTCTAGGTGAATGTGAGTGAGTGATTGAGTGATGTGAGGTTTGTATTTATAGGAGAAAATTAGGGTAAAGGGTATTTTTAAATTAATGATAAAATGGTAGGATAAAATAGTAATGAGATGAAAATGGTGTGATTTTTGATTTATTTTGAAAATGGAAAATGGTTTATGATGAGAATGAGATGAGGTGGAGAGATATGATTGGTCTAAGAGGAATATTGTTGTGATGAGTTGTAAAAAGCTATTTTTGACTTAAATTTAAAATGAAAAAAGGATAAGAAGAGATAAGGTATATTCCTTTTACTATTTTTGGTAAACTTTGAGATAAAAAGTTGGAAATGAAATAAATTGTAAATATTTTTGATATTTTGAAATATATGGTAATAAAATGTAAAATGCGAGTAAAATAAGAAAAAGACTCTCTTTTTATATTTTTGGACTTTTACGCTAAAATGCGAACTATTTAAAATAAAGTGAAATAAAACGAAATATTTAGAAATAAAAGAAAATTTAAGAAAAATGATAAAATATGAAATTGAATGAAAAATGCATGAAGAAGAAAAATAAAATATTTTTTTTGTATATTTTTATGCATGAAATGCAAAATTGGATTTGTAGGTCCAAAATTCGGGTACTACAAGATCCAGCAACTTCCAAACTCCCTCAATCAGTAGAAACCAAACATTCTATCCAAACTTCAAATTAAGAAGAAAAAAAACTTTGAATACTGTTGAGTCTTTGGTATTGGCTGCATTTTTGGTTGATAAACCATTGTGACAGGATGTTGGACAAAGTGCTTTGACACTTGCAACATACTGGTCTGCAGGCGCGCGCATGTTTTCTATTTAAGGAATATCCATTTCTCTCTGATATATCTTGCATGGCGCTTTAATGCTTCATATTATTGTCAAATATATTTTTATCAAGAATCTCTTTGAAGCTTATTTCTGTAGAGAACTCTCTCATTTATTATGAAGAAATTAGGGTTGGACAATTATGTGAAGCCCAAGTTACTTGCTACTCAAGAACATGTACTAGCTATTTAAAGGACGTGCTAAACCTAATCCTACTGAGAGAGTTGTTCACACCGTTTTAGTTTCTAGAGTCCAAGCATTCTAGGTTTTGCGTGTGTTTATTTGTGAGCCTTTCTTGTATCTCATTGATGCAAGTTTAGGACGTGTACTCTCGTGTTGTATTGATTGTGTTCCTCTCCTAAGCTGTGAAGTACGGAGTAGGTATTGTTGGTTGTAACACTCAAAGCCTGTAGGTACAAGTGTGTAGTTTTTAGGAGTGTGTCTCCAACACTAAGTATTTGTGTATTGAACTTAATACCAGTGCGAAGATCAGTGAACCAGAGGTTGTTTGCGTGGAAGTCTTCAAACTGAGAGGGAGTGAGATGGGATCTCAGATCTAGGAAGTTCCTAGGTTGAAGAGTCATTGGTCGTGTCTAGGTGATAAGTTGTAAACGGGGCGTTTGCTGGTAACTTAGAACTAGGACCTCTATAGTGATATTCCTTCCTGGATTGGTATCCCCATACTAGGGCTGTTGTGCGCCGAACTGAGTTAACAAATACTGTGTTCTTTATTTGTTGTTATTTATTTACTTTGTGCTGCTGCGTGTTATACCTGTCAAAGTGCTTAGCACATCGTGTTCGACACTTTGCATAGCGTGCCAGGAATTTCAATTGGCATCAGAGTAGGCACCCTGCCTGTTTCTAGGGTGAGATTCAGGACCTGAATTCTCTGGCATCATGGATAAGGAGGGAGGATACATGAACAGACCACCTTTGCTCAACGGAGCTAGCAACTATGATACTCTGAAATAAAAAATGACCGAATTTTTGAAGTCTATTGATAGCAAGGTGTGGAAGGCTGTGTTGACTGGTTAGAGTCAACCTACCCTTACCAACAAGGAAGGTACTTCAACGGGGGAGTTAAAACCTGAACTTGAATGGATTACTGAAGAGAAAACTGTAGCTCAATACAATAACAAGGCCATCTATGCCCTATTCAATGGAGTAGACGCTAATGTTTCAAGCTTATCAAAAATTGTGTGTCAGCCAAGTAAGCATGGGAAATTTTGAAAATTGCTATGAAGGGTCTACTAAAGTGAAGTTGTCAAAGATTCAACATCTTACATCCATATTTGAGTCCCTGAAAATGAAAGAAGAAGAAAGCATTCAAGACTTCCACCTAGGTCTTTTAGATATTGCAAACTCGTTTGAAGCTCTAGGTGAGAAGATTACTGATGAGAAACTATCAAGAAAACTTCTTAGATCTCTTCCCAAGAGGTTTGATATGAAGGTTACAGCTATTGAGGAAGCACAAGACATTTCTATCATGAAAATGGATGAAAATGTTCTAAACGAACGAGGTGACAAAAGAAACATGGGGATTGCATTTGTCTCAAATACTGATGATGGGAAAGATCATAGTGAGGATGAAGGTGAAGAGAGCATAGCAGACTCCATTGCCATGCTTGAATGACAGTTCAAGAGGGTAATGAGAAGGTTTTGATGGTAAGAACAGGCAAAGTGGGCAGAACATCAGATTCAACACCAATAAACAATCAACCACTTTGAGAAAAACCAAACCTGAGGAAAAGAGCAGTCAAAGCAAGGGTGTACAGTGTCATGAGTGTGAAGGATATGGACACATTAGGCCTGAGTGTGGTACTTTTCAGAGAAAGCAAAAGAAAGGATTAACAGTTTCTTGGTCAGATGAAGAGTCAGAGGAAGAAAATGAATCAGCAAGACATGCAACTGCCTTCACAGGAATCTGTAAAACTGAATGTGAATCAGATGAAGAAGATGATATGTCTTATGATGAACTTGTGGACATTTACAAGGAATTACTCACCAGGTACAATGAAGCTTGTAGAGTTCTTGAGAAGCAGAAGAAGACTGTCAACAAACTCCAAGCTGAAGCTAATGAACAGGCTGATAAGTTCTCAAAAGCTCAGGATGAAGTTAGTCATGTTAATAATCAAATGATCGAGTTGAGAAAACGTGTGGGTCAACTAAATCCAGGAACAGAAATTCTTGAAGAAATCTTAGAGAATGTACCTAGTGGAAAGGCAAAGGGAAATGGATATGACTACTCAAATCTGAATCAGCGTCAACAGAATTCCAAAACCAAGTTTGTCTCAGCTGAAGAAGAGTTTGATCCTTATACTGGAAAGACAGTGTTGAAGCATCTTGTCCAACACTCTAAAGTCTATCCTGTTCCAAAGAGTGTTTCAGAATCTGTGTCACAAACACATCAGAGGCCTAAGAATCTGAGGAAATATCGTAAGTGGGTGTGTCATCACTGTGGTATAAGGGGACACATTAAACCTTTTTGCTACAGATTGCATGGATATCCTGATCGACAATCAAAGGCAAATGTGATACATGACATTGGAACTATAAAGAAGGAGTGGAGGCCTAAAACAGAAGCTGTTGGAATGATTGCTCACACATCCTTTAGAGCTTCTTCCAGTGAAGATTGGTACTTTGATAGTGGGTGCTCTAGACACATGACTGGGGTAGAGAAGTATCTTACAAATATGAAACCTCATAAGACTGGGTTTGTGACTTTTGGAGATGGTGCTAAAGGTCAAATAATAGGAGTTGGTGACTTGATCAATCATGGAGTACCTAATTTGGAGAATGTGCTTTTGGTTAAAGGACTCACAGCAAATTTAATCAGTATAAGCCAACTATGTGATCAAGGTCTGAAAGTTAACTTCACCAAGTCTGAGTGTCTTGTTCATAATGAGGAAGGACAACAGTTAATGAAAGGAACTAGATCCAAAGACAACTGTTATCTATGGATGTCTCAAGAAGAAGCTCATACAGCAACTTGTCTTATTACCATAGAAGATGAAGTACAATTGTGGCACAAGAAGTTAGGTCATCTGAATCTTAAAGGGATGAAGAGAGAAATGTCAGCTGAAGCTATTAGAGGTTTGCCTAACTTGAAGATCATTGAAGGCAATGTATGTGGTGAGTGCCAGATTGGCAAGCAAGTCAGAGTGTCGCATCCAGTGTTGGAGCACCAGACAACTTCCAAAGTTCTTGAACTACTTCATATGGACCTCATGGGACCCATGCAGGTTGAAAGTCTGGGAGGCAAGAAGTATGCTTTTGTGGTTGTTGATGACTATTCTAGATACACATGGGTAAACTTTATCAGAGAAAAGTCAGACATTTTTGAACTTTTCAAGGAACTATGTATTCAAATTCAAAGGGAAAAGGGAAGTAATGTTGTGAGAATCAGAAGTGACCATGGGAGAGAGTTTGAGAACTCCAAGTTTGATGACTTTTGTTCCAGTGAAGGAATCAAGCATGAATATTCATCTCCTATTACTCCACAACAGAATGGTGTGGTTGAAAGGAAGAACAGAACTATCCAAGAGTCAGCCTGAGTCATGCTTCATGCTAAAAATGATCCTTTTTACTTTTGCGCTGAAGCTATGAACACTGCATGTTACATACATAATAGAGTAACTCTTAGAAAAGGTACCTCCTCAACTTTGTATGAATTATGGAAAGATAGAAAGCCAACTGTCAAACATTTCCATGTGTTTGGAAGCAAGTGTTACATTTTAGCTGATAGAGATCCAAGAAGAAAACTTGACCCTAAAAGTGATGAAGGAATTTTTCTTGGGTACTCCACAAACAGTAGAGCTTATAGAGTCTTCAATTCAAAAACTCAAGTTGTGATGGAATCCATAAATGTAGTTGTAAAAGACTCTCCTCTGAAGAAGAATGATGAACTAGATCAAGGTACTTCTGTTAGTGAAGATGTAGTACAAGGTGTTGAAGCACCTGAACATTCCAATAATGAAAAATCTAATGAAGAGACTCTTGAAGAAGAAGCTGAATCTCAAATTCAAGACAAAGGTCCTTCAGTACGTGTTCAGAAGAACCATCCTAAAGATCTTATTATTGGAAGTCTTGATCAAGGGATAACTATCAGAAGGAAGAATGATGTGATTGCTAATTCATGTTTTGTATCCTTATTTGAGCCAAAAAATGTCAAAGAAGCCCTAACTGATGGAGCATGCATAGAGGCTATGCAGGAAGAGCTGAATCAGTTTGAGAGGAGTGAAGTATGGGATTTAGTTCCAAGACCAGAAAATATGAATGTCATTGGAACAAAATGGGTATACAAAAACAAGTCAGATGAAACTGGTACTATTACTAGAAATAAAGCAAGACTTGTAGCACAAGGATATACTCGGATTGAAGGACTTGACTTTAAAGAAACTTTTGCTCCAGTTGCGAGATTAGAATCTATCAGATTGATATTAGGAGTAGCATGCATTCTCAAGTTCAAGTTATATCAAATGGATGTAAAAAGTGAATTCCTGAATGGATACCTACAAGAGGAAGTGTATGTTGAGCAACCCAAAGGGTTTGTTAATCCTGAACGCCCCAATCATGTCTCTAAATTGAAGAAAGCTCTGTATGGGTTGAAGCAAGCACCTAGGGCTTGGTATGAAAGATTGACTCAATTCTTAGAAGAGCAAGGATACAAAAAGGGAGGATTAGACAAAACACTGTTTGTGAAACAAGACAAAGGAAAGTTCATAATAGCTCAAATCTATGTAGATGACATAGTGTTTGGTGGGATGTCGGACAAGATGGTCCAACACTTTATCAAGCAAATGCAGTAAGAATTTGAGATGAGTCTTGTTGGGGAATTGACTTATTTTCTTCGACTTCAAATTAAACAAATGGAGAACACCATCTTCATATCTCAAAGCAAGTATACAAGAAACATAATCAAGAAGTTTGGTATGGAAAATGCTGCACACAAAAGAACACCAGCACCTACTCATCTAAAACTCACCAAGGATGAAAATGGAGTAAGTGTTTATTAAAGTCTTTACAGAAGCATGATTGGAAGCCTATTGTACTTAACTGCCAGTAGACCTGACATCACTTATGCTGTTGGAGTTTGTGCAAGATATCAGGCAGACCCTAAGGTAAGTCATTTGAACCAAGGGAAGAGAATTCTAAAATATGTGAATGGGACTAGTGACTATGGGATGATGTATTCTCACTGTGAAGATTCTGCCTTATATGGTTATTGTGATGCTGACTGGGCTGGGAGTGCAGATGATAGGAAGAGTACTTCAGGAGGATGTTTCTTTCTTGGCAAAAATTTAATCTCTTGGTTTAGCAAAAAGCAGAATTGTGTGGCACTATCTACAGCAGAAGCAGAGTATATAGCTGCAGGGAGTAGTTGTTCTCAACTTGTTTGGATGAAGCAGATGCTGAAAGAATATGATGTGGAACAAGATGTTCTAACACTTTACTGTGATAATGAGTGCTATAAATATTTCAAAGAATCCTGTTCAGCATAGCAAGACCAAACATATTGACATTCGTCATCACTTTATCAGAGATCTTGTTGAAAGCAAAATTGTGACTCTTGAGCATGTGGGTACAAAGGAGCAAATTGCAGATATTTTTACTAAGGCACTTGATGCAGTGCAGTTTGAAAATTTAAGAGGCAAGTTGGGAATTTGTCTCTATGAGGAATTGTAGCAATTACAGTTAAGAGGCGTGTAGTGTGCAGCAGTTACTTTAATTTCCTATCATCAATTGATGTGCGTTGATCAAGGCAATCATGACAATCACAACCACACAAACACGCCACTATCTTTGGGTGGTTATGTTTATCGCAAATCTTTTCAGATTATTACATTCCAAAATAAAACCACCTATATTTATAACTCCTCCACTTCCTCAACACATTACACATTCAAACCTAAATCTCCCTCGCTCTGTCAAACGAAACCTTACCAACCCTTCTCTGCAAAAATGGCTCAATCGTCCAACTCCATCTCACCATCAAACTCGCCGTCCCTTACCACTACTCCGATCCCACAACCATCAGACATCATTACTACTGCTGTTCCAATCTCCAAGATTCACCCATCCTTTGCTTCTGCGCTCAAACCCAAAACATTTAAACCTTCTCCTAAACCTAAATCGAAGAAGAAAAACAAGTCGACCACTACTCAGAAGCCAAAATCTAAAAGATCAAGATCCAGATACTCTGCAGATTTCACCATGCAAGAGTTGTATTTTGAGAATTTGGGATCTGCGAGCGCTAGTGCTCCGTCTAATGCTGCAACATCGCCAGTTGCTGAATCAATTGAACCATCTGATGTGAATCCTACTAAAACCCCAACTACTAAACAAGGGGAAACTGGTTTGGAATTTGAAGAGTTACCGACGACTGTGGTTGATTCTCCAGTTGAAGAAGAGAATAATGAAGAAGTGAATGAAGAATAGGCAAACACCAAGGTTGCTGAAGATGCTCTAAACTCTTTGGCGAATTTGGGTCAGAACGAAGATGATGTGCCCGATGTTGAAACACCCTTGGCACAGACTCAACCTGATGAGGTTGTTGAAGAAGATGCCCAGCCAAATGTTGACCAGATCCTTGCTGACTCACAAGAAGAGCAAGTGAAGACTGGTTCTCAAGGTGATGGTATGCACATTACTGATGATGTGTCTGCTGATGATGATGTGACAGTTATCAAGACTGTTGGTGCTCTCAAACCAAGCAAGACTGGTATTGGTAGGAGGCTCAGAGAAAGAAAAGACAAGCAGACTGAGGTGGCTATTGTTGCACCAAAGTCTACTCATAAAAGAAAGGTTGCAGCTGAAGCAACTAAGTCCTCAAAGAAGCAAGCTGTTGGTCCTAGCAGGAGCTATAACAAGGTAGAAATACTTGTTGTGAAACAATCATCCAAGAGGAAGAAAGTCACCACAGGTGATTCTGATTATGAAGCTGAAGAAGATGCTCTAAACACTTCATCCCTATCCAAAAAGAAGACTTTGAAAAGAAAGAAAACTGTTGTTGCTGACTCTGATGAAGATGATGAACAGGATGCTCCAAGCACCTTGTCTGTCAAGAAGAGAGTTAGTGGGAAATCCATCCCACCAAATGTGCCTGATGTCCCTATTGACAATGTGTCTTTTCACTTTGTTGATAGTGCTTCTAAATGGAAGTATGTGTTTGGCAGAAGAATTGGTCTTGAAAGGGAGCTGTCTGATGAAACTTTAGCTTGGAAAGAGGTAATCAATTTAATTGAAAAAGCTGGTCTGATGAAAACTGTTAGTGGGTTAGGTCACTGTTATGAAAAACTTGTGAAAGAATTTATTGTTAATATTGTTGAAGATTGTGACAACCCTCTTAGTAAGGAGTATCAGAAGGTGTTTGTTAGGAACCAATGTGTGGAGTTCTCTCCAATGATAATCAATATGTTCCTTGGTAGGAAGGAGAGTGGCTATCCTGAGGTGGAAGTCACCAATAATGATGTGTGTAAAACTATTACTGCTAATCAGGTTAAGGTATGGCCAACCAAGGGCAAGGTTCAATCTTGTATGTTGTCTGTGAAATATGCTGTTCTGAATAGGATTGGGAATATCAACTGGGTTCCTACAACCCACTCTTCCCATATCACTATTGCCTTGGCTAGAATGATTCATGCTATAGGGACAGGTACTTGATGGTTGGTGATTTTCAGAAGCCTGGTCAGGAGCCTGGTCATTTTCAGAAGTATCAGCATCAGTTTCCTCCTCTTCTTCATCTGTGAAGTTATTACTAGCCTTCCATTTTCTATTCTGAGAACTAGCAGTAAGCTGAATCTTGCCACTTTTGATCGCCATTTCAATTTTTTCCCCAATTCGAACCAAGTCAGAGAAGTCCGAGGAAGTACTACTAATCATATTTTCAAAGTATGCCCCTTGCAGAGTGTTGATGAACATGTCCACAAGTTCTGTCTCTAGGAGTGGTGGACGTACTTGAGAAGCCAATGCTCTCCACCTTTGTGCATAGACCTTGAAGGATTCATTATCATTTTGAGTCATATTCTGAAGTTGAGTACGACTGGGACCCATATCCATGTTGTATTGGTACTGCTTAAGGAAGGCATTAGCCAAATCTCTCCATAAAAGGATACTACCACCCTTGAGTTGCATGTACCAATTGAGAGGCACCTCAGCAAGACTGTCTTGGAAACAGTGGATCATCAACTTATCATCATGAGAATAAGAAGCCATTTTCCTTATATACATGATCAGATGGTTTTTTGGGCAACTCAGACCCTTGTACTTTATGAAGTCAGGCATCTTGAACTTTGGTGGGAGCACCACATCAGAAACCAAGTACATCTTTGTGAAATCTAACGGATCACTACCCGTTTCTACCAGATTCAATCTCTCCTCTAGAGCCTGGAATTTCTGCATAGTCTCCTCTATCTGAGGGATAGTAGAGTCCACTTTTGACACATCAGTGTGTATCACATTACCCCGGTGAGCATTCGTAGGGTCAACCAAATTCCCTTGTGACAGATTGAGTCCTTGACGAACTGAAGGTACTCTATCCTGATTCTCGACAGCTTGGGAACCGGATGGAACATCAAACACAAACGGCACATATTCAGGTAGAGCATATCTAATTGGTACACCATGAGGTGGCCAATTCACATTAGTCACTGAAGCATTCTCTCGTGGGATCTCAACAATAGGTACCGGAACCTCATTCACAGCCGGTCTTGGTGGCAGATTCAAACTGGACAACATCTCTATAACTCTGTCCAACTTTCCACCCATCTGATTCACTTTGCCTTGCAAGGCATCATGTTTTTCCTTCCAGTTGTCCATGGTGCAGTGTAAAACTTTCTAGACCAAATACCGGTGTCAGGAATGTAACTGTTGGAATGAATAAATGAAAATGAGATTTTTTATGATTGAAAAATGCATGATTTTTTTTTTGAATGAAAATGCATGATTTTTTTTCAAAGACTTTTTCTACATTTTTTTGTAAATGTATGAGAGATGAATATTGATGATTATTTTCATGTATGCATGGATGTCATGAATGCAAAATGTATGAATGGAATGCCTGTATAGATTCACTGTAGCATTTTATCATCTGGCGAACTTGATCTCAAAGTCATAAATCTTCCATATTCATAACAACAGGGTTCTTTTCAAAATGGAATCTCTGAGGCCAAAAGTCCGAAGTTACCTGTAACCCATCCCTCTCACATGTTGTTCTAGGTTGACACAGTTACCCAAAATTCTCGATTACTTTTCCCAAAAGCAACCTCATCTGGTTGAGATTATAACGCCAACTGGATGAGTCAACATTATAACCTTGACACAGGTTCTAAACAACGGGTCCTAAAAAAATTTCGGACATCCTAATAAGGCCACCAGAGTCCTGGACCCCTCAAGGAAACATGAAGCCCACAAGGCATTCGACAAGGAGTCCAATTATTCCAAGGGAATCTCTTCTGGTCGAGACCGTCATATCCAAGCCCAGAGACATCCGTCAGGGAGCCCAATATAACAATCCCTCATCTAATCCTGAGTATCGCTCTAGCTCGGGTACGGAGCATAATCACACTGTAACCAAGAACCAAGCCATAAAGGTAAAAAGAAAAAAAAGGAGTAGAAGAGAAGACAAAACTAGCAAATCCAGACAGTTCAATATTTTGCGGTAAAGTAAAAGATAGGACAGATACGGCTAACCTGGCATAAGCAAACCAAAAGCCCCAAATTAGGCTTAACTCACTAATCATATGTCCCCAGTGAAGTCGCCAGCTGTAGTACCCGGCGCAAAAAAATATACAGATATGCAATGATGAAATGCAATGCACAAATGTAAACAATGAAGCCGCCACCATATTTTATTTATCCCGTAAGGGGAAAGGAAATTAATGATAAAACCTTAAAGATCGGGTTCGGGAGTTGGTTACATGAGGGGAAGGCGTTAACACCCCCTCATATCCGTTGTACTCAACGGGAACCATTTGAGGAATTTTGGTTTGCATAAACAGAGATAACCGTACAAAAAGAATTAAATTACCGCATATTGAACAGAAAAGGGAAAAAAGAGATTTTTTATTATTTGGCTTGACGAGAGAGGCTCTCGCTCCTACGTATCCCCCAAGTACAATGAGGAAGTCAAAACTCACGTAGTTCTTCCTGAAAAAAAAAAGATTTTGTGTGTTGGTTGTTTTTAGTGAACGATGCTTAGGTCGCATTCCACTGATACAACAGTATGCTTGTATGCTCGCTTCGGAGGCTTAAGCGTTTGTCTGTAGCAGGGGAATGAATAAAGCACCATCCATTTAAGAAAACAGATGAAAAAAGAGTTTGAAAGTTGAAAAAAGAGTTGACTGCACGGAAGGCAGGAAAATGAATTGTGTGGGTTGAATATCTTTTAAGATTTTTGGATACTGTTTAGTGAATGTGGATAACCTCATTGCCACAAGTCATCCGTCAAGGACGAGGTTATCCTAGCAAAGACAAGTCATCCGTCAAGCTCTGCCGTTTCATTCAGTTTATTATCGAATTAATTAAAAAGTGAGAATAGCCGGAAACGAGTCATCCGTTAGGCTCCTTCTATCTCATTTTTAATTAATAAGTATTTTAGGTTTTTAGAACGAGAATAAACTCAAAGCCACAAGTCATCCGTCAAGGGCTGATTTTATTCTTATTCTACTTCTTAGCAAAAAAGTTACCACACATTCCAGTTCAGATAAGCAAAAAGAAAAAGAAAGAGGTAGAAGATGATAGAGATGCAAATGAATGCACATGAATGACAGATAAGGATGATGCTGAACAGTTATAATTAAGTCATCAAAGCAAATAATTAATTCAAAAAGATATCAGTCAAACAAAAATGGACACGATTAGTTAAAATAAAATAAGACGAAACGAGTCATCCGTCAGGCTCCTTCTTATTCTTTTTTAACTAACGTGTTTTATTTATTTTTAAAAGTCCGAAATAATGATAAATTGAACTGCAAGTCATCCGTCAAGTGCTCATTTTATCATTACTCGTTTTTTCACTAACAAATGTTTACAACTTTAAAGAAAATAAATAACGATAAATTAAACCGCAAGTCATCCGTCAAGTGCTTAATTTATCCTTATTCATTTTTCTTTAACATCTTCATCTTTTTTTAAAAATAACCGGAATAACGATAAATCAAACCGCAAGTGCTCAATTTATCGTTATTCTAATTACTTTTAAACAAAAATTTAATACCAAAATATTGTCGCAAAATTAAATAAATCATCGAAACATCAAATTAATCAAGACAAAATAAAATCATGCAGAAAATGGGCTCTAATAGCCCAAAACCCACCCAACAGAAGGGGGGTGCAAAAAGCAGAAAAGGGGGCGCGCACAGTAACATTCACAGCACAAACAGAATTCACAAAATGGGTTTAAGGCCCAGTTTATTTCCCTTCAAAAGGGGGTGCAGATGGCAAAAAAGGGAGTCCAGACAGTAAATTTCACAAACAATCAGAATTCACAAAATGGGCTTAAGGCCCAGTTTATTTCCCTTCAACAGGGGGTGCAGATAGCAACCCAAAGGGGTTCATATAGCCACAAAAAAAAAAAAAAAACAGAATCACCAAAAAGAGCAAATGGGCCAGAAAACAGCAAGCCCAGATCCAGATTTCACCAATTCAAAACTGGATCGGGTCGGACGGGTTTGACCCGACCCGGTTGTATATCCAAGTCAGGACAAAAAAAATAAAATAAAAATCGTGCCAGCCAATCGCAGGCTGACACGTCACCATCTTCTCCATCTCTCTCACTCGGCCGAGTCACTGATTCAGTGACTCGGCGACTTCCATTAAAGCACAGCGAGCCAACTCGGTCACAATCAAACAATCACCAATCGAAACCAAATTCAACAATCAAATATACCAATTAAAACGTTTTTAAGAGTAGAACGCGAATTTCATATTAGTTTTCACAAATCAGGCGTGATGAACATGAAATCGAACAAATTCCGACGGGAAGATATTTAGATCTAAACGTTTTTTTTCATCAGTTAAAACACACAAATCAAAAGCAGAAACAATTTATACGCATAATACAAGTACAAATCAAAAGGATAGAAGCGTGAATTCGTCCGAAATCGTGCGGTTTAGACCTTCTTTGTTCTTCGCCGTATTGGATCTGGACCGGCGAGATTAAATGTTGCTTTTGTGATTCTGTTTGCGATCGAAAGTGAAATGAGTAGAGGAGAACAAACTGAAACTTTTTCCTTTAGGTAGTTTGTGGTTTTGATGATGAATTTCTGATGAATTTGGAGTGAATTTTGTTTAGGGTTTGTGTGAGTGGATGAGAGAAAGAAGGAATGAGAAGCTGCCGCGGGAGAGAAAGAAGGAATGAGAGTGAAATCTGATCCAATCCTAGGGTTGTAATAACCCTCTCACTATTTATATCAAATTGTTTAGGGTTGGGGTTATTGTGTAATAACAAGAAATTAAGGGTAAAAAGAGTAAAAAATGAAATAGTAAAAAGATAAATGTGATTAATATTATTTTTGAAGAGAAAAAGATTTGTGAAATGGAATAAAATGATGTGGCATCATGTGATTGGTACTAAAAGAAATAAAATGCATTTGTGCTATAAAAAATCAATAAAGATGTAGAAAATTGCAAACAAGATAGAAAAGGTTAAAATAAGAATAAAATTAAATAAAACAAGATAAAAAACTATTTTTAATATTTTTGCTATGTTCTTTATAAAAAGATATAAAATGCATTAACTAAAAAATATAAGAGAAAAGAAATAAAAATAAAAAGCAAACATATTAAATTTCTAAATTCTTTTTGATATTTCTTATAACAATAAGAAATAATTTTCAAAATAAAATTATTTACAAAAAGCGAAAAATTAGGGTATTACACTCGCACCATAACTTATCTTCTCTTCTGGTGAATGTTGGTAAGATTGGAGTAGAACTCCTTCACCAGTTGAGTGTTGTAACTTGAAGGGTGTGCAACAAACTTCTGCCACTTGAGAGAATGGATGATCATCTCAAGGTCTTCACGTATCTCTAAACGCTCAAAGTCAGCGTTGAAGATGAATCCACGTTCAGTATGGATTTGCTTGGAGTTAAAAACTTGATAGCGTTCAGCAGCTTCGCTATTCACAAAAACATCATAATCTTCTTCATCTTCAGACATGGCAGTAGTGATCACTTGCCTCTTTCCAGTTGACATGATTGCGTGATAAGGATTGATAAAACGGTGGGGTGTTTTGAAAGGTAAGGGTTTGTAGAATTTGTTTGCAGAAAGTACAGAGAGTAGTAGGTTTAGAAAGTTTATTTGTAAAGGGGTTTTATGAGTGATAAGGGTTGGTTTATATAGAAGGTAATGGGTGGTTATATTTTTAGTACGGATATTGATGGAAAAGATATGGAAAAGTTTTATGGACGTTGGGATAATGATGAATGATGGCGGATGATGTGGGTTTAACCATTGGAAAACCGGTTTACACGCTAAATCAATGCAACGGCTAGTTCAGCGCGTGATATCACTTCGTCTGCCAAATGCCACGTGCTAACTTCTGATAACTACTGGCTCATCATTCCAGCTTCCTGTTGATAACCTCTGGCATGCCTCTTCCTTTGGACTTAGTTAAGTCCACATTTACTTCAATCTCCTTTCATTAGTTCACTGGTTGGCATAGAGCTTAAGAATGGTGCCAGTCACCGTATCTTTCATCACTCAGCCAACTAGACAAAGGCAACTAGAGATTACTAATGCCTTGCCTCCCAACAGCAATCTATTTGCACACATTACCTGAAATTAACACAACTAAAAACAACAAAAATTTATTAGAATGTTGGGTTGCCTCCCAGTAAGCGCTTGGTTTCAGAAAGTCCTCAGCCTGACTTGTAAAATCATGATTAAGAATCATCAAGGGTGGTGGTGACTCTCTTCCTGGAATCATCACCCCAATAACTTTTAATTCTCTGACCATTTACATTAAATTCTTTACCACTTGTTTCATCAAGAAGGTCAACAGCACCATAAGGATAAATTTTCAAAAGTTTGAATGGTCCTGACCATCTTGATTTTAGTTTACCAGGAAACAACTTAAGCCTAGAGTTGTAGAGCAACACATACTGACCCTCTACCAACTCTCTCTTTTGAATCTTTTTGTCATGCCAGGCTTTAGTTCTTTCCTTGTACATTTCAGCATTTTCATAAGAAAACAACCTATATTCCTCCAACTCAGACAGTTGCAAAAGTCTTGCCTTACCAGAAGCTTTAAAATCAAAATTAAGTTTCTTAGTAGCCCAAAAGGCTTTGCATTGAAGCTTTATTGGTAAGTGGCAAACCTTTCAAAAAACTAATCTAAATGGGGACATTCCCAAAGGTGTTTTAAAAGCAGATTGGTCTACATACAACTTTCTCGGTCAGAAGAGTTAAACAGATCATTTCTCCAGTGATTCAGTTGAGATGGTTATCTCCAGTAAGATAGTTGAAATGTTGTATCCTAGTAAATTGTTTGTTAAACAGTTTCTCCAGCAAGTTGGTTTCTGAACCGCATCCTTAATGAAGTTAACACATTGTGTTTCCAATAAGTTCTTCAGCAAAACAGTTGTCAAGCAGTCGTCTTGTGAATTTTGTCAAAGATAATGGCAGAATATTCGATCTACACTCACAGCAAGTTTCTTTACCCAAAGATACGTCAAAGCACTAGTGGAGTACTTTCAGATTCAATTTGAGTTAATACGCCCATAGGGAGGGTGACAACTCAGCTTTTTATGATCTATACACTCATAGGGCGAGTAATGATCAGTTTTTGAGTAATACGCCCATAGGGGGGGCAACGACTCAGTTTTTTATGATCTATACACTCATAGGGCGAGTAATGATCAGTTTTTGAGTAATACGCCCATAGGGGGGCAACGACTCAGTTTTTATGATCTATACACTCATAGGGCGAGTAATGCACCCTGAGAGGATGCGACTCAACTTTTCATGGTTTATACACTCATAGGGCGAGTAATGGTCAGTTTTTGGAGATAATGCACCCTGAGGGGAGGCGATTCAGTTTTTATGGTCTATACACTCATAGGGCGGGTAATGATCATTTCATTCTCAGGTATTCAGTTACTAATCATTCCAGGTATATTTCCACCTTCATCTTCCATATGCATTCATTATCATTACATCACCTTCACACCACAAAGGGTATTTGTATTTAATTACCTTCTACTTCGAACGCATAAAGGTGCAAATTATTTACGCATTCGAGTATAAGATAATTAAATAGGGGTAGCTGTAATACCCTAATTTACGCTTTTTAAAATTAAATATTTTATTTAAAAATTATTTCTTTTTCTTTAAGAAATATTAAAAAAAATAGGTTTTTAGATATTTTGTTTTATAAATTATCCTTTTTCTTCTATTTCTTTAAAATTTAGCAATTTATCTTTTATATGAAAAATAATCAAAAAAATAGTTTTTATCTTTTCATTTAAGTTTAAATTTCATATTTTATCTTTTTTATATATTTTTATATATTATTTACATTTTCTTCCTTTTTTAGGATATTTTCTTTCTTTTAGGACCAATTATAATTTGACACCTCATTTCCTTCACATTTTATCCCATTTTTCACATTAAAATAAATCAAATATACCTACTCTTTTCTGTTTTTACTAAAACACCCTCTAAAACCTCATTTTATTATATTTTTACTAACCCTAATTGAGGGAGTATATAAGAAAACTCTAGCCATTTGTCACAGAGGGAATTCACTGTTCACATCAGACTTCATTCTTTCTCTCTTCTTCTGAAGCCGCGCGCCCCATTCCCTTACTACAAACCCTAAATTTTCCAACTCAAAATTCATCACGAATTCATCATCAAAACCCAAAATCATTAAAAGATAAAACGTTCACCTTGTTCCCCTCTATCTATTGGTACTTGAATCGCGCTCGAACTCGCGAAAACGGCTCCGAATCGTTTGAATCTGAGACCCCAAATCGTGAGATCTAAGAAGGTAGAATTTGACTTGTTTATGGACGAATTCTTACGCGTTTCGTTTTGATTTATGATCGCAATCATGCCTGAAACCTTTTCCGTTAATTATTTTGTTGAAATCGTGACTGAATCGCGTTTTAAAATTTGATCCTGTTTCGGTTTTACGCTCGTACGTTTTGATTCAAGTTTCGTTTGATGTATTTGTTTGCTTGATTTGGTTGCGTTTTGGATCTGTTTGAGTTGAGCGAGTCAACTCGTGAGCTTCAATGGAAGCTTACTGAGTTAGCGAGTCACCCGACTCGGTTGTGTGAAGAAGGAAGCGGGTAGGACACGTGGCAGCCTGCGATTGGCTGACATGATTTTTTTGTTTGGTTTTTCTCTGGTGGGTTTATGACGGATCCGGGTCGGTTTGAACCGTTTGACCCGACCCGGTTCGGTTTGGGTGAGTTTTGATTATGGGCTGGATCTAATCTTGGCCCATTTGTGATGTTTTTTTGTTGTTGCTTTTTTGCTGTTGAACCCCCTTTCTGCTTTCTGCACCTCCCTCTATGGCAGAAATTGGGCTTAGGCCCATTTTGTGTGATTATCATTTCACACCTCCCCATCTGCTATGTGCGCTCCCCTGATGGGCCAAACAGAACTTTGGGCTTTAGGCCCAGTTTGATGTTTTTGCTTTTCGTACCCCTTTTTGGGCTGCGCCCCCCTGGTTGGGCCCAAAGCCCATGGGCTTTCTTAAAAGCCCATTTAGTCTTTTTTTAGCGTATTTATGCACTCTTTTTTTTTTTTTGCGTTATTTTCATCGTTTAATCTCGTTTAGCGCTAATTAATTTATGCTTTAATTTGACTTATCCCATTAATTGTTATGTATTATCATATTTTGCACATATCTCATACATTTCATATTTGTACGCATTTGTCACTTCATCTGGTATTCTTCTATCCCTTTGCTCTGGCTTGGTTTTCTTTTAAACTTCTCTTTCTTAATAAAAACTAAAACCTTGACTTTTCAATTAAAGCGGAAAAGATGGAGCGTGACGTACGTCTCGTTCGGCTCGAATAGTACAGTCTGTGACGTACATCTCAGATGGGGTACTATTCCCGTTTTAATCAATTAACTCTAATAACTGAATGGAAAAGAGGGAGCGTGACGTACGTCTCGTTCAGCTCGGGTAGGACAGTCTGTCACGTACATCTCAGATGGTGGACTATTCCCATTCACTGAATAATCTGAAAGTATAAAAACAAATCAATTCACTTCAAATTCTTTTTCCTGCCTCCGTGCAGTCAACTCTTTTTCAACTGCCCTTGTGCAGTCAAATATCTTTTTAACTTTCTTTTTTTAAACGGATGACGCTTTATCCATTCCCCTGCTACAGACAAACGCTTAAGCCTCCGAAGCGAGCATACAAGCATACTGTTGTATCAGTGGAATGCGACTTAAGCATCATTCACTAAAAACAACCAACACACAATCTTTCTTTTTCAGGAAGAACTACGTGAGCTTTGACTTCCTCATTGTACTTGGGGGATACGTAGGAGCGAGAGCCTCTCTCGTCAAGCCAAATAATAAAAAACTCTTTTTTTTCCTTTTATGTTCAATATGCGGTAATTTAATTCTTTTCATGCGGTTATCTTTGTTTATGCAAACCAAAATTCTTAAAATGGTTCCCGTTGAGTACAACAGATATGAGGGGGTGTTAACGCCTTCCCCTCATGTAACCAACTCCCGAACCCGATCTTTTAAGGTTTTATCATTATTTTCCTTTCCCCTCATGGGATAAATAAAATATGGTGGCGGCTTCATTGTTTACATTTGTGCATTGCATTTATTATTGCATATCTGTATATATTTTTTGCGCCGGGTATTACAGCTAGCGACTTCACTGGGGATAACTCATGATTAGAGAGTTAAGCCTAATTTGGGGCTTTTGGTTTGCTTATTCCAGGTTAGCCGTATCTTTCCTATCTTTTATTTTACCGCAAAATATTGAACTGTCTAGATTTGCTGGCTTTGTCTTCTCTTCTACTCATTTTTTTCTTTTTTGCCTTTATGGCTTGGTTCTTGGTTACTGAGTGCTTGGTCCATCACCGGGCCTGAAAAGAACTTAGGTTAGTTGAGGGGTTTTTGTGTTGGCTTACGTTGACGTACGTCACGGCAGCGCCAGCATAAAAATTCCGCTCAGAGTAGATTCCCTTGGAATATGTGGGTTCCGTGCACGTACGTCACGTTGAGCGCCATGTAATCCATGTGGGGTCCGGGACTCTAGGGACCACCGTCTAGAACCCGTGTCGAGGTTATGATGTTGACTCATCCAGTTGGCTTTATAATCTTAACCAGATGAGGTTGCTTTTGGGAAAAGTAATCAAGGATTTTGGGAATCCGTGTCAACTTAGAACAACATGTGAGAGGGATGGGTTACAGGTAACTTTGAACTTTTGACCTCAGAGATTCCATTTTGAAAAGAACCTTGTTGTTATGAATATGGAAGATTTGTGACTTTGAGATCAAGTTCGCCAGATGATACAATGTTACCGTGATCATATCCATGCATTTTGCATTCATGACATCCATTCATTCATGAAAAATAATCATGCATATTCATCTCGCATACATTTCAAAAAAAATATATGAGAAAAGTTTTTGCATAAAAAATATGCATTTTCATTCATAAAAAAAATAATATCATGCATTTTTATCGATTAGAAATCTCATTTTCATTCATCCATTCCAACAGCTACCTTCCCGGCACCGTTATTTTACAAGAAAAGTTGCTCATCACATTATGGACAATTGGCAAGAGAAGCACGATGCGCTCCAGGCTGAGGTTACCCAGATGGGTGGACAAGTGACCCAATTGGGTGGAAAGCTAGATCAAGTCTTGGAGATGTTGGCAAATATGAATATGCAATCAAGGATGGTTGAGGTCCCTGCACCTGCAGTTGTGGTTACTCAAGGAAATGCCTATGTTGGTTATGATTGGCCTACTTTTGGTCTACCTAAGGGTTATGTTCCACAAGGATATGTGGCGGCGACTTCTGCTCCACTTGTGGAAACTCCTGCTAGGGTCAGCACGATGCAACAGGTGATTGACCTAAATCAAGACGCTTTTGAGGATCCTAGGGATGCTTATCAAGGTCCTGACCATCATGGGCCTAGATTTGCATACCAAGGAATTGCACCCCGGGTCAATGAGCAAAAGGTTGATTATGCTCCTCAGTTGGAACAGAAATATCAGGCTCTAGAGGAGAGGTTAAATCTGGTAGAAACGGGTAATGATCCATTGGATTTCTCGAAGATGTACTTGGTTTCTGATTTTGTGCTTCCACCAAAGTTCAAAATGCCTGATTTCGAGAAGTATAAGGGTTTGAGTTGCCCGAAGAATCATCTGATTATGTATGTCAGAAAAATGGCCTCTTATTCTCATGATGACAAACTGATGATACACTGTTTCCAAGACAGTCTGGCTGGTGTGCCTCTCAATTGGTACATGCAACTTGAAAAAGGTAACATCCAGTCGTGGAGGGATTTGGCCAATGCTTTCCTCAAGCAATACCAATATAATATGGATATGGCCCCAAGCCGCACTCAGCTCCAAAATACCACTATGAAAGAGGGTGAATCTTTCAAGGTTTATGCTCAAAGATGGAGATCTTTAGCTTCTCAAGTACGTCCTCCACTCTTGGAGACGGAACTTGTGGACATGTTTACCAATACTCTGCAAGGGACTTACTTTAAAAGGTTGGTTAGTACTACTTCCTCCGATTTCGCCGAGTTGGTCCGAGTTGGTAAAAGAGTCGAAATAGGGATCAAGAATGGGAAGATTTCAGCTGCTTCTAGTTCACAAAGCAATAACACAAGGAAGCCTGGTGGTGGTTTTAACAGAAAGAAGGAAGGTGAGACTAATGTTATATCCTCAAGGGGCAGTCAGGCGCAGCCGGCGGCACCTGTTCAGTTTCCCTACTTTCCATTTCCATACTTGGCAGCTGCTCAGCACCAACAATTTCCAAATTATCAGTTTCAAAATCCAGTGCCTCAACATCAGCCACAGGCACCACCAAAACGGAATCCTTCACAAGCTCGTAGGGTTTTTGATCATATCCCTATGTCGTACAGTCAGTTGCTCCCTTACTTGATTCATAGTGGTAAAGTGATGCCTAAGCAGTTAAGACATTTGCTTCCACCATTCCTTGATTGGTATGACGCTAACGCTAAATGCGATTACCATGCTGGTATTGTGGGTCACTCTACTGATAATTGCAAAGCTTTTAAGCACAAAGTACAAGACCTCATTGATGAGAACGATTTGACTTTCAAAGAAAGCGGACCCAATGTGACTAGTGATCCATTGCCTAAGCATCCAACGGGTAATGTAAGTTGTGTTGAAACTGGCGGAAATTTGATAAGGGATGTTTCTCTGATCAAAACACCTCTGTCATCTGTCCGAGAGATGTTGCTGAGTTATGAAGAGTTTGAGAAATTACACTCTGATTGTGATGATTGTCAAAAGGATCCAAACCACTGTTCAAAGCTGAAGGAATGTTTGCAACAACTGATGGATCAAGGTTTACTTCAAGTGGGATATGTCAAAAGAGAAACTTTGGTTGCCACTGTTGATCAGAATGAACATGCAAAGCTCGAAAGTGACGGTCGGAAAGAAAAGGGATCCGTTACATCTTTGAAAAGCTTGAAAGTAGCCATAGAGGAAGGGATGTCTACCGGTTTGGGACAGATGTTAGTTGTGCCTGAGAAAAATGATCGCTTTGGTTTGGGTTACCAGTCATCCAAAGGGATAGCAACTCCAAAGAAGGTTCAAGACAAGATTCCAAAGACTGAGGATGTTTTTAGCAGTGCTGGCTACCGTGTTGATGGTTACATTGCTATGATTGATGACAAGGATGCTGATGGAAGGAATCAGGATTAGGTGCGCCAGTGTTCTCCAAAGACTGTGCTCATAAATTGGAAGGCTGTTGGAATCTCAGAAGTTGTTTTTATTTCAAAGCAATTTGTTTTCTTTTCAAAACACCTTTGTTCACCCCTGAATAAATGGTTGTGCTTGTAGGGCCACTTTGTTTTAATGTTTGATTCGCAATTAATGAAAAAGTACTTCTTGTGCAATTTCTGTCTTATTTATTCTTCTTTTACAGTTTTAAAAAGATAATGAAAAATGGCAATAACTTCTTGCATTCATAAAACACTTTTGCATTCAATCAAATTCAAAAAAAAAAGAGAATCATCATTCAGAAGTGAATCTATTGAATCATTATTGTGCCGTAATTCTTCATGGTTTCGGGTTGCAAGTTTCGTTGAAGAGTTAATATGATTGTTGCATCAAAAGCATAAAATGATTGAACTTCATTGATGATTGATCCAGGAACTGACAAAGAAAAAGGTCATAATGGGCGCCTCCCCATAACAGGATATAAAAGAGAAAGTTGATCAGGCATTTTATCTCTTGTCAAGTATTTGTTTGCATTTAAGATTATGTAATGCACATGCATGTTTTGGAATCAATCCATCTGTATTCACCTCTTTTTCTTATTACTTGCAAATTTGGAGAGAGGATGATGAAAACGAATAACTGATTTTTGCTGATGTATGCTTTCAATTGTGAAAAAAACCTAGCAGATGATGAAAGGCATTGTTTCACAAAAAATTGTGATTGAATCGAGTCATTCTTGCATATGTTTCGTTGTTATCTAATTCTCCCAGTTTCTTGAGATATATCTTTTTTAAGAAAATAAGCAATTTTGGTTTGACACTTGACCTGACACTTTAAGAGTATATAGGTTGTTTTGCGCTTTAGGCTATTATGAAGGTTCAGAAATGATTCAGTAAAATCGGTACTGTCTTAACATCTTAGACTCTTAGAAGTATGTAAGATCAATTTGAGTACTGATTTTGACGAAGACCTGAACATAAGTTTTTAAATAACTCTTAGTAGTTTATCTTAGCAGTCGGCACCATCTTGTACACAAACTAAGTAGGAAATCGATGAACATAAGTGAATGATCCAAAAATGAAAATTTGCATATTTTGGTTCATGCACTTATTGAGTTAGATGACCCTCACTCGGTTGTTTAACCCAATAGTTGTTGAAAAACCATAGTAAATATACCCATTTAGTAGTTGGTTCAAAGGAGTCTGGTTCTGAACTTGGTAGGGCGGGTTGCTGTCCGATCCCCCACAACTGCTTTTGGAAGAGAAATAGGGGTTTACCAAACTGATTTTACCAGTTCCCCTCGATATATGATCATAATCACTAACAGATTTCTCTACCATGAGTGTGTACAAGATAACGGGCTTAATGTGATTGCACCTGAATGAAAAGGGTGAATAAAATTTAAGCAAAAGTTAGAGTCGCAATAAAATGTTTCAAATTTGTCTTCATATGATGAGAGTCTTCGACTGCAATGTGTGGTTCTGTGTTATTACAGTGCTTGTGGTATTGATATTTATTACTTGATTTTCTTTACTAGCCGACAACCACGTATGATTAGAGTTGTCATGTCGTGTTTTCAAACAAGTGCTAAAAAAGAGTTACTATTTATGTGCTTAATGACAAGCAAATGTTCAAGTATGGGGAATTTGATAACACAATTTATATCTTCTTTTGGCTTGATTTACATGAATTTTAGTTGCATGCTATTATACTCAAAAGACCTAAATGAAGCTAGGTTTACTTTGAAAGCATTCGGCAAATGTATTGTTAAACTGACTCCTCCAGTTTGTTGAGTAATTAATAATTATCTTTCTTTTCTACACATCATATGTGTTTCAAAAAACTTGCATGTGCAAAACACTTTTCAAAAGAAATTATTTTACTTGCAAAATTAATACTTGACATTAATAAAATCTGAGTTGTGGTCTGATCATGGGTAAAGCTGATTTGAGACGCTCCTAGCTAGGGGCAAGCTATCTATGGATTCTGCCACTCAAGGGCAAACAAGTTGAATACCCTGCTTATCAGGATTGAACTGGTTCAAGAATTGGTTACACTGCAAATACCATTTGGTCAAGGGCATATCTGTCATAGATTCAAGTGCTTGGGGCATACTGTGTCAGGATTATATCTTCCTGAAAACTCATATGTGGGAATATATGGCAGAACTTTGTTTGTTAACATCATGGACGATGAAGAGTTTACACTCTTTACATGAAGATGAAACTTTCATACAGAAAGGATTGACTCAGTCTCCTCTCACCAAAGCAAGGCCTTGTAAACTCGAGATCGTAAAGAAGGATGGCATTGTTATGATTCAGTAGAATTCATTTATCTTCATTGCCATTATCTTAGTTTCAATTTGCAATCACTTCATTGAGGGATTAGCATCCAGTTGTAAAAACCTTTCGCATTTTTGCACAGTGAATAAAATTATCATTTCCAATTATATTGTGTCTGCTTGCTTTTATGTTCTGATTGCATGTGTTTGTGCTATTCATTTTGTTAATAAATAAAGCATTTAAGCATTGTGAAAAATAAAAGCATTTGAAAAATTACAAACTGTTTTGATTTTTAAAACATCTGAAGGGAAACCAGTGGCATACAGTAAACTATCCCAATCCATTATAGAAAATCATGGCAATCTCTCGATTCCATCTCATGAAGAAAGTTGCTATCTTTTTTGGAAGCTTGATTGAACGTTCGTCCTGCAACGACAGTCAACATCTCAGGATTTCACCTCAATGGAGTTACTCAAATTCTCCTCAAAACAAACCCGAAAATTCATGCATTCATGCATATTCATGCATTCACGCATATAGGTTCATGCATAAAAAGAATCACACCAAATCCTGCACATGCATTAGTTCTGCATTTAGGCATCAGAGGTGCACAATCATGCATTCATGAAGTACATGTTTAAAATGTTGTCTTAACAGGTTGCTGACTTGGATCTCTTGTTCAGTAACAAAGGTCTGTGGACCTAATTCTCCAGCAAGACGGTTATTGAATCGTAACTTCTCAGCAATAAGGGTTGATGAATCTGTTCCCCAATGAATTGGTTAACAAAGTGCCATCCCCAAGCAGATCAGTCATTGCATCATATTCTCAATGAGAAAAGTTGAGGGGTCGTTTCTTTCCCCAGCGAGGCAGTTGACATTTGTTCATCCCAGTAAGTCGGTTGGAACGCCGCATTTTCAGAAAAATGGTTGATGAATCGTAATTTCTTGACAAGAATGATTGGTGAATCTTGAATCTCCCCAATGAACTTATTTGGTTCTGATCACTGATATTCAGCAAGTTGGTCAATAGAGTTTCATTCTTATCAGACGAATCTTCACTCTACACCTACCAGAAAGGGTTGATGATCCTTTCCCCAGTGAATAATTCCGTAATGGTTATATACAGCAGATTGGTCTACATACAACTTTCTCGGTCAGAAGAGTTAAACATATCATTTCTCCAGTGATTCAGTTGAGATGGTTATCTCCAGTAAGATAGTTGAAATGTTGTATCCTAGTAAATTGTTTGTTAAACAGTTTCTCCAGCAAGTTGGTTTCTGAACCGCATCCTTAATGAAGTTAACACATTGTGTTTCCAATAAGTTCTTCAGCAAAACAGTTGTCAAGCAGTCGTCTTGTGAATTTTGTCAAAGATAATGGCAGAATATTCGATCTACACTCACAGCAAGTTTCTTTACCCAAAGATACGTCAAAGCACTAGTGGAGTACTTTCAGATTCAATTTGAGTTAATACGCCCATAGGGAGGGTGACAACTCAGCTTTTTATGATCTATACACTCACAGGGCGAGTAATGATCAGTTTTTGAGTAATACGCCCATAGGGGGGCAACGACTCAGTTTTTTATGATCTATACACTCATAGGGCGAGTAATGATCAGTTTTTGAGTAATACACCCATAGGGGGGCAACGACTCAGTTTTTATGATCTATACACTCATAGGGCGAGTAATGCACCCTGAGAGGATGCGACTCAGCTTTTCATGGTCTATACACTCATAGGGCGAGTAATGATCAGTTTTTGGAGATAATGCACCCTGAGGGGAGGCGATTCAGTTTTTATGGTCTATACACTCATTGGGCGGGTAATGATCATTTCATTCTCAGGTATTCAGTTACTAATCATTCCAGGTATATTTCCACCTTCATCTTCCATATGCATTCATTATCATTACATCACCTTCACACCACAAAATTAGGGTATTTGTATTTAATTACCTTCTACTTCGAACGCATAAAGGTGCAAATTATTTACGCATTCGAGTATAAGATAATTAAATAGGGGCAGCTGTAATACCCTAATTTACGCTTTTTAAAATTAAATATTTTATTTAAAAATTATTTCTTTTTCTTTAAGAAATATTTAAAAAAATAGGTTTTTAGATATTTTGTTTTATAAATTATCCTTTTTCTTCTATTTCTTTAAAATTTAGCAATTTATCTTTTACATGAAAAATAGGAAAATAATCAAAAAAATAGTTTTTATCTTTTCATTTAAGTTTAAATTTCATATTTTATCTTTTTTATATATTTTTATATATTATTTACATTTTCTTCCTTTTTTAAGACATTTTCTTTCTTTTAGGACCAATTATAATTTGACACCTCATTTCCTTCACATTTTATCCCATTTTTCACATTAAAATAAATCAAATATACCTACTCTTTTCTATTTTTACTAAAACACCCTCTAAAACCTCATTTTATTACATTTTTACTAACCCTAATTGAGGGAGTATATAAGAAAACTCTAGCCATTTGTCACAGAGGGAATTCACTGTTCACATCAGACTTCATTCTTTCTCTCTTCTTCTGCAGCCGCGCGCCCCATCCCCTTACTACAAACCCTAAATTTTCCAACTCAAAATTCATCACGAATTCATCATCAAAACCCAAAATCATTAAAAGATAAAACGTTCACCTTGTTCCCCTCTATCTATTGGTACTTGAATCGCGCTCGAACTCGCGAAAACGGCTCCGAATCGTTTGAATCCAAGACCCCAAATCGTGAGATCTAAGAAGGTAGAATTTGACTTGTTTATGGACGAATTCTTACGCGTTTCATTTTGATTTATGATCGCAATCATGCCTGAAACCTTTTCCGTTAATTATTTTGTTGAAATCGTGACTGAATCGCGTTTTAAAATTTGATCCTGTTTCGGTTTTACGCTCGTACATTTTGATTCAAGTTTCGTTTGATGTTTATGACTCTTGATCTGTAATCCTTGCGAAAAACCGTGCGAAATGATGTATTTGTTTGCTTGATTTGGTTGCGTTTTGGATCTGTTTGAGTTGAGCGAGTCAACTCGTGAGCTTCAATGGAAGCTTACTGAGTTAGCGAGTCACCCGACTCGGTTGTGTGAAGAAGGAAGCGGGTAGGACACGTGGCAGCCTGCGATTGGCTGACATGATTTTTTTGTTTGGTTTTTCTCTGGTGGGTTTATGACGGATCCGGGTCGTTTTGAACCGTTTGACCCGACCCGGTTCGGTTTGGGTGAGTTTTGATTATGGGCTGGATCTGTTCTTGGCCCATTTGTGATGTTTTTTTGTTGTTGCTTTTTTGCTGTTGAACCCCCTTTCTGCTTTCTGCACCTCCCTCTATGGAGAAATTAGGCTTAGGCCCATTTTGTGTGATTATCATTTCACACCTCCCCATCTGCTATGTGCGCTCCCCTGATGGGCCAAACAGAACTTTGGGCTTTAGGCCCATTTTGATGTTTTTGCTTTTCGTACCCCTTTTTGGGCTGCGCCCCCCCGGTTGGGCCCAAAGCCCATGGGCTTTCTTAAAAGCCCATTTAGTCTTTTTTTAGCGTTTTTATGCACTCTTTTTTTTTCGTTATTTTCATCGTTTAATCTCGTTTAGCGCTAATTAATTTATGCTTTAATTTGACTTATCCCATTAATTGTTATGTATTATCATATTTTGCACATATCTCATACATTTCATATTTGTACGCATTCGTCACTTCATCTGGTATTCTTCTATCCCTTTGCTCTGGCTTGGTTTTCTTTTAAACTTCTCTTTCTTAATAAAAACTAAAACCTTGACTTTTCAATTAAAGCGGAAAAGAGGGAGCGTGACGTACGTCTCGTTCGGCTCGAATAGTACAGTCTGTGACGTACATCTCAGATGGTGTACTATTCCCGTTTTAATCAATAAGCCATCAGTTGATCAATTAAAGTGGAAAAGAGGGAGCGTGACGTACATCTCGTTCGGCTCGAATAGTACAGTTTGTGACGTACATCTCAGATGGGGTACTATTCCCGTTTTAATCAATTAACTCTAATAACTGAATGGAAAAGAAGGAGCGTGACGTACGTCTCGTTCAGCTCGGGTAGGACAGTCTATGACGTACATCTCAGATGGTGGACTATTCACATTCACTGAATAATCTGAAAGTATAAAAACAAATCAATTCACTTCAAATTCTTTTTTTTGCCTCCGTGCAGTCAACTCTTTTTCAACTGCCCTTGTGCAGTCAAATATCTTTTTAACTTCTTTTTTTAAACGGATGACGCTTTATCCATTCCCCTGCTACAGACAAACGCTTAAGCCTCCGAAGCGAGCATACAAGCATATTGTTGTATCAGTGGAATGCGACTTAAGCATCGTTCACTAAAAACAACCAACACACAATCTTTCTTTTTCAGGAAGAACTACGTGAGCTTTGACTTCCTCATTGTACTTGGGGGATACGTAGGAGCGAGAGCCTCTCTCGTCAAGCCAAATAATAAAAAACTCTTTTTTTTCCTTTTATGTTCAATATGCGGTAATTTAATTCTTTTCATGCGGTTATCTCTGTTTATGCAAACCAAAATTCCTCAAATGGTTCCCGTTGAGTACAACGGATATGAGGGGGTGTTAACGCCTTCCCCTCATGTAACCAACTCCCGGACCCGATCTTTTAAGGTTTTATCATTATTTTCCTTTCCCCTCATGGGATAAATAAAATATGGTGGCGGCTTCATTGTTTACATTTGTGCATTGTATTTATTATTGCATATCTGTATATATTTTTTGCGCCGGGTATTACAAGCTGAATGATCTGTGTACACCACCACTTTTGTACCAACAAGATATGATCTGAATTTTCCAAAGGCATACACAACTGCCAATAACTCCTTCTCTGTAGTAGTGTAGTTCAGCTGAGTTTCTGTCAATGTTCTGCTGACGTAGTAGATAGAATGGAAAGCTTTGTCATGCCTCTGACCCAACACAGCTCCAATGGCAAAGTCACTAGCATCACACATCAATTCAAATGGTTTTGTCCAGTCAGGGGCTACAATCACAGGTGTTGTGATCAGAGCAGTCTTCAATGTTTCAAAGGCCTTGTGACATTCCTCAGAAAATTGAAATGGCACATCATGCTGTAGCAGTTGACATAAAGGCTTTGTAATCTTGGAAAAATCATTGATAAACCTTCTATAGAATCCAGCATGTCCTAGAAAACTTCTGACTCCTTTTACATTTGTTGGTGGAGGCAACTTCTCAATCACTTCCACTTTAGCTTTATCCACTTCTAATCCCTTCTTAGAAATCCTATGACCCAATACAATTCCTTCTTTTACCATGAAGTGACACTTCTCCCAGTTCAGCACCAGATTACTCTCTTCACACCTTGTCAAAACCAATTCCAAGTTGTCCAAGCATCCTTGAAATGACTCTCCAAAGACAGAGAAATCATCCATGAATACTTCCATAGCAGATTCAATCAAATCAGAGAATAATGCCATCATACATCTCTGAAAAGTAGCAGGGGCATTACATAATCCAAATGGCATCCTCCTAAAGGCAAAGGTACCATAGGGACATGTGAAAGTAGTCTTCTCTTGATCTTCAGGAGCTATAGCTATCTGATTATAACCAGAATATCCATCAAGGAAGCAATAGAATTCCTTGCCTGCCAATCTATCCAACATCTGATCAATGAATGGCAGAGGAAAATGAACTTTCCTTGTGGCCTTGTTAAGCTTTCTATAGTCCATACATATCCTCCACCCTGTTACAGCTCTGGTGGGGATTAACTCATTCTTCTCATTGGCAACTACTGTCATGCCTCCCTTCTTAGGAACACATTGAACAGGACTAACCCACACACTATCAGAGATAGGATAAACAATACCAGCATCTAACCATTTGATTATCTCCTTCTTTACTACCTCCTTCATAATGGGGTTCAGTCTTCTTTGACATTCAACACTATTCTTAGCATTTTCTTCAAGTAAAATTCTGTGCATACAAACAGTAGGACTTATACCTTTGATGTCTGCCATTTGCCAAGCTATGGCTCTCTTGTATCTTCTCAGCAACAATATCAGGCTCTCCTCCTGCTTGTTAGTAAAATCAGCAGAAATGATAACAGGCAACTGCTGACTTGTCTCCAGAAATGCATACTTCAAATGTGAAGGTAATTGTTTCAATTCTAAAGCAGGTGGCTTCAAAACTGAAGGAATGTTATCCTTATTAGCATCAGGTGGTATTTCCAATACTTCATATCTTCCAGCCCATTTGACAATGGACTTTTCCTTTGTAACTTCATCATCTACCAATTCCTTGTCTTCATGAGGAAAGGGAATCTTCTTCAAATGATCAGAATCTTTCATGAATTTCTTGTGCACCAAAGAATCCCAACTTTGCAGTTGTGATACAACCTCCAACTTCTCAGTAGGAAACTTCATAGCATTGAGAATGTTGAACTTGACTTCTTGGTTGTTAACTCTCATGGTCACTTCTCCTCTCTCAACATCAATCAATGTTCTTCCAGTAGCAAGGAATGGTCTTCCCAAAAGTATGGGAGTATCTTCATCAGCAGTGAAGTCCATAATGATAAAATCAGCAGGGAAGACAAATTTGTCAACCCTAACCAGAACATCTTCAATCTTCCCTTGTGGGTAGCATATGCTTCTGTCAGCTAGTTGAAGAGTAATGGTTGTTGGTCTAGCAGCACCAATACCCAACTTGTTGAAAACAGATAAGGGCATTAGGTTAATGCTTGCTCCTAGGTCACATAGAGCTTGACCTACATGTACATCTCCAATGGTGCAGGGTATAGTGAAGATACCAGGATCTTTCAACTTTGGTGGTAACTTACCCTGAACCATTTGGCTACACTCTTGTGTAAGTGCCACAGTCTCGAACTCACCAATCCTCTTCCTCTTTGTTAGCACATCCTTCATGAACTTTGAGTAATTAGGCATCTACTGAATTGCCTCTATGAGTGGTATGTTGATATGCAGTTGCTTCATCATCTCAAAGAATTTGTTGTACTGTTGCTCTTATTTAGCTTTTCTCAGCCTTTGAGGAAATGGAGGAGGTGGTCTCTCATTCATTAGCTTTTGAACATCAATAGGACAAGGATCTGGAGGTAATGTCATATCAATGCCAGCCATAGTTTTCTCAAGTCTCGCCTTCTTCTGTGGTACTTCAGTCTTCTGTTTGGTTGTAACTTCAAGAGGTAACTTTTGGCTTGCCTGTTGAATATCGTCATTCACAGGTGCAGAGGCAACTTGTGTCTTGCCTTCTGTAGCCAGTTCAGGCATCTTGGGGCCTTCATACTCTGTTCCACTTCTCATTGAAATAGCTTTGCATGTCTCCTTTCATTTATCTTGGGAAGTAGAAGCAGGGGTCTCAGTGGCACTCGGTGGTGAACCACTAGTTCTTGAAGTTAAGGCAATTGCAATCTGCCCCATTTGTGTTTCCAAATTCTTGATACTAACCCCTTGGGCAATAATCTGATTCTTTGTCTCAGCAGCAAAATTTTTGGTCTCTTGCATAAATGCTTTCAGAATGCCTTCCAATTGATTAGTGTTGGCAACTCGAGGCGTCGCCTTTTGCTGATTGTTGGACCAAGAAAAATTTGGATGGTTCTTCCAATTAGGATTGTAAGTGTTGCTATATGGGCTATTGTTCTTAGCCACATAGTTTACACTTGCAGGATTTGCAGGACAATCCTCAAACAGATGAGCATTAGCACAATACACACATGAAACTTCAGTTGCACTTGTCAATGCTTTAGCTGTTTCAGTAGCAGGCTTCTCTGGAGCAGTAAGCAAATTTTTCAACATGGTATGCATAGAAGCTATCTGAGCAGCTAGTGCAGTAGTTTCACTGACTTCATGCATTCCAGCAGCCTTCTTGGTAGGTTGAGGGTTAGCCCTCACAGTTGGCCACTGATAAGTGTTAGCAGTTATGCTCTCTATCAGCTCCAAACCATCAGTATAAGACTTTGACAATAGGGATCCACCAGCAGATGCATCTAGCATATTCCTTGAAGCAGGTACCAACCCATTATAGAATGTCTCAAGTTGGATACACACAGGAATACCATGGTGTGGACATTGTCTAAGCATCTCTTTGAATCTCTCCCAAGCATCAAACAAAGTCTCATCTTCTCCTTGTCTGAATGAAGTGATTTCATTCCTCATCTTTGCATTCTTGACAGGAGGAAAGTATTTGGCTAAAAACTTCTCAGCTAGAGTATTCCAAGTAGTAATGGAATTAGGCTCTAGAGAGTTAAGCCAACTCTTTGCTTTATCCCTTAATGAATAAGGAAAGAGTCTCAGCTTGAAAGCGTCATCAGTAATTCCAGGAATCTTAAAGTTACTTGCCACCTCCAAGAATTGTCTCAGGTGCAAGTGAGGATCATCAGTAGCAACTCCACTAAACTGGCCAATGGTCTGCAACATCTGGAACATCATAGGCTTGAACTCGAACGCAGCAGTGGTAATCTCCTCTCTAACTATGCCAGTGTTCATAGAATTATGATCAAACACTGCATAATCCCTTATGCTTCTCCCTCTATCATTGGCAATGCCAATAATGTTAGGATTCTGAGGTTCAATAGGAGGGTTCTGCCCTCCAGCAGCTGGTTGTACTTCAGGATCAGCCATGGTTACTTCTTCTTCTGAACTAGAGCCAGAAGCTTGTACACTTGTTTCTTCAAAAACCAGACTAGTACCGGAGTCTTGCCTCTGATTGCCTCTCGTATTTCTCCTACGAATTCTGAATGTTATTTCTATCTCAGGATCTGGTCTGTATTCTGGTGTCAGCAATCTACGCATGCAATGTCAGAGCAAACCTGTAGATACACCACTTGACAGAAAAGATCAAATAACAACAATAAACTAAAACTACAATAAATGAAAATGGAACTTAAAACCGTCTATTCCCCAGCAACGGCGCCAAAAATTTGATGGTTGGTGAATAAGTGAAAAGAGTTCAGAAACCGTCTATTCCCCAGCAACGCAGTCAATCATAGCAAGTAATAAGTGAAAAGAGTGTCGAACCCACAGGGAATAGAATAAGGGTTATACATTCCAAGTTCAAATAAAGTGTTCAGTCTATTGTAATGGTAACAAAACATATTTGGTTTTTAACACAATAAATAAAATAGCAGTTAAGTAAGTTGATGATTGAAAATGATAATAAAAGGGTAGCTGAGATTAAGATCCATTTAACACATGAACGAAGCATAGTGAATGATAACTACTGTCGTGCCATCTGTGAGCAAGCTTGCCTTGTGGTGTATGTCTACAACGTTAGATATTAAAATGGGGTATAATTAACTGGCTCTGTCGAGGTTACTATTAATCCCATTAGAGTTCAGAAAAGCTCGTGCTTGATCCCACTAAGGCCCTTAACTTATCCATAAGAAAAGGTAGGGATTACATGTCTGCTCCCACTTAACCTTATTAACTTTATTATTTCCATTAACATGCTAGATGTCTCTACACATGCAACTTGTATTTATATCTAAGTTGATCAGTCAAAGAAATAAATGTATTTTCTTAAAAACATAGAGTTAAAGATGACACAAGAACAATCATTCATTCACATAAATACTTCATTCATTATATTAAACTTTACATAATCTCAACTACAAAGAGTTTAGCTCAGAATGAGCATAGAAACAACAACAATAATAACAAGTAAAGTAGTGATACCCAATACAATGCAATAGATACTCCTACAGACATTGTCGTGCCTCTCGTTACCACCGGTCGCCTCCTGCGACGGAATAGCTCTTCAAACGGCGCAGCGACTCTTCTTCTTCTTCTCAGATTTATTCTCTAAGTTTCAAGCATACATTTTTAGGTTTAGGAACGTGTATTTATAGGACAATCCTTCTTGGATTAGGTGCAACCTTAATTGTGACTATTAGGCCCAAGAAATAAAGGATATTATATTTGCAAGGACCACTTAATCATAGTACAATCATTTGTGATGCTGACAGCTGGCGAGCCAGCCAGTCATCCTTATCCTCCAAAGATGCCTTTCACAATGTTCTAGTACATTCCCAGAATTGTCTTCTAGCAGCGCTTGACTTGTTGACTTGTACAGAACTCAATGTCTTGACAGTCATTATCAGTAGATGCCTTTTGACGACGATCCAGAACCAAATAACATGCCTTGACATAAGTTGCCTCTAAACTAACTCTTTTTCATTAAAATTACATAATTATTCCTAATACATAATTCTAGACTCAAAACTAAATAAACTAATGAAATTGCATTAAAACATGGTTTGATCACCATATTGGCAGGAAATAACTCATGAATAAAGGCCTAAATAACACACAAATAATGTGTCATCAGTACTGAAGCTGATTTTGGAGCCTACATTTTTGAGCAAACAATGTTTCATGGAAAGTCATGGGCTGTTCAGTTACCCATTGTTTTTCCCACACTTATCTGTGGCATCATACTATCCCAACATCCCAACATTTTTACTGCTGCTGATGAACCTATCAAGAGAAAGCCTCCTCTTTCTCTTCATTTTAAGTTGTTAGAAGGAACCCATGCTGCTGATATAGCAGGGGTTTCTAAAAGAAAATCTGTGCAAGAACCTTCAACCTCTATGAATAGGAAAGCTATGATCAGGTCAATGGAAGCTAGTGTGAAAGCTCTGGATGAGCAAAAGGTTGAGCTGGAAAAAGGTCATTGCTGCTTTGAAGCAAGAGGAAGCTGAGGAAGACAGGTTAGCTGGTGTTGTTGATACAGGTGTGAATGATGATGTTGCTGCTGATGGTGATGCAGCTGAGGATGATGAAACTGCTGGTGATACAGAAGAGGTGGAAGTGACTGATTTCAGCACTTCTTTTTAATGATTTATTGATATTATGTGTACTTGCCCTATTCTGATTTGTAATTCTTATTCATGGGCATAGATTCTATTAATTCCTCTGGTCTGTACTAAGTAACTAACAATCCTGACTCTGTGATTCTCTACTTTGTCAAATTTAAGGCAAAAAGGGGGAGTAAATTTGGTAATGTTCTGACACTATGCTAGTATGTTCTGATTATGATCCATCCATTCTGAAGACTGATTTACCTGCACTGATCTGATTCTGATATGATAGTGTTGCGGGGATTTTGGGATTTCCACCACTAACATTGACCTTTCATTTCCAAAGAGGGGAAAGTGTCGAAAACCGTTAAAAAAGAGAGATTCTAAGCTCGGGGGTTAGTTACGCCTAGGGAAGGTATTAGCATCCTAAACGCCCATGGTACTCCATGGTAACCTCTAATTTATTACTTTTTTATTGCTTTTTTTTATGTGCTTAAGAAATGAGGGAGAAATTGTAAGAAATGGAGGGAGAAGATGTATAGAAAGAAAAGTGTGTGCATGTGGAGATTGGATTGAGAAAAGAAAGTTATGACATAAAAACAAAATTTAGTTTAAACCTAAACTAATCGTGCGACTAATTTGGGTTTGGACTAAAGAATTTTTATTTAGAGAGAGAAGAAGTTTTTTTGTTTTCTATTTTTTCTAAAGAAGTTACTAACGTGCCTCTTCGGAAATGAAAGTTCGTTTTTTCTTGGTTTTTTAGCGTTGTGTGTGATGTGTCAAAAGCAATAAAGTCCTACGCTATTACAACCAAATCGAATAATTATTACAACCATATCGAATTAAATGAAAAATAATAAAAGGCAATAAAAATGCAAGTGAAAAAATAAACATGAGTATGAAATGCACTTACGAAGAAAAGAAAACAAAATGTCAAATATTGATGTGAAGTGTGAAGTGTGAAAATGCAATGTGAAATATAATGTGAAAGTGACAAAGAGTGAAAAATGCAAAGAGAACAAAATCATGTAAAATATCATCGCACATTTATTAACTACGAGGAAAAACGAAAAAGAAACAATTAACAAGCATGACAAAAATGAATTTAAGCCAAAAAATGGTCCTTAAATGTTAATGCTAATGCTAGAGCTCAATGATTTTATAAAGCAAAATATTGTCTCTAACATGCACTTTTTAAATGATGCATTGTCCTAATCTAAATGCAAATGCATGTATGCATGTCAAAAAGTTAGAGTGAAATTGTAGTGTAAAATGTTATGTAAAAATGTAATGTAGTGTAATGTAAAAAATGTAGCATGTAGATGTCATATAAATTGTGATGCAAAATGGCATGAAATTGTAATGTAAAATAAGATGCAAAAATGTGAATATGAGACATATATCATGAAAAGAACAAAGAAATAATAATCAAACATATGCAAGAACAAAACATATCAATGAAACTTAGAAATTAAAAAATAAACCTAAAAGAGATTTTTAAAATATTAGTGTAAGAGTTTAAGCTCAATAAGCTTAAAATAAGCTATTGTCTCAAACAAACACTTATTGAAAATAAGCTAGTACTAACACATAATCAAAGATAAGCAATTAAAATAAAAAAGTTAAAATTAAATCTCAAAAAAAAAATATCTAAAATATTAGCGTAAAATTTGGACTCAATAAGCTTAAATAAGCTATTGTCCCAAATAATCACTTATTCAAATAAGCTAAAAAAAACATAATGATGATAAATGCATGAAAATGAATAAAGAGAGTAAAGGGGGTGCAAACCTGAAACTAGATGCAGCACACAAGCAAAAAACAGATCAGAAAAGCAGCCCAAGGCCCATGAAGGAATCCAGCAAGAGGGGTGCAGCAAGAAATCCGCGCGTGCGAATAGCAAGAGCCCAAAGCAATCAGAAACCCAATAAAAAAAACAAACCAGTCCACTTGAGAACCGGGCGGGTCAGTCTGACCCGCGGAGCATCCATGATCCGTTGAACCATCAGAGGGGGGCGCGACGAGAAAATTGGGGGGGGGGGGGGGGGGGGCGCGCGAGTAACGTTTCTGGCCATTGAACAATTGACACGTGGCAAGGGATTATCATCTTCTTCCTCACCCAACAAAAACCAGTCCGGCGACATTAAAACCACCGACGACGGCGCCGCCGTCAGAGCATTCTCCGGTCAACAAAGAGAGCCTTACCATATATCGTTCCACTTGAAATTGTCCACTGAGTTCGAATCTAACCTTAGATTTTCCAATAGATGCTTTAAAACAGCGAAATTGTGCGCACGACCGGACGGGTTCAAACACTCAAATTCGTGATTCCGGCGCGATTGAACGAAATTGGTGAATGGAAAATATTCAAGGGGTCAAGGCTGTTGAGAATAATGCCTAAATATCTTTTGAAGATTTTAGATTAAAATATATTTTAGATTTATATTTAAAATAAAATAATATTAGATCTAAGATTTATATTTCTGTTTAGAATATTTATATTTTTGTTTAGAATATCTAGGATTTGTTTGTTATTTATGATCAATATGATCTAAAAATATATTTTTGTAGCTCTATAAATAGAGTCTTATACCATGAATAATAATGAGAGGAAGAGAATGAGAACATGAGTAATATACTTGTTATATTCTCCAATCTCCAAAGCTTCTTCATATAAAAATATATCCCACCAAATTCCGCAATACAAAAACAAAAACCACATCAGTGGGTGAAATATACACCAAAATAACCCATCAGAGTGGTATCAGAGCGCTAAGGTTCAGACCTGTGAAGATGGAAAAAGATGAAGATGATGAAGATGGTGATGAAGAAGAAGAAGACATCATCAATAACCAATAACCATAACTCATAACCATAATATGGTTGACATCCTAACTGTCGCATATGGCTGACAACCTAACTGTCACATAACCACAATATGGCTGACATCCTAAACTGTCACATATGGCTGACAACCTAATTGTCACATAACCATAATATGGCTGACAACCTAACTGTCATATAACCACAAGAGACATCTTTATGTTTTATTACATGAAGATGTAAGCATAACATCCTCCATGGCTGACAACCTACTGTTACAAAACCACAAGAAACATCTTTATGTTTTATTACATGAATATGTAAGCATAACATCCTCCATGGCTGACAACCAACTGTTACAAAAACATACTCATTCGTAAAGAATGTGGATGAACAACAAACAACAAAAAGAAGAAGAAGAAGAAGAAGAAGAAGAAGAACAACAACAACAACAACAACAATCAACACGAATCTTAGATTGAATGCACACAAATATTCAGTCAAGGAGGAGTTTTGAGAAACAACAACAAAAGAAGAAGAGGAAAAAATATCAGCTCAAATCTTAGATTAGATACAACAAAAAGATATTCAGTCAAGGAGGAGTGTTGAGAATAATGCCTAAATATCTTTTGAAGATTTTAGATTAAAATATATTTTAGATTTATATTTAAAATAAAATAATATTAGATCTAAGATTTATATTTCTGTTTAGAATATTTATATTTTTGTTTAGAATATCTAGGATTTGTTTGTTATTTATGATCAATATGATCTAAAAATATATTTTTGTAGCTCTATAAATAGAGTCTTATACCATGAATAATAATGAGAGGAAGAGAATGAGAACATGAGTAATATACTTGTTATATTCTCCAATCTCCAAAGCTTCTTCATATAAAAATATATCCCACCAAATTCCGCAATACAAAAACAAAAACCACATCAGTGGGTGAAATATACAATAAGCTTAAATAAGCTATTGTCCCAAATAATCACTTATTCAAATAAGCTAAAAAAAACATAATGATGATAAATGCATGAAAATGAATAAAGAGAGTAAAGGGGGTGCAAACCTGAAACTAGATGCAGCACACAAGCAAAAAACAGATCAGAAAAGCAGCCCAAGGCCCATGAAGGAATCCAGCAAGAGGGGTGCAGCAAGAAATCCGCGCGTGCGAATAGCAAGAGCCCAAAGCAATCAGAAACCCAATAAAAAAAACAAACCAGTCCACTTGAGAACCGGGCGGGTCAGTCTGACCCGCGGAGCATCCATGATCCGTTGAACCATCAGAGGGGGGCGCGACGAGAAAATTGGGGGGGGGGGGGGCGCGCGAGTAACGTTTCTGGCCATTGAACAATTGACACGTGGCAAGGGATTATCATCTTCTTCCTCACCCAACAAAAACCAGTCCGGCGACATTAAAACCACCGGCGACGGCGCCGCCGTCAGAGCATTCTCCGGTCAACAAAGAGAGCCTTACCATATATCGTTGCACTTGAAATTGTCCACTGAGTTCGAATCTAACCTTAGATTTTCCAATAGATGCTTTAAAACAGCGAAATTGTGCGCACGACCGGACGGGTTCAAACACTCAAATTCGTGATTCCGGCGCGATTGAACGAAATTGGTGAATGGAAAATATTCAAGGGGTCAAGGCGAGTTCAAAGCAACAGCAATCGATTGAAACGAAGCCTTCAAACATCCGTTCCAAACAACTCAAAGAATACCGGCGGCGGTGACATCGTTATGTATGTTTCCGGTGCGTTTTTGATGATTCAGACGATGGATTTGTGTTTAAGAGGTTGTTTAGAAGCTTATTGATGTATTTGATTTTGAGTTTGGTTGAGATTTGTGATTTTGAGTTTTCCGGCATAGGGTGGTGATGGATTCGGTGTTTTCCGGCGAGTTAGGCGTCGTTTTTGATGAAACGGATGGTTGATCTGTGTTCAGAATGTGATTAGGAAGCTAATGGTGTAATCGGATTTTGATTTTGAGAAGTTTCAAAAAATGGGTGTGGTGGTTGTGGTTTTTCGGCGACCGGAGGTGATTTTCCGGCGCCGGAAAACTATTTTCTGATTTGTTGGAGTTTGTGCTCTGATTTTTGTGGTGTTGGGAATTGTGAGAATTAATTGTTAATGATTGAGTGATGTGAGGTTTGTATTTATAGAAGAAAATTAGGTTAAATGGTATTTTTGTAATATTGTGGAAAAGGGTAAATAAAATAAATGGTAAAGAAAAAAAAAAAAAGATAGGTGGAAGGATATGAATTTTACTATTTTGGGTAAACTTTGAGATAAAAAAATGAAGATGAAATAAGTTGAAATAATATGTGATAAAATGTAAATTTTTTTGATATTTTGTAATATATGGTAATAAAATATAAAATGCGCGTAAAATAAGAAGAAACTATTTTTGATATTTTTGGATTTTTACGCTAAAATGCGAACTATTTAAAACAAAGTGAAATAAAATGAAATATTTAAAAATAAAAGAAAATTTAAGAAAAATGATAAAAATATGAAAAATGAGAGAAAAATGCATGAAAAAGAAATAAAATATTTTTTTGTCTATTTTTATGCAAGAAATGCAAAATTGGATTTGTAGGTCCAAAATTGGGGTACTACAGATAGTAGTGTAGTTTATATGGAGTATGTTGTAGTGTAGCTATGTGTGCTCTCTGATATATGCATGTGTTTAGGGGGAGCTGATTTATATTCTGCAGGGGGAGATGTTGGACATGATGTTCCAACACCCTATGTATACCTGCAGGGGGAGATGTGTTGATGAAATGTTGAATCACTCTATTCGACATCCTTACAATGTTTATGCTTCTGATGATTTAAGGCGAAGTAGTTATTCTCTATTCCGCTGTTGCATGTTTCTCTGATGTGTGTAGAAGGTAGAAGACTTATCTCATCTATTTCTACTGATTTTGAAGAATGGCTACATTTGCTCTTGATACGTATGTTTGTTTTTATCTTGTGAAAATGTCTTCTGTTGAAGAATATGTTTTTAACTGGAATATCTATCTATGTGATCCCTGGATGGTCCTAAGTTGTTTTAGCCAAAAATTTGCCAAAGGGGGAGTTTGTTGAGTCTTTGGTATTGGCTGCATTTTTGGTTGATAAACCATTGTGACAGGATGTTGGACAAAGTGCTTTGACACTTGCAATATACTGGTCTGCAGGCGCTCGCGTGTTTTCTATTTAAGGAATATCCATTTCTCTCTCATATATCTTGCATGGCGCTTTAATGCTTCAGATTATTGTCAAATATATTTTTATCAAGAATCTCTTTGAAGCTTATTTTTGTAGATAATCTCTCTCATTTATTATGAAGAAATTAGGGTTGGACAATTATGTGAAGCCCAAGTTACTTGCTACTCAAGAACATGTACTGGCTATTTAAAGGACGTGCTAAACCTAATCCTACTGAGAGAGTTGTTCAAGCCGTTTTAGTTTCTAGAGTCCAAGCATTCTAGGTTTTGCGTGTGTTTATTTGTGAGCCTTTCTTGTATCTCATTGATGCAAGTTTAGGACGTGTACTCTCGTGTTGTATTGATTGTGTTCCTCTCCTAAGCTGTGAAGTACGGAGTAGGTATTGTTGGTTGTAACACTCAAAGCCTGTAGGTACAAGTGTGTAGTTTTTAGGAGTGTGTCTCCAACACTAAGTATTTGTGTATTGAACTTAATACCAGTGCGAAGATCAGTGAACCAGAGGTTGTTTGCGTGGAAGTCTTCAAACTGAGAGGGAGTGAGATGGGATCTCAGATCTAGGAAGTTCCTAGGTTGAAGAGTCATTGGTCGTGCCTAGGTGATAAGTTGTAAATGGGGCGTTTGCTGGTAACTTAGAACTAGGACCTCTATAGTGATATTCCTTCTTGGATTGGTATCCCCCATACTAGGGCTGTTGTGCGCCGAACTAGGTTAACAAATATTGTGTTCTTTATTTGTTGTTATTTATTTACTTTGTGATGCTACGTGTTATACCTGTCAAAGTGCTTAGCACATCGTGTTCGACACTTTGCATAGCGTGCCAGGAATTTCAAATACCATGTGAAAGAGAAATAAATTATTTTATTATTTTATTTTTTTAGTTTTGTTTTTATGTTGAATTAGTCAACAAAAATTGGTAGGAGTTTGAATGAGGCATGAATGTATTATGAATGCAATGGGAGATGAAAAGATTGCCTCTTGGTTTATTATATTTATTTTATGCTTATAATTTAATGGAGTAATTAAGGGTGTTTAGGAGGGGAAAATTTAGGGTTTAGTTGTTGCTAACTAACAACATTTAAAGATAAGAGATAGTAGAAAGACTATTAATATGCTAAATTATAATACTAGAAAATATGTGTCAAAATGCACTAATCATAAACTTTTAGACGATATATGTAACTGATAAGATTAAAAAAAAAAAAATTGGTCCTATAAAAAACGGCCTTATTTTTTAATCCAGACAAATTAATTCATCTACCTAAAAAATTTATTTTTAAATACGTCTACCAAACAAATTATTAAATACCAAAAGTAGACGGGCAAATTATTAACCCCAAGTCTGTTTATAATATATTAAATACGTCTATCTAACAAATTAATTTTAAAAAGCTAAGGTTTGGTAAATCTTAGATGAATATATTCTTTTTCAAACCAGAATTACATGGTCTTAAATAATTTTTTTTTCTAAAAAAAATAAAATTAATATATTCTTTTTCAAGACAGAATTACATGGTCTCAAATATTTATACAGGTTTCCTACTTGACCTAACCTCTAAGGACCCTAGCTACTCAAGAAAATAATTTATCTAAGATAAGACGCCTAAACATGAAATAATCTAAGTATTGTTGGATTGTGTTGGCATGTGAATTAAATAAGATAAAAAAAGTGTTGTGAAGTAGAGTTGAGATGGTGATGACATAAATAATTAATTAATTATACGAGAGGGCTTTACTAAGTAAAGAAGGAAAAGAAACTAAAAAGAAATGTGTACGTATGACCGACACCAGACTAAAAAGATTTGTTTTGACAGACATTAGACCTTAAGCGACACTCATATAAATGTCACATAACCACATTTAAAAGTTGATACCAACAACGGGTGTCACTAAAAGTTCGGTAGATATTCGATTACGGAATTTTGAGTTTTAGTGACGAATTCTGAATGTCAGTAAAGGTCAATTTTCTTGTAATGGCTATAACACAGTATTATTCCACTACTAAGATAAAATAAATGTACAACACCACTAAATCCCAATGATAGAAACATGGTTAGTAAATCCAAAGTTAGTAAATTGAAGATTCATCATACAAAGTCATGCAAAAGCTGCCCACCAATAAAATCTCGCCCAAATTGTCTATTATGTAATTGAAAACCTCTCATGGTTTTATATCTTAATTATGTATTTTGTTAGTATATACAATGTGGTATTTTATTTTTACTTATAGTAGTAAATACATATATTGAACCAAAGTCAAGCATACAATATCTACCTTAAAGATCTAGCAATATCATCCAGTCATGTGAAAATCTTAGCACTACGTCAAACAAGTTGAGAATGCGCTTTTATTGAGGTCTGAATTTCTACACATACACACAATGCAAGCACACAAGAAACTAGTGGTTTTTATTCTAAAAGGAATGGTTCTTGCAACAATTCAATATGAAGATAATATCACAAACACTACTGCTAAGATGGGGAAGAGTATGACAAAGAAGTCAAAAAAGATCTTTTTACAAAGTCAACTCCAAGTAACGCTTTTAAGCAACTAGCACCGAAGATTATTTGTCATTCTTCGTCTCAGATACAATTGTCTTTATCAGAGGAAGAAATAAATGTGTTCTGCACTCTTTTTCTCATAACCATGGTTTTGTCCTATTAGGTTTTCCTAGTAAGGTTTTTAACGAGGTTAATTCTTACACATAGAATGTTGTACTCTTTTTCTATCACTAGGATATTTTTCATACATGGTTTTCTTCTAGTAAGGTTTTAATGAAGCGTATCTTCGATGGACATCCAAGAGAAAGTGTTATGAATAATTCTAATATGAATGTCCATTAGTCATTGGCTCATATTATTAGGCTTATGTAGGATCTATGATGCAATGTAAACTTACATCTTCCCGAGAGTATTACAATCTCTACTCATTTTCTCTTCTCCCTTTTCTCTCACCAATCTCTATTCTTCTATGCTTGCTCATGTTTAGAATAGATTCATAACATGAATAAAATTATAGGCATAAATTGATAGTAAGTTATTACTCCTTTCATACCAAAATATAAGTCACTTTGAGAAAGAAAAAAATTGTACTAAAATATAAGTCACTTTACAATACCAATGAAATATTTAATGTTATTTTTCTTATTATACCCTTAACTATTTATTACTCTCTCTTCTTTTACTTCTTCAATTTATTTTTTCCATACTATTAATGAAGCACATTTTTGTAAATTAACTCATAATTTTTCTTTTCCATACAACAATAATTACATTTCTTAATTTATGTAATATGGTCAAAATGACTTATATTTTAATACGGAGGTAATAAAATATAAGAATTTAATTCATTGTAAATGGCTAAAAGACTAACTTAATAGAATAATATAGTCATAGACCTTCTTGAGATATTCACAAAGTCAAAGTCAAGCGACATATTTAACAAAATCACATAAATTGGTAGTTTATGGAACTTTTTTTTCCTTTTAGTTTTACATTGATTCCAAACAATAAAAAAATTATTGGTATTTTGTCAAAAAAAAAATAATTATTGGTTAGGATCAAAAATCAAACCGAACCGATGAGAACCGAAGTGGTTTGAATCGGTTCTCGGTTCTCATTTTTCCAATCCGCGGAATCGGTGAACCGTACCGATCATCTTATAACATTCCATTGGACTCATATTTTGAACAGACTCAAACTACATTTACTTTAGCGTAACACGTAAAACAAAACACGTAGAACAAGCACAAAAAAAATACATCTCTCCAAACATAAAAACCCTAGATCCGTTTCACTTTCACACACCCACTTTGCTCACCGGCGGCTATCTCACTTTGCTCACCGGCGTCGGCCGCTGCTGTATTTTGAATTAGATGGTAAATTTTATTATACCAAACCGACCAAAACCGAACCAATTGAAAATTCATTGGTTCGAACATTAGATTCACTTAAAACCGATCCAAACCGATCCAATTTCATCCATAGACATAAGTATGCATATGTTCAACACTGACACAATACTAACACTATCAATTATATTAAATTATAAAAAAAATTAATTTTATCAATATCAACATGCTACTAGAAAGACCATGTAGCGAAAAACACCATGCTACTAAAAATTCTTTAGAAGCCTATGTAGCTAAAAAGACCATGCTACTAAAAATTATTTTAAGCCTACTTAAACGCCTTTTAATCCTACTAGCTAGGCTGGCCTATCTATATAAATATGAATATTATTTTTATTAATCTACATTAATTTGTTACATATATAAATATATATTATTATAAACTATAACTGAAATATGATGTATATATTGTCAAATTCTCGAAAATATGATGTTGAATATCATAAGTGAGTTTAATCTCATTGACTTATTAGTTCATTAGCCTAATAAAATATAAGTATAATTACTTATTTAAATATGTTCGTATGAATTAGGCTTTTAAACAAAGTAACTTATAAGGCTCAGGCTTTCAAAAGGTCGGACTCACACCTAAATATAAGCTTATAACTGACAACAGGCTAGACTCAGGACTTCAATTTTTAACAAATTAGATTTAGGCTTGACAAAGTCTTACTCGACCCTATCAATTTCCACCCTTAGCAGTTCGATCTCTTTTACTCATTATTGTTGGTTTTATACCACTTTTGTTGTAGATATTTATTTGTAATACCTTTTTGGGTCATTTCCTACATATTTTGTGTGGTTTGACTAAGTTAGATTATGCCCCCTCAATCTTTTTAATTTGTAACTTTTTTTCTACTTTATATATCTATGGTGCAACATAGGAATCTCCATTTTCATTTTATTTGCCTAAATAAATACAATTTAAAATGATAATAATATATTGTGTAAAATGAATAAATAATGAAATAAATAAATGCTCATTTAGAATGGAATATAACATCATCACCACAAATAACAATTTAATATCTTAATTTAAAATAAAATATATTGACTTTATAGAGTCTTACAATTATCTTCGTAAGAAAATAACATACATAATAATTTTTCAATATCAACCAAAATAAGTCAAGACCATATTATTAAACTTGACATTAATCCAACAAACTTTAAAGAACACCCCCTAACATAGGTGAGAGGATAATTCTCCACTTATTCTTGAAACAAACAACTCCATACTACTACTCGCGGTCTTGTCTTAGGGATATTGTCTGCATATAATTCATAAAATAGAAACACGTAAAAAATATGGGGTGGAATAAGTTCCCAATCACTTATACTGGTATAACAAATATAATGGATAGAAACAAACACACAAAGATACATTCTTTTTTCTTTTTAAATAACACAAAGATACATTCTAAACACCAAACTGTCTAATATGTACATTTAATTGTACAAAATATATATATTAATTGCAATGTTCACATTAAAAAAAAAATGCAATGTTTATGAACTTTTACTCCTTACACATGTTGTACCAATAAATTAGACTCAAGAAAATATATTATGAGAACATGGATAGTAAAAGAAGAGCAACATACTTCTTGCAGGGTCGGCTTAGCGGCTGTGTAAGAAGACCCAAAGCCTTGTGCCTCAAAATATTGGGGGCTTCAATATTTTTCTTGCAGACCTATCAATCAAAAAAGAGATTAATTATATCCGCGAAGAATTAATTACATAATAAAACATTTGGTGTAGTGGCAACGTGTAGTTTGATTAGCTTACTAAGTGCGCATGTTTGATCCTCTGTGACGCGTTTGTGATGTTTTTTCTTTTATTTTCTTTTGAATATTTGTGATATTTTTTTTAATATATATTGAAATGAAGAATTAAAGAAATAGTTCTAGGAGGGGATTGAACCCTATACAATAAAATGACAAATAAAGATGGTTGATTTAGAAATTATTTTTGGAAAGATTGATTAAGAAAATTTTAATGATATGTATTAGTTCATAAACTATTTTAAAATTATTTCACTCAATATTGCTAACTTTGACTCACTGTTGAAGTTAGAAATCTCCATATATATATATATATATATATATATATATATATATATATATATATTGTCCAATTTCTTATATGACATCCATAATTTTTTATCTGATAATTGTAGTATAAAATTGACTGTTGGATTGAAATATAATATTATAACATATATAGACCATATCTGTAAAATATATAAGACATTATTCACAAATTACTTAATATGTCAATGAGATACATCAAAATTAACTCATTCCTTATCCATAATTTAACGGGTTGATGTTGTCATTCTTATTAGGAGCTACTTTTACACCTCTTGACACCAATTTTCTGTTTTTTCCTTTCTTTTTTAAATAAATTTCTTGCCTTTATAAAAAAAAAATGAGATTTCTTTTCATATCTACACTATATAGTTTTTAGATTCTTTTAGTGTAAATAAGGAGATTTATTATCTTATCGATCTACACCAAAGTTGTTAAAACTGGACCGGACCGACCGGTTGAATCTGAAACAGGACTTACATCCGATTTGATCTGACTTCAAAACCGAAATCAAAATGAAACGTAAAAGAAAGGTGGCTTCATTTATTTAATTAGGAATGTCAAAGTAGTAGTAATTAGAGATTTATGTCAATTTAGAGTTCTTGCAAAGACTTAATTTTTTAGAGTCAATTTAGAGTTCTCGAACATTTTTATTCTTATTTAATTTCAACCAATTTTTTTTGTTAAAATTGCTTTTGCAACCAACTAAACCAAAATCTTTTGTTCAATTAAGATTTAAATACAAATAGACAGCGAATATAATCCTTAACTTCTACAGAGAAACTTAAATTATTGTGCTTTAGCCAAATATAATCTAAAAACACTATGATAAACAAAGAAAATGTAAGAAGATAATAGAGAAATAAGACTTACGGTGTTAGGCTTCTACAATAGCCTCCAGAGCATACCAATGATCCAGGTTCAGCAGTCGGAAATTTTCTATAACACACCTTGACAGTATCACATTCTCCTATAATGTAAAATCGTAATAATAAGGAAATATTACTCAAATGAGCAAAAAGAAATTGTATATAAAATAAATAAAAATCATTATGAGAATGAACTTACTATCACTGACGACTACAACAAAAAATAGGGAAACAACAAGGATCAAAATACAAACTAACTTGAAAGTTTCAGCCATTTTTTTTCGGTTTCGATATAACAAATACTAAATGGTTTGATCACTTTATATAGTAAAATTATATTGTTATGTATACATCAATTACGTATTTTTTTGTCATTATGTTATTCCACTTGATATTTTTTTAATGAATCATATTTGTCTCTTTAGCTCTTATCAGAACAGTTTTAGTCTCTATAAAAAATATTTTTTTTGGTCCTATAGAAAAAATAGCATATTTTTTTGGTCCTGTAAAAAATTTATCTATATAATTTTAGTATCCATACAATTTTAGCCCCTACAAAAAAAGTATATATTTTTCCCTATTACATTTTTATTCATATAATTTTAGTCTCTACTATTTTTCAATTCAATTTTTATAATTATACATTAAATCATACAAGTCTTTAAATTAGAAAAATTCACATGTTTGGTTTCTTGACCTTTAAAGTTCTTTTTCGTTATTTATTATAGTTAAATATTTTAATGAATGTAAAGGGAATATTTTTTTGATCCTGTATAATGTTTATCTATACAATATTAGTATCCATACCATTTTAGTTCCTATAAAAAAAGGCATTTTTTTCTCAATAATATTTTTATTCAGACAATAATAGTACCTGTTATTTATCAATACAAATTTTATAATTATTCATTAAATCATATAAGTATTTTAATTAGAAATATTCACATGTTTGGTTTATTGACCTTTAAAGTTTTTTTTGTTTGATACATTGGTTAAATATTTTAATGAATGTTCATCTTACACTAATACTAAAATTTTAGTGAAAGTTTAGTAACAACTGTCATATATGAAGAGTTAGTATTAAGGTTAATTAATTGTAAAGCTCTTTTTATAGACATGAAGAGTGTGTATATATATATATATATATATATATATACTCAATAATTACACGTGAACAAAAGTAGACGGGCAACGAACTGCACCGTTAAAATTTTCTCTATAGAGAAATCTAATATTATAAAAAACTACATTCATAAACTGTCAAAATAATGTTTTAATTTAAAGATAGTATAAGATAGTTAATCTTTGTCGTTTTCCAAAGACTCTCAATCAGTTTAACAATATTGGAACAACTTAAAAATTGTCAAATATGGGGGTTTTGTTTTGCAATCAGAAAGTAAAAAGTGAGAAATTTAATTGATATAAAATGATCAATTCATTGGCTTCGGATAACTCGACCTTAATTCTATCATAGGTACACAGAATCATTCAATTAACTGTTTATGCTCTGGTTGATTTATAAAACTAATTACACAAGCGACAACCAGTTTTACTCACGGATTCATTAGATAAGCATCTCATGCATACAACCAACCTTAAATAGTGAACAAGCGTCACAGAACACGGTCAATATCATGACATATCGATCAACCTATTGCTAAGCACAAAACTATATCAATTTCTTATTCGATTTAATCTAAACAAGCGATGAATTAAAACGAATAAATCTACTGTATAAATTCGAATATATAAAATTTAAGCAATCATCTAATACGAATTCATACAGTGGACAAGGAACCAAATTGATGATAGGAGGAAGCATAAACAAAATCGAAAGATGAAATTAGTTCTCCATTCAAAGCGATGGCTGCTCTAGGGTTTTATATTTCATGAATCAAGTGTACCCTCTGACCTAGAGCCAATTTTGGTTTAAATAAGCAAAAGAAACGGACTTTAAGAGCCTCGGGTCAAAAAATACAAGTTTGACCCGGTTTTGGATTATTAGCAAAAAGTCTGGAACATTGACATATATTTTTGACTGCTTTGAGCTCCGATTTGGCTTTTGGCTTCAACATAAACGTTTTAGCTCTTTGTCATATCTTTCCAACGCATATTTGCACGCCTCATTTGGATTCTCCTAGCTCAAGTTATGATCTGCACAATAAGAATGTGTCAAAATGTTGTTAAATCCGAAAATTGGTCAAATAAATTCATTAAGGCTCAATTGTGACCCAAGACCTAGAAACATAGTAAAAACTTAATATTATAGTAGAAAGACTATTAATATGCTAAATTATAATACTATAAAATATGTTCCAAAATGCACTAATCATAAACTTAGACGATATATGTAACTGATAAGATTAAAAAAAAAATTAGTCCTATAAAAAACGGCCTTATTTTTTAATCCAGACAAATTAATTCATCTACCTAAAAAATTTATTTTTAAATACGTCTACCTAACATATTATCAAATACCAAAAGTAGACGGGCAAATTATTAACCCCAAGTCTGTTTATAATATATTAAATATGTCTATCTAACAAATTAATTTTAAAAAGCTAAGGTTGGTAAATCGTAGATGTATATATTCTTTTTCAAACCAGAATTACATGGTCTCAAATATATTCTTTTTTTTTCTAAAAAAAAAATAAAATTAATATATTTTTTTTCAAGCCAGAATTACATGGTCTCAAATATTTATACAGGTTTCCTACTTGACCTAACCTCTAAGGTCCCTAGCTACTCAAGAAAATAATTTATCTAAGATATAAGACAGCTAAACATGAAATAATCTAAGTATTGTTGGATTGTGTTGGCATGTGAATTAAATAAGATAAAAAAAAAGTGTTGTGGAGTAGAGTTGAGATGGTGATGACATAAATAATTAATTAATTAATTATACGAAAGGGCTTTACTAAGTGAAGAAGGAAAAGAAACTAAAAAGAAATGTGTATGACAGACACCAGACTATAGGTAGATATCAGACTAAAAGAAGGTCTAAGATTTGTATTGACAGACACCAGCAACGGGTGTCACTAAAAGTTCGGTTGATATTCGATTACGGAATTTTGACTTTTAGTGACGAATTCTGAGTGTCAGTAAAGGTCAATTTTCTTGTAGTGGCTATAACACGGTATTATTCCACTACTAAGATAAAATAAATGTACAACACCACTAAATCCCAATGTTAGAAACATGGTTAGTAAATCCAAAGTTAGTAAATTGAAGATTCATCATACAAAGTCATGCAAAAGCTGCCCACCAATAAAATCTCGCCCAAATTGTCTATTATGTAATTGAAAACCTCTCATGGTATTATATCTTAATTATGTATTTTGTTAGTATATACAATGTGGTATTTTATTTTTACTTATAGTAGTAAATACATATATTGAACCAAAGTCAAGCATACAATATCTACCTTAAAGATCTAGCAATATCATCCAGTCATGTGAAAATCTTAGCACTACGTCAAACAAGTTGAGAATGCACTTTTATTGAGGTCTGAATTTCTACACATACACACAATGCAAGCACACAATAAACTAGTGGTTTTTATTCTAAAAGGAATGGTTCTTGCAACAATTCAATATGAAGATAATATCACAAACACTGCTAAGTTGAGGAAGAGTATGACGAAGAAGTTCAAACAGATCTTTCTACAAAGTCAACTACAAGTAACGCTTTTAAGCAACTAACACCGAAGATTATTTGTCATTCTTCGTCTCAGATACAATTGTCTTTATCAAAGGAAGAAATAAATGTGTTCTGCACTCTTTTTCCCTTAACCATGGTTTTGTCCCATTAGGTTTTCCTAGTAAGGTTTTTAACGAGGCAAATTCTTACACATAAAATGTTGTACTCTTTTTCTATCACTAGGATATTTTTCCCACATGGTTTTCTTCTAGTAAGGTTTTAATGACGTGTATCCTTGATGGACATCCAAGAGAAAGTGTTATGAATAATTCTAATATGAATGTCAATTAGTCATAGGCTTATGTAGGATCTATGATGCAATGTTAACTTACATCTTCCCAAGAGTAATACAATCTCTACTCATTTTCTCTTCTGCCTTTTCTCTCACCAATCTATATTCTTCTATGCTTGCTCATGTTTAGAATAGATTCATAACATGAATAAAATGTTAGACTATATGGCGATCACTTAGAGGGGGGTGAATAAGTGACTCTTTCTATACAACGAGTTTTTAAAAAATATTTCTAGTACGCGGAAGGCTACCGGATCGATAGTCTACTTTGCACCCTTCGATCAAAGGAAAGGTAGTATAAGCCTTGGAGCAATTAACGACAAATTGAATTTAGGTTATGTTTTGCAATCAAATTTCTAACAAAAACAAAATCAACAAGTTTCAACTATCACGTTACACAATCACAATTTAAGTTTCAATTCAATTGAATTACGATGAACACTTACGATCACCTAATTCAATTGATCCAATTAATCAACAATACGAAAAGTAAAGAGTGTAGGGATAGAAAGACGCAAACAGATGATTAGGGAGTTCCCACGGCATTCACGTCGTCCTCGCTTCGGGCCAGGTACGTCTCCCCCCAAATCGTCAAAAGGACGATTTGAGCAATTTATTAAAAAACGCTTTGATAGTGCACAATTTACAAAGACTCGAATAACCCTATTGAATCTAATGCAAATTGAGCTATGTAATCTCAACACCTCGCGAAGCTTCAACCTCTGATTCCAACGTCTCAATCTTGCGCCGTCTTCGTACCGAAAACCTTTGCACTGAACGTCCAGCTGATTCCCTCGCTTCCTCGATGTTGAACCTTCAAGATATCGCACAATCTTGAATCCCTTGATGAAAATCCAAACCTCCAACACAACTCAACTCGATCGCAATTCTGATTCACCGCGAATTGCACCGAACGTTATCCACCGAATCAACTACGAACCATTGATTGATCCCATACTCAATCTCAAATTTGAAGTGATTTGATAGAAGATGAAGAACTTGTGTTGAATAAGTCTTTGATCCAAAATTTCTCTTAAACCTTGATCAAATGTGTTTTTCAGATGGATTCTCACACATACAACAAAAACTCACATTGCTATTTATAGAGCAAATAGAATTGAGCAAATTTAGGCAAAACAGAACAGACATGTATCGATACATATGATAGTATGTATCGATACAAACACCTTGACCAGCGTTCAAATTTAAAATATTTGACCTATGTATCGATACAAACACGAGTATGTATCGATACATATATCAGTTTCTTGAAAACCTGACTTATATGTATCGAAACATGCAAGCATGATTCGATACACAAGTGACTCTCTGCCCCTGAACACCAGATTATGTATCGATACAAAAGAAGTATGTATCGATACAAAATGCTCAAAATCAGTCTGAAGTAGTTTCAGGACATTTGTATCGATACAAGTAATTATGTATCGATACAAAACACCTCAAAATCAATTTTTCAAAGATTAAAAATAGTTTTTCGCTGTCAAGTCATTTCTAATGTTGCCAAAATGTGTTTCACTCTATTTTCATGTGTTTGGACAATTACTAAAACAAGGGAATGAACTGGTGCACTTACATAAAATTATAGGCATAAATTGATAGTAAGTTATTACTCCTTCCATACGAAAATATAAGTCACTTTGAGAAAAAAAAATTGTACCAAAATATAAGTCACTTTACAATACCAATGAAATATTTAATGTTATTTTTCTTATTATACCCTTAACTATTTATTACTCTCTCTTCTTTTACTTCTTCAATTTATTTTTTCCATACTATTAATGAAGCACATTTTTATAAATTAACTCATAATTTCTCTTTTCTATACAACAATAATTATATTTCTTAATTTATGTAATATAGTCAAAACGACTTATATTTTAATACGGAGGTAATAAAATATAAGAATTTAATTCATTGTAAATAGCTAAAAAACTAACTTAATAGAATAATAAAGTCATAGACCTTCTTGAGATATTCACAAATTCAAAGTCAAGGGACATATTTAACAATATCTTACAAAATCACATAAATTGGTAGGTTATGGAACTTTTAGATTCCAAACAATAAAAAAATTATTGGTATTGATTTTTCATTTCTCAAAATTTTTCTTCTGTCATTTTCTCTAAAAGAAGCATACATATTTCTTAGATTATACGTGTTCTGACGTGGTATAAGCGGATAAAAAAAAACTGATGAAATAGATGAATCAAACCGATCTAAACCAGAATAAAAACGACTGATTTTTGTTCGGATCAAAAACCAAACCAAACCGATGAGAACCGAAGTGGTTTGAATCGGTTCTCGGTTCTCATTTTTCCAATCCGCGGAATCGGTGAACCGTACCGATCATCTTATAACATTCCATTGGACTCATATTTTGAAGAGACTCAAACTACATTTACTTTAGCGTAACACGTAAAACAAAACACGCAGAACAAGCACAAGAAAAATACATCTCTCCAAACATAAAAACCCTAGATCCGTTTCACTTTCACACACTCACTTTGCTCACCGGCGTCGGCCGCTGCTGTATTTTGAATTAGATGGTAAATTTTATTATACCTATGTGTTGTATTTGTTAATTCAAAAATATGTTATGTTTATTTCGTTTATGTTATTATTGTACGTCGTTTGAAAAATTGAGCTTGAAATATATCGTTTGAAAAATAATAGCAGATATTATACCGGAAAAACAAAATGATGCAAACCGAGTATAGTATCCGATCCAAACAGGTCCAAACCGACTAGTTCGGATCGGATTATTTTTAAAAACCAAACCGACCTAAATCGAACCAATTGAAAGTTCATTGGTCCGGACAATAGATTCACTCAAAACTGATCCAAACCGATCCAATTTCACCCATAGACATAAGTATGCATATGTTCGACACTGACACAATACTAACCCTATCAATTATATTAAATTATAAAAAAAAAATTATTTTATCAATATCAACATGGCAGGATACGTGTGTCAGGGCGTTGATAAACTCTAAGACCATCTCCAATGGTGAGTTTTTCTGAACTAGTATCTATTAACAATTAGTACTTAACAGGTACTCCGATTGAAAGACATGAAAAAATAGTACCAGGGTCCCACACATTTTTATATGTTATTTTTATTCTCTCACATACTTTATGATATATAAATAATAATTTATAAATGATATAGACTTATCTGCAGGACCAATTAAAAACTTTTTTGAGAGATGTTGGGTTGGAGAGATTGACTGTTTGTTAAATACTCTTAATAAAAAATTATAATTAAATGATGTGTACATGTGAGACTCTTTAAATACTCAAATATTGAATTCTCTATTGGAGATGGTCTAACTTCATCTAAACTACTTTTTTACATGAGAAAGACTAGTATTTGATACAATATATAAAACATACTCTTAAGCAATATGTTCAACAAAGATTCAATAATTGTCACATACCAAAATATGTCCATTATAATTTTTTTTAATCATGTCCATTATACTTTAAACAGCTAGTGTAAAGAGGACAATTAACAACACTTAGCCTTAACCTTGTGTCACATATTTGAAATATATCCATTTTACCATGACTGAATTTAATTATAACCTATAACACAATATTTTTCCAGTGCTATAAAATAAATGGACAATACAATACTCCTTTTGTCCAGAAATATAAGAAAAAAATATATTCTTTTTTCAAAATATAAGGAAAAAAACTTAAATTTAAGGGTTAATTAGGTTTTACCCCCTGTAATATACACCAAAATTGTTTTATCCCCCTGTAAAAAAAAATTGTTGCTTTACCCCCCTGTAATATCAGATTTTGTGTTTTATCCCCCAGGACTCAAGTCAACCATACTATAACCGCCGCTAAAAAACCGCCGCAAATAAAACCACTGCAAAATATAATTTAGCGAGGGTTTTTAACCGACGCAAAAAAAACCGCCGCAAAATATGACTTAGCGACGCAACAAATCGCCGCAAATTATATTATGGTTGACTGAGTCCAGGGGGTAAAGCACAAAATCTGATATTACATGGGGGTAAAGCAACAAAAAAAATTTACAGGAGAGTAAAGCAATTTTGATGTATATTACAGAGGGGTAAAAGCTAATTAACCCTAAATTTAATCAATTTAATTTTAAAGTTCAATTCCAAAAATATTCTTTATTAAAACATATGCATTTATTGTTATTGGAATAAATATGCCCAACGCAGGAGTAGTAGGAGTACAACTCAGGCACCGAAAAAAAAACCAGGTTTTACCAAAGAGTAGTAGGATTTATTGTTTTTTTTTTTACCAAATATAAAGATATTCATTCATTCAAATTGATATAGTACATTGATGTAATACAAACTCAAAATAGCTAAAAACAAAAAGAATGAAACTGCAAACAAACTCACAGTATTCATGTTAATAGCATAAAACGGCAAATTACATATGCCTACAAATGTGATTATATTGAAGTGTCTGAAATACCCAAGCCTCCAGATCTGTAGCGTTGATGACACTAAAATCATTGATTGAATCTGGACTTGATCAAAATTTATCCTTCAACTAGAAAAAAATGAACACTGCATAAAAGACGGGAAATACACCGCACAAAGACGGGAAAACAATACACCGTACCAATACGGGAAAACAAAATCACATACACTAAGATGAGAAACGTAATATGTGTGAAAATCACTTATTTTGGTAAAAAAAGAAAGCAAAAACAATTTGAAAGGGTAATTTCGGATCAAAAATTAATCTTAAATCACACCTCTTTGATAAATGGAGAAGAAAAGGAGATAAATAGAGTTGAGAGTGGCGGCTGGAGAAGGAGAAGGTGGGATAACAAGAAAACAATAATTATCCCCAATTGGAAAGTAAATCATGTTTTTGACATATTTTAGAAAATTAAATGGCTTGTATTGTAAAAAATCGCCGATTGATTTACCAAAGAACAAAATTGTCACATTTCTATAGGACCACTAGAAAAACCAGGTTATAGCATTCACACTCACACATAATATAACCTTCAACTATAATATGAATTATGAAAGGCTTAAAATCATTTTTGTCCATATATATACGCAGAATTTTGGTTTTAATTTTTATATCAATTTTCATTTTAAATAAATCCCTGAATTAACTATTTTTTTGTTTTTGGTCCCTAAAGCTAAAATCTTCAAGAAAATTCGTAAGTTTCCTGCAGATTTTTCTATGAATTTTCGTGCGGAATTTTGTTTTAGGGACTAAAATTAAAATGTTTGGTTGATTCAAAGATTTATTTAAAACAAAAATCAATACAGGGACTAAAACCAAAATTACACGTACATACAGAGACGAAAATGATATTTAGTTATTATAAAATAATAGCATATACATAGCTAAAAAAAACATTGAATCATATTATACAGATCTTTTTAGAAGTTTAGGTAATTAAAAAGACCATGCTACTAGAAAGTCTTTTAAGTCTACTAAACATTCTTTTAATTATATTAGACTGACCTATTTAAATAAATATGAATAATATTATCATTAATCTATACATTGACTTGTTGAATGTAAAAATGTATATTATTATAAACTGTAATTGAAATATGACTTATATATTGTCAAATTCTGTAAAATATGATGGTAAATAACAAAAGTGAGTTTTATTTCATTGGTTTATTAGCTCATTAGCCTACTTAAATATAGGTATAATTACTTATATAATTATGTTTATATCAAATAGACTTTTAAACAGGCTAATTAGTTAGGCTCATGCTTTCAAAAGGTCAGGCTCATGCCTAAAATATATAAGCTTATAACAAACTACGGGATAGGCTTGGGCCTTCAATATTTTGACAGTTCAAGCTTATGTTTGACTGAGTCTAACTCGGCCCAGTCTAATATTTCAATCTCTTTAACCCATTATATATATATGGTTGGTTTTACACCAGTTTTGTTGTATATGTTTATTTATAATACCTTTTTGGGCCGTTTCCTACACTTTTTGTGTGGTTTGACTGAGTTAGGTTATGCCCCCTCAATCTTTTCGTAACCTTGTTTCTACTTTATATATCTATGGTACAGCAGAGGAATCTCCATTTTCATTGTATTTGCTTAAACAAATAAAATTTTAAATGATAGTAAAATATTGTGTAGAATAAATAAATAATTAAATAAACAAATAAATAAATGCTTATTTAGAATGGGATATAACATCATCACCACAAATAAAAATTTAATATCTTAATTTAAAATAAAATATATTGACTTCATAGAGTCTTACAATTATCTTCGTAAAAAAATAACATACATAATAACTTTTCAATATCGAATAAAATAAGTCAAGACCATATTATTAAACTTGGCATTAATCCAACAAACTTTAAAAGATCACCCTAGCATAGGTGAGATAATAATTTTCCACTTTATTCTCGGAACAAACCACTCGATACTACTACTCGGTCTTGTCTTAAGGATAGTGTCTGCATATAATTCGTAAAAGATAAACACGTAAAAAATATGGGGTGAGATAAGTTCCAAATTACTTATAGTGGTATAACAAATATAATAGATAGAAACAAATATGCAGAAATACTCCATCTAACCTTATTTATAAGTAAAAATTACTTTTTAGATTCATTAAACAAGTGACGTATTTAACTTTATTTGAAAGCTAGATACATCACTTATTCCATAAATCTAAAATGTGACTTTTGCTTATAAATAAAACCGGAGAAAAAATATTTTTTTGCTTATAAATACATCACTTATATGTACACCTAATTGTACAAAATATGTATATTAAATGCCATGCTCAGATTCAAAAAAAAAAAATGCAATGTTCATGCACTTTTATTTCTTAATTATACATGTTGTATCAATAAATTAGACTCAATAAAATATATTAGCAGTATATGGATGGTAAAAGAAGAAGAACATACTTCTAGCAGGGTCCGCCCATAGGCCGTGCAAGATAGCCAAACATTTTTCTTCCACCCCTATCAATCAAAAAAGAGGTTAAGTATATCCATGGAGAATAATTACATGATAAAACATACATTTAGTGCAGTGGCAAGGTGTAGTTTGATTAGCTTACTAAATCTTGTTTGATCCTCTGTTAGGCATTTGTGATGTTTTTTATTTTTTATTTTAATAAATATAAATATGAAAAATTAAAAAAATAGTTATGGGAAGTAATTGAACCTTGTACAATAAAATGGCAAATAAGGATAGTTGATTTTAAAAAAATTGGTAGCATAGATTTAGAAAATTTTAATGATATATATTAGTTCATAATCTATTTTAAAATGATTTTACTCAATAACTTATATAACTTCTCTACTTTTGTGTCAAAAAAAACTTCTCTACTTTAATCTTAAAAAAAATTACATTATACTGTTTCTTTGAAAATTAAGAATTAAATTATTGTACGAAATAAAATATTTAAAATTAAGTTGGATATTTTATTAATGATATTAGCTTGAAGTTTTTTTTTTACTTAGGTGTATTTTGTCATTATTAATTTTTATGTTAGTGATACTAAAAGATTTTACTCTTTTTAAATTTTTTTCTTAATAAAAACATTAGTTTTTTAGTAAAAAAAATTGACCTCCATTTCGGCGGGAGGGAAGAACCCACCTTGTATACTTCATAGATTCTCCAACAGAAATTAACAATCGCTAACGACGGTGAAAATTTCGTACCTATATAATAGTAACCCAAAAAAATTTCACTACTCAACTCTACGGCCATCTCATCGAATATATATGCCTTCTCATCGAATATAGTTTTAGAATCTTTTAAATCAGACATTTAGTTTATATCTATTTAGTGTGGTTTTAAAGTTCTTACGAATACATTTTCTTTGGTTATATAAGATTTTATTCTTTTATTTTCTTGATTAGCCAGATTTTTTGCATAGTTTTGCTTGGTTTCGTTGATTTAACTAGTGTTGGATATTTTTTGATAAAGAAGCATGACCCTTTGTACGGTATTTTAATCATATTTGGAGCTGTAGATGTCAATTTAGAGTTCTTGATCAATCATGCTTAATTAGTTCTAATCCTAGAATTAATATGTCATTAAAAAATTAGAGCAAGAATAATTTAGAGAACTTGGTTATATATAATTCTAAAACAAACTCGACCAAAAGGAGACTAATTCTAAGTCAGTTAATAATTTAACATAGAAGTCTGGTGAAACTCGTCTAAAATATTTTATTCTTATTAAATTTCAACCAATTTTATTTGTTAAAATTGCTTTTGCAACCAACTGAACCAGAATCTTTTGTTCAATTAAGTTTCAAATACAAATAGACAGGAAATATGATCATTAACTTCTAAAGTATTGTCTTACCGTTTTATTTACTACTTGCACAATTCAATACACTTGTCAAAACTGTCATTAAACTACATATACCCACGTATATAAATTTTTTATTTTATCAAGTAATCTAGTAATCTAGTCGTTGAATTTCATCGCTTAAATGTGAATAAATGGATATATCAGGGTTTGAACTCTACTATATATTATATGCAATGTCCCTACCAACTGACATAGTCTATGTTTGGTTTGGGTTCAGACACAATTGATTTTGACAGAATAGAGTTTGTTAGAATTGATTTTAACATAACTAATTTTAGCAGAATTGATATATGTTTTGATACAATATAATTACGTAAAAGTGAGTTAAACAATAAATTTCAGTGTAAAAATCAATTATATTTTAGAAAAATCAAACACTTTAAAATCACTTTAGAATCAATTATATACCTCTAGATTTACTTTTAAACTCGCAAGGATAACAAATTTATCTATCTATATTATATATAATTAGCATAGATTTTATATTGATTGCATTTACAAATTAAACTATCTAATCAAAATCTCTATGACTGCATATAAGGCATCTACAAACTTAAATTATTGTATTTTGTCCAAATCTAATCTAATCAAATTATGATGAGCAAGAAAATGGAAGAAGATAATAGAGAAAAAGATTTACTCTGTTAGGCTTCTACACCAACCTCCAAAGCATTTCATTATTGATCCAGCTTCAATAACCGGATATTTTTGAATGCATTCCTCGTCAGTCAGACACTGTGCTATAATGTAAAATAAGAATAATAAAAAATATTACTAAAATAAGCAAACAAATATTGTATATAAAATTAACAAAAATTATTATGAGAATGAGCTTACATTGACCAGCTCTTTCACTTTCACCACCTTCACCGAGGACTACGACAAAAAATAGGGAAACAACAAGGATCAAAATAAAAACTAATTTGATGGTTTGAGCCATTTCTTTTTCTATTTGTATATGTAAAAATATAAAATGGTTTGATCACTTTATATAGTATAATTATGTTATGTATACATCAATTAGGTAGTTTTTAATTATTATGTTATTGCACTTGATCTTTTTCTATGAATCATATTTGTCCCTTCAGCGCTTCGAGTAGATCTCTTTGAATATTTTTTTTGTATTTAGAATTTAATATTTTGTTTACGACATTTTATTATTATTTTTTATTTCTAATCTACCCTTTCATAATAGAAATAGGAAAAACCGAAATTAATTTTTTTTTCTTTTTGACAATAAACCAACCTTGTATATTTAGAGTATATTTTTGTGGATTAAATATATTTAGTCTCTAAAAAATGATGACCTTCTAAATTTAGATCTTATTTAATTTTTATTAAATTTTTAGTCCTATAATTTCTTTCTTGCATATAGTCCCTACTAAAATTAAAATTGGCTAATTAAAATTTAATATTTTTCAATGATTTTTTTATGAGCATGTTTAAAATGTCATATAAAGTTCATTTATTAAAATTTAGAATTTTTTTTAATGATATGAATCAAATCTGAATTTTGCAAATAGAAAAAGTTCAATATAAAAGTAATGAAAATTATGATCTAGAAATCAGATTTTGAGCTCGTTTTTTTTGGATGAACTATTTACGATGATCTAAACATACGTGCGAAAAAATCATTCAAAATGTACATGTTGATTTACAAGTAGGGATCAACATTGAGTGCATGATAATTACCTAGGGACTAAAAATTTAATAAAAATTGAATAGGGATTAAACTTAGAAGGTCACCATTTCATAGGGACTAACAATATATTTAACCCTATTTTTGCTTTTCTCGTAGGATAGCTCAAGTGGTAATAGCTGAGGGACATATGAATTGGATATGATGAGGTACAAGGATCAATTTTTAGATGGAGCAGCTTATCTTTCAGATGTATAATATATATTTTTTTAAGGGTTAATTACATTTTACCCCTCTATAAAATACACCAAAGTTGCAAAACCCCCCTGTAAAATTATTTTGTTGCGTTACCCCTCTGTAATATCAGATTCTTCATTTTACCCCCTAGGTCAAAGTCAAAAAATATGACGTGGCAGAATAATGATGTGGCAGGTGACATGGCGTGCCACGTGACATTTTTTATTTTTTTCAAAAAATAAATGCCAACCCAGTTTTTTTTATTTTTTATTTTTATTTTTAAAAAAAAATTAACTTTTTTTATAGATTTTTTATTTAGGGGCGATTTTTAGTATAATTTACGACGGTTTTATTATATTTAGCGGAGGTTATGTTACAGTGGTTTTATAATATTTAACGTAAATTTTATTTTGCAGCAGTTTAATAACCTTGCAAATAAAGAATTTATTATGCAAAGTGCACAGCTTATTTAGCGACTGTTTATAACCGCCGTTAAATTATAATAAAAACCGATGAAAAATAATGTGGATGCAAAATAAAATTTTATACTAGAAATTGATAACTCAGTTTTTTTTTGTTAATTTTATTTTTTAATTTTTAACGGAAACTGCCAACTAAACTCTTTTAGAAAAAAATTTGAAATTTTTTTATAGATTTATTATTTAGCGGCAGTTTCTAGTATAATTTAGTGACTGTTTATAACCGCCGTTAAATTATAATAAAAAACGACGATAAATAATGTTGATGCAAAATAAAAATTTATACTAGAAACTACTAACTCAGCTTTTTTTTTGTTAATTTTATTTTTTAATTTTTAACGGAAACTGCCAACTAAACTCTTTTAAAAAAAAATTTGAATTTTTTTTTATAGATTTATTATTTAGCGGCGGTTTCTAGTATAATTTGCGGCAGTAGTTATATTATAGTTAGTGGCGGTTTTATCATATTTAACGGAAATTTTAATAACCTCCTAATTTGCGGCGGTTTAATAACCTCAAAAATTAAAAATTTATTATGCAAAGTGCACAGGTTTATTTAACTATAATATAATAACCTCCGCAAAATAAAATATATGAGGTTATTAAACCTTTGCATAATAAATTCTTAGTTTGCGTGGTTTATTAAACCGCCGCAAAATAAAATTTTCGTTAAATATTATAAAATCGCCGTAACAAAACCTCCGCTAAATATAATAAAACCGCCGTAAATTATACTAAAAACCGCCCCTAAATAAAATATCTAAAAAAAAGTAAAAAAAATTTAAATTTTTTTAAAAAAATAAAATAAAAAAAATCTGAGTTGGCATTTGTTTTGAAAAAAAAAACCACGTGGCACGCCACGTCACCTGCCATATCATTATTCTGTCACGTCAGATTTTTTTGACTTTGACCAAGGGGTAATATGTAGAATATTTATACGATATTAGGGGTAAAGCAACAAAATAATTTTACAAGGGGGTTTTGCAACTTTGATGTATTTTACAGGGTAAGAGATGATCAACCCCTTTTTTTAACAAACCAAAATCATATTATGTAGTATTGGAATTAGTGGAATTCAACCCACATGTGAAGATTGAATTGAAAATCAGGGACAAAGATTATATTTGTTTTTAAGTTAGATATGTTTGAAAACATATGAAGATTTTATTTCTTTAAATTAGATATGTTTCAAACATATTGAGATTCTGTTTTATTTTGAAATATATTTGTTCCTATTTTCAATTGATATATTTTCCTATATATAGAGGTCGTTTCTTCATAGAAAAAACTTGAGAGAGAGAGGGGGGGGGGGGGGGGGGGGGGGGGTAACAATGATGTAGCTCCAAGAAAACAAGAATTGAAGGGTTTTGGAGACCAACACTAACTAGGAGTTAGAGAAATAACAAAGGGATTTTCTCTTGGTATAATTACTAGGGTCGGGGTATTACTGTTCATCTTGACAAACACTATAAATTGAGTTTCTTGGTCACGGGAAGAAACTCGAAATTAGGGTTGAGTAAGGTTTGAATATTATCTCTTGTAACTCTTATTGGAATTTCTTTGTAAAGTGACTCAAAGTATTATAGTGGAACGGAGGGGCTGCTCTCTCCCCTAGACTAGATCAGTTTGACTGAACTTAATAAATAATTCTATTGTGTTCTTTAACGTTTTCCGTTAGTTTTATTATTAATAGATATTTTACTTTATTGGTTGCTGGTTATCTATTGCCGTACACATCAAGTATCTTTATTGGTGTGAATGGTTAAAGAGAGACTAACTCGACGGATTAATAAAGTCATGGACCTTTTTAAGAAATTCACAAAGTCAATGACATATTTAAGAATAGGCTTAAACATCATTTTGGTTTTTGTATTTATGCGGAATTTTAGTTTTAGTCCATGTTTTAATTTTTTTTTAAATAAATCCCTGAATCAATCAAACTTTTAGCTTTTGGTCCCTAAAACTAAAATCTGCAGGAAATTTCACAAGTTTCTTGCAAATTTTCCTGCGAATTTTTATTTTACGGACATGAATCAAAAAATTTGGTTGATTCAGAGACTTAGCTAGGAACAAAAATCGATACAGGAACCTTAAGAATATCTTACAAAATCATAGACGGGCCTCTTTAAATCAGTTTTTAAAAACAATTTTTTAATTTTTGAAAATTGAAAATTGAAAATTTAAAAACTTGTTTGATAACTTGATTTTACAAAACTATTTTTGAAAACAGTTTTCTATTTATCACTTTTGGGAACTAAAAACTAAAACAGGTTTTACTAGTTTTGGTTTCCAGTTTTAGTTTTGGAGTGAAGAGAAAAACACAGAGAATTGGTATTGTTTTCGTTAATGGCATTCCTGTAATATTTTCTCAACTCTAAAACAGTTTTCAAGAACAAACTTTCAAAATTTCTTTTCTTTTCTTTTTCCTCCAAAACAGTTTTTTAAAAGTGATTTATAAAATTGATTTCAAAAACTAAAAAGCAAAACTCATTCAAACAGGCCCTAAATTTGTAGTTATTGAAATTTTTTCCTTTCGGTTTTACATTGATTCCAAACAATAAATTAATTATTGAAATTGTTGTTTTCCCTTTTCTAAATTTTCCTTATCTACCAAAATAAAATACACACACTTCTTAAATTAGACATGTCCTAATGTCAGTATACATCATGTTCGACAGAGATTCAATAACATACTGAAATATATCGATTTTACCTTAAACATATCGTAAAAAAGGACAATTAACAACACTTAGCCTTGTGTCACATACTTGAAATATATCCATTTTACCATGGCTGAATTTAACCTATAACACAATATTTTTCCACTACTAAGATAAAATAAATGTACAATACAATACCACTTAATCCCAAACTAGAACCCAATTTCAATCACTCTTTCCTTCTCCTAATATCAAGTGATTGATGAAACCAATGACAGAAACATGGTTAGTAAATCCAAAGTTAGTAGATTGAAGATTCATCCTACAAAGTCATGCAAAAGCTGCCCACCAATAAAATCTCGCCCGAATTGTCTATTCTGTAATGGAAAACCGCTCATGACGTAGCTATCAGGTTGAACTGCAAGACCAAAACGCTGTGCAGCGCTCATGTCAAAGCGCTCAGATAATCCGATTCCATGATTTTGATGAAGGCCAAGTGTCAGAGATACACCATGGCTTGTTGCGCCGTTATTCATCATGCTCACTCCAACACTGCCGACTTGTTGATTGCTTGAGATCGTCTGATTCAGCCCCGGCATATTGTGATATTCGTTTCTAGTTCGTTTATGTGCAACATCATGGAACTTGTCTGTCGAGGAAGATGGATTCTCAGCAATGTTGGTGTCACTGAAATTGTTCCTACTATGTTCTTCTCTTTGTGATGGTTCCTTTTGAGATTGTTGTGATTCAAGCATGTGTATTTCTTCTACCATTGGTTTCCAAAGCCTTACTCTCGCATTTATAAACCAATTAGATACCTGTAACAATACAGTGAATCCATCAAGCATGAAATGATGCAGAAAATGAAGTATTTTATCTTGAAATTTTTACCTGGTTACGAGATAGACCGGTTTGTTTAGCCAACATTAGCTTGTCGGTATCAGTAGGATAACTGTAACAAGAAACCAACAATGTATCAGTAGCCGAAACACATCTTATAAAATAGTTGGGATGTCCATATACCTATACATATATAGAGAGAGAGCGAAATTTAGAGACTAATATTAACAGAAAATTTATTTGTGACTGCGATCTAGACTTTAACATCAAAACAAAATTTGTATCACGACTGTAATGAAACCACAATTGAGGCTGCATCATGAGTATTTGACCATAATTCGCAATATCAACAACTATAAGATGACTTCATTTTGAAACGATGATTTTATCGCACCAACATTTCAAATTTAAAGTGTGTTTGGATGTCCAACACATGTAAGTGTCCAATAGCCACCCAATACTAACAGAAATGTAGTTGCATTCAATCACTAATAGTTTCATAAATTATTATTAGTGTCAATGTGACCATGTCATGTGAGACGTTCGTGCTTCAAAAGATACTATTGATTAATATGATTGAAATAACACTTACGGATGCAGAAAATGTTCAAACAACCATGCCCTGAGAACACTCACAGCACGTTCGGGGAGTCCTCTTTGAGGTCGCCAAACAGGTTGTTGAACGTGCTCTAGAAATGGTCTTTGGCTGTAAGGGTTTCCATCACTGTTACGAAACCTTGGAGACTCATCCTTTCTATTGCTTATCTGAAAATTAGACTTACTGATATACAGAAGCTGTTCGGTAATCACATTCTTCAAGCAACGGAAATGTTTGGACATGGCATTTACAGCCAAACTTGCGTACGGTGCTGCATTACCAAGGCCGGCAACATATTCAAATGAAGTTATTACTGCATGAATCTGCTGATAGTACTGTCTGTATCTCCTACAAACCTGTTCATGATTGAAAAAGAAGAATCATCAAACGATTTGACTTAATTATCATTAAAGGATTACAGAACAAAAAGTCTGCGCTGTCTATTTCGTCCTGAAAAATCGGAACTCATAAATTGCTAATGCAAGATTGAATTCCAACCATCTTAAGAATTATGATGTAGATGTATAGATAGATATATACCAATATGGTAAAAACATAACAGTATTACATTCTAATGGGATATGTATCTTCCACATTCATCTTCTTTGATGCAATCCGATGATCAAGAGACAGTAAATGATCGAACTGATAATTTATTTATGTATTTGACAAATATATGATAATTTATTTACAGACATATGAAAATGATTCTACACTGTACTTCGTCCGACTTTAATTAAGGAGTTAATTTCTATTCCCTCCATCCTAAAACAAGTATCGTTTTAAGAAAGAATTTTTGTTCTAAAATAAGTGTCATTTTACTTTCTCAATGCGAACATTAGTTAATTGGATAATGCTCATTGTTACGAACTCTAGAAACGAAACATACGACATTATCCCATTTGTTGACTTGCAATACCATACAGCCATGATTTCTGTTAAATACATAATTAATAATTTTTTTTTAAAACAAACACAATGGATACTTGCATTTCTTGTGTATTTTGCGTCGTACTATTTAGCAATGCCCTAATTAATTTATTCTAATTTTATCTTCAAATTAATATTGTGTGGACTACTTTCAAATCAGTATATCCCACTATGTATTCATGACAATTGTTAATAGCCAATGATTAACAAGGAAAATTTTGTAAAACTATTGTACCTTTTCATTTATTTACTGTTTTTCGTAATCTATCCGAGAGAACCAGTACGAGATGAAATTCCGAGATTGAAAATTGCGCAACGCATTTACATTAGCAAATCTTTTCCGTATTCAATTCTATCACTTAGATGACATGCAAATATCGAGTATCCATAATTTCAGATGAATATCAAAGCAAGCCGATCAAAAAGGAAGAAGAAAAACAACTTTAAGGGAAAAAACTGTAATCAACATGTGTTAATTACTTTCATCTTTGAACAAGATGATCATATCAAAACACACTTTTTTGGAGTAAAAATCTTTCTAATGGATTTCCTTCAATCAATTACTTTACATTACCAATCTTCAGCATTTATTCCCTCTCATCAATACTTTTTGAAAAACATAATCCAATTCATCAAACTTATCTCAAAAATGCATTAATCTTAATGCAAAAAGCATAGAACAATGGTTACTGAGCTCATACATAGCTCATAGATACAACATAAACTAATAAACTATAAGTACTATACACACTTCATATATGCAATCCATATGTATAAAGATGAAGTGCTAAGTACTTGTTGTGGTGGCAAGTGTGAGTAAGTCCTACATTACTTAGAAAAGTGGAGGTTGAACACTTTAGAAGAGTGTGGTGTCCGACACTTATTTCGATGTTCTTAAACCCAATGTGGATGATCCCCCTCGTGTCCCAACAGTGGTATCAGAGCCAATAGTTATAGATCGGGCTCCTTATGTCGAAAGTCTTCCTGACAAAGGTGTGGTCAGGCGGCGGGTCTCGTGTGCAAGTGGCAACGGCGGTACAAGTGTATACGGTTGGATGGCAACAGCGGTACAAGTGTATATGGTTGGAAAATCTTCCGCATGAGGGGTGACATAAAAGAATAGAAAGACTCACACTTGAGGGGGAGAATGTTGTGGCAAGTGTGAGTAAGTCTCACATTGCTTAGAAAAGTGAAGATTGAACACTTTATAAATGGGGGACGACCCATAAAATCATTGCCTTAAAGTTTTGGGTAAGAGTGTGGTGTCCAACAAATGTTCTTAAACCCAATGTGAATGATCCACCGGCTGCCCCCTCGTGTTCCAACAGTACTAACCCCCAAAATAACCATGATTAACAAGAGATTAATTTTTATGCACTAATGGTGTAGCAGAAAATGTAGATATGTGTAGAAAGTTTTACACCGTTAACATGTACAAATTAAATCCAATTAATAATGATTAACCAACTTTTAAATGGCCAAAACAATAATTCTAGTAAACAACAATCAAGAATTAAGAACTCATTATTTCTTCTACCAAAAACAAACAGAACTCATTATTTCAAAAACAAAATTTATCAAAAAATCAGACCAAAAAATATATCAAAGAGTGTTCCACCACCATATCTCAAGTTTGTAGCACCGTTGGTGAGTTAAGGATCTCTAAAAAACTAAAATATATAATCACTTACTAACATTTGTAAATAAAAAATATTGAGTTCAAAAAATAAAAAATTAAAAAGTTTAATTCACATACATCATGACATCATCAATTTAAAGATTATTTACACAATTAATTAATAATATATGTTAAATCATTAATCATATTTTACTATAATCATATCTGTTTTAAAATCACACATATGATTAGTTTATATCTATTTATAGCCTGGATATCTGAATTTAGTGGCATTGTTTTGCATATTAGACGATTTATGCAGTCGATTACAACTTTGAGATTAAGTTTATCTATCGTCAAGCAAATAAGGTTGCTCATATAATTTAGTTAGAACAGTCATTTTGTATGCTAGGCGACAAGTTCATCATTAGGTTCCTCTTTGTATCGTCTTTATTTATGGTATGAGTTGAGCTTGTTTGATTCACATAAAAAAAATCTGTTTAAGCCCTAAAACATTTAACACTTTGACAGTGTGTCAAAATTTAAACTCAAAATGAATAACACCATATGTATGAAGACCCATTTCATGTAATTTTATGTTTTTGGCTCAGTAGTTTACTGGATAAGCTCGCACATTTTAATTGTGGAGAAATGTAGAATTTTAGGATCGAACTAGGTCACTATATATCAATAGCAGCTATCATTTTTTATGTAATTGAAAATAAAAATTGCATCCTCTAGTTAAAGGAAGGGGCTCTAGTAGTCTAGAGTTTGGGGCGAGTTCTGGCATAAAGTGGTTTCAGTCTCTTCTTAAACGTTGTCGCAGGAATCAAATTGTGATCCTTCCTACCAAATTTGACGTCAGTCACCATTGGACCAACTATCATTTTGTGTAATTGCAATTTTCAATGGTAGTCTAGAGTTTGGGGCAAATTCTGGCATAAATTGGTTTTAATCTCTTCTCAAACGTAGTTACAGGAATCGCACTGCCTTCCTACCAAGTCTGACGTCAATCACCACCGAACTATATTGTTCGGTGTAATTGCAATTTTCAATTGTCTAGTATATTAACATATCAAAAAAGAAAGAAAAAAAAATGTACCTCATCAAGCACGGTTAATAATCTAGACTTGTTATTCCTACCCTCATTATTTCCATCATCAACTCCATTACTCTCCTGACTAAGATTTTCCATCAAAGATCCATCAGCAGCAGCAGCAATACTTTTCTCAGCACGAACTCCAACATCACATATCTCATCCAATAATTGCTGAGCAGGTTTCAAAAACCTCGATCCCTTCAAAACAGAAGCATAACCAGTAAATGGTCCTAATGGAACATTGTTCCTAGAAACATGATCAACAACACAACCATAACGCTGAAGATGATGAACATTCATCTGATTCAGATTATTTTTGTCTGATGATAAAGATAAAGATAAAGGTTCAGCCTTTAACAACATTACTTCATTATTACTAGTGCTACTACTACCAACATCGTTGTTGTAACCATGGTTGAATATTAATTCACGATGGTTTTGTGGTTGATAAACAAAAGGGTTAGTGTTAATAACCTCAATTGATGGATTACTATTACTATTCATAACATTAACACTATGGTTTTGGTTGGTTGTTGAAGGTAAGAAAACTGAAGAAATGAGTGAAGATTCATAATGAGAAGGTAAAGATGTGTAATTTGAGTGAAGGGTTGTTGAAGATTCAATGAAATTTAGTTGATTTTGTGGTAAAAATCTAAGCTTTTCTCTTCTACTTTGTTGTGGGATATGGTAATTTTCATAACCCTCTTGAGCCATAATAAAAACAGAAATTTTTTAGAAAAATATGAAAAGGGTTTAGTTTGTTTTTTGAAGAAGAAAGTGATGATGGAGATTGTGAAATTGTGAAAAGATGTAATAGTAATGATGAAGATGATACGTGAAAATGTTGAAAAGGGTTAATGGGATATGCTGAAAATGCACACAAACTCATACACACAAGTTTCTTTGTTTCTCTGTCCTATGAATGAGGTAAGAACAGTGTGAGTGAGTACTGTACTGTGGTTTCTTTCTATTGTTTGTTTTTCTCTATTTGTATTGGAATGTGTGAGTGTAAGTTGATGATGATGATGATAATACATTGGGTTTTGAAATGAACCGGCTATTTCCGGTAATAATTGAAGTATGCTTCTTCTGTGTGTGTTTCAGATATTTCTGACAGTCTGGGTTTCTGAGTTTTGTCGTCTTCATATGCTGTTATAATTTGCAAAGGTGTTCGCGGTGGAGTTTAGTTCGGTTTTATATATAAAAATCATTTTGAAAATAAAATTGCATGTGGTTCGATTTAATCGGTTCAATAATAATTGATGTTAGATTTAATAAAGAGATTTACGGTTCGATCTCACAACTGTATTTGAAAGAGAATTTAAAGTACTTGATGTCAAAACTTGTTCCAATTGTTTAAGGTGAAAGACTTAAAGTTTTTTACCATGTACAAATTGTCGAAAACATTATAACCACTACGAATATTATAAAATTTTCTGTTGGATTAGAATTTTATATTATATAGATCATCCATTTCAAATTTTACCAAAAAAAAAGGGAAATGAGTTAATGTTCAGGTTCGAATTCAGTGCAGGTGAGTTGGACTTAGAGCATCATTATCCAAGAATCCATATTCGTTCTTTAAATGAGTCCCACTTATTCTTTTATTATTATCTCGCACTTCCCACTTATTTAAGTAACTCAATCATATTTTTCAAATATCTATACAATTCATCAAAAACTCTCAAATGGGTCCCACTAGACCCTACAATTTTTTCCACACTTTTATTTTACATTAATTTATAAAAATGTCTAATTGAAATAAAGAATTCAAATAAATCAAAACACATTAAAAAGAATACAACATATATTTAAAATAAATCAAAATAAAATTAAAAACATATAAAAATATATTAAAAAACACAATACATGAGACAAATAACTTGTAAGAAAATACATTAAAATAAATTCTTAAACATTAAAATAAATTACTAGCACAAAATACATAAAAAAGATAGATTTAAAATGATTTTTAATTGTGATTATTCCCGTGAGTCAAAACGTTCCCATATATGTTCTATCAAGTCATGTTGAAGTTGTCGATGAATTTACCTATCACGAACATCAAATCTTCTGCGTAAAAAATCTTGAAAATTAATATTAGAATTATTTGGTAGTACACTCGAGTCACTGCCAAGATGATCATAAGAATAATCAAAATTTCCACTATATGCGGCGCATTCATCTTCAACAATCATGTTGTGTAGTATGATGCATGTATCCATTATACGCTTAAGTGCATCCAGATGCCAAGATCGAGTCGGGTTACATATGATTGCAAATCGAGACTGGAGAACTCCAAATGCACGTTCAATATCCTTTCTTGCGCCTTCTTGGTGTTGGGTAAACAATTTTCTCTTATCACCTTGTGGCATTGAGATACTTTTCACAAATGTTGCCCATTCAGGATAAATGCATCTGCTAGATAATAACCCATTTTGTATTCAATACGATTGACCTTATAATGGACCGCATGAGCTCGCCCATGTAGAACATCGTTGAAGACATTGGATTGGCTTAGCACATTGATATCGTTGTTTGAACCCGCGACTCCAAAGAATGCATGCCAAATCCATAAGTCCTGTGAAGCCACTGCTTCGAGCATAACAGTGGGTTTACCATGATCACCTCGAACATATTGTCCTTTCAATGCAACTGGACAATTCTTCCATTCCCAATGCATACAATCAATGCTCCCTAACATATAAGGAAAGCCGCGTGCCTCCCCTATTTGCAGTAGGCGTTCGACATCTTCATTGGTCGGCCTTCGCAAATATTGTGCCCCAAATACGTTGATTATACCCCTTGTAAACTTATCAACACATTTTAGTGTTGTGGTTTCCCCAATTCTTAAGTAGTCATCTACACTATCAGCAGATGTTCCATATGCCAACATACGTATAACAGCAGTGCATTTTTGTAGCGGTGAAACACTTGATCTACCTGTTGCATCAACTGTCGCTCGAAAATATTCATCATGTTGACCAAGAGCATCAACGATACGAAGGAACACATGTTTATGCATTCTGTACCTTCGACGAAATTGCTCATCCGTGTATACCGGAGCTTTTGAAAAATAATCATTGAATAATCGATCATGTCCATCTTCACGATTCCTCTCTATATTTCTTCTTGGACGCCTGGGCCTATTAGAGCTTGTGGCTTCCTCTTGTGCTTGACATTCGTACAAAAGCCTCACAATTTCTTCATCCGTATCATCATTCATAAAATCCATGAACATTTTTGCTATGTGGGAAGAATTGGAAGGATCCATATGAAAAGAAGTTTGATATTGAGTATAAGATGTTAACAAATTGAAGAGAGGGAATGTGTTGGCTTAATTTGCATGTGCTCTCTTATTTATAGAGATATTTGGAATAACGGTTAGTTTGAATAACAGCTAGTTTTTAACGGTTAGTTTGAATAACGGCTAGTTTGAATCACAAATAATTTGAATAGTATATATCAGTATATATAAGTACATGGAAATAATATATATGAAAATTAATCATTTTAATTTAACATAGATATATATAAAACTTATCAACGCATTATAAGTACATGGCATCTTGATTATTCTCGTAACAAATTTAAATTTGCATTGCTACACATATAATCATAAGAATTAGTACATATTTTTTTGACAAGATAAAAATAAAAATTAACTACATATTTAATGGCATAATTATATAAATACTAATTATGATAATCTAAAAACTATCTAACATATATAATTATATCAATTAAGTCCATATTTTTCTCTACTTATGTCGCACAACATTTCATGAGCTTGTAGTTGTCTTTCATTCATATTTGATGTATCCTTTGAGAGTATTTGTAAATCATCGATCTTCAACCTTTCCTTCTCCATCTTGAGTTTTTCTTCCTCAATACGTGCCCAATTACGTGAAAACTCCGACTTTATGACAACTTTTTTTTTTAAGTCATCTTGCAAATCATCAATTTTTTTCCTTTGAGATAGACGTTTCCACAACCTTTTCTTTTTCCTTCCTTTTGGCCGCCTTGGCCGCCTTTTGACCCATTGGTCGACGACGTAACGAAGCAGGTGATGGTGGATTATATTTGTTGCTCGTTGGTGTTGGTGGATTAGAAGATGACGAATATGCTCCATTTGATGAATTTTTTGTTCTTTTTGCGGAAGGCTCCGTTACACCGGCAAGCCATTTAGGTTCATGTTTCAATAATCTCCATGCATCTACAAATGTGAAGTGTTCACGATCATCGTCTTGGTGAAAAATCTGTTTTGCAGTTGAAATTATGTCGTTCTCTGAACACCCACTTTTGTGTGTAGCTACAGCTTGTTGATAGCACCCAACAAACTTTTGAACAGCGGAATTTATTTTGTGCCATCGACTTTTTAGTGATACCGATGTCCTCTCTACATCATTCTTGTCGCGATACTTGTTATAAGCTTCACCAATCCTCTTCCAAAAACTTTCTCCTTTTTGATCAACTCCAACAATTGGATCCTTTGAAATATTGAGCCATGATTGAATGAGGAGTTCATCCTCCTTTGATTGAAACCTTACTTTCGGCGTACCCACAGCCGGTGTGGATCGTACGTCTTCAACAAGATTAATAGTATCCAATCCACCTTGAGTGCTAAAAGGTGGTGTTTCGAGCACTTGATCATTTGATTGTAAGCCACTACTATCCATTTGTACCCCATGAGGCATAGTTGAGTTAGTTGATTGAGATGGAAATTGTGAGTATTGATATGGATAAGGTATATGATATAAGAAATTTCCAAAGTGTGGGTTATTTTGTGGATTTGGAATAAAAAGAGAATTTTGAAAATTTGGGTTGTTTGGATGTGGATTTGAGGAATTTTGTTGATTTGAGATAGGAGGATTATCACAATTTTGCAAAAAATTGGACCAAGATTTATTGTGATTGGGATTCATTGAAAAAAAAAATGTGTAGAATAAAATAAAAATTACTAGAAGATGAAGTAAATAGTTCAAAAGTAAATTAGATGAGTAAGATAAATTATGAGTGAAATATTTTATGAAGTAATTTGGACACAATATTTGAGTGAAATATTTTATGACCGTTACATTTTATGACCGTTGCATATTTATTGAAGTAGTTTTATTTTTATTTTTATTTTTTTTATGTCAAAGTCATTTATTGCCAACAAAGCAAGAGAGGAACGTTGCTCTGTTCATGAACGTTGCAAAATGATGCACGTTCTTTACTTTCCAAATATCAGTCCTACTCTGACACAATGGCATTGAAACTAGTGTAGGAACTCAAAATTTCAGCCGATAATCATGCTCTTAGACAGACTCATTTATGACTCATGCTCTGTTTGTTTGTTCATAATTATGATTTTTTTTTAAATAAAAAGGAAGATCCATGCGGCCTAAACCGTTCAGAAATACCTATGACACATTAAGATCCAGGCGGCCTAGACTGCCAATTAAAGTGTTAGTTTCGTCTGTTCAATTTACTGAAGGTTTAGGCCGTGTTGAAATTTTTTAATGAGCAATTTTCCATCCAAATTTGGCCGTCACTAGGCCCCCTAGAAATTAATTTTTATAGACAGTTTTGACTATTTAGTGGAGGCTTTTGGTAAGTGTCCAATTGAAAGTTTGATGCTAATAACTCTATCATTCAACAAGTTATTTTTTGTGTTAAGCTATGAAGTCTTTGAAAACACAGGAATAACAAAATGTGGAATGACTCTTTAGAAAGAAATTAAGCGAATAATTTACTCTTGAATTGAAAGAGTGCTCAACAGGTGCATAATGTGTTAGACTACTTGGCTACTCACTTAAAAACGGGAGTTGAATAAGTGATCAAAAAATCAAACGACGGTTTTTAAAATTTAAGCGCATGGAAGCACACGAATCGTAGTCTACAATGCACCCAATTTGACTAAAGGAAAAATTGTATTACTCCCTTGAACCAATTACGATAAATTGAATCTAATTAAGTGTGGTATTATCAATCAATAAAATTGGAATTAAGCCTTTATAGAAAATATTGAATTTACAATATGCACAAGTGTTCAATTGAATTATAAAATTCGAGTACCAAGAATAACTCAGACGAAAACCCTTTTTGAACCCATTGAAAGAGTAGATAAATTGGAGATTGAAGATTGAATGATGATGAAGAACTTAGAACCAATAAACCCTTTGATCCTAAATTCCTTCAATTAAAATCAAAATTCTGTTTTTAACTTGTTTCTCACACTTTACAATTTCACCCCATATTGCTATTTATAGTAAAAATAGTATCGAGTAAATTTTGACACTTTCTAACATAAGTGTATTGATACATATCAGTATGTATTGATACATCTTTAATGACAGCAGAATTTTTTTTATGTTTTGACTGATATGTATCGATACATACAAATGTGTATCGATACACATAAAGCTTTCTGTTGAAAATTGATTTGATATATATCGATACAAGTTAGTTTGTATCGATACATGTTGAGCTTCAGTCAAAATATTTTTCTCTGGTACATATGTATCGATCCACATATTAATTGTATCGATACAAATTGTTCTAAAACAATATATGTATCGATCCAGATACTCTGTGTATCGATTCAAATGACCTGAAACTTGATTTTTCAAAGTTTATAAAGCATTTTCGCTGTCAAGTCATGTTTAATTACTGCCAAAATGTATTCTATAATATTTTCTCGCGTTTTGACAATTATTAGAATTTGGAGGGAAACTAGTGCATTTACATTCTTCCCGTTTTTGATAGTTGTCAAAACCAATTTCTTAAGCTACCTAAAAGCAAATAAATAGCAAGCATGATACAAACGCAAACATCAAAGCTAATATACCACTAGAAAGCTCCCCTTGAGTTGATATCGATCGCACGTGAAGGTTTTCATTGCTCTTTAGCTTATGCATGCATTCTTCTCTCCCCCTTTGACAATATAAAAAAGAAGACAAGAATACACAAAATGAGAAATATCAAAATTCAAATATTTTAAAATTGGTCATATTGTGCACTTACATTTGTCGAAATGCACTTTATGACAAACAAACCATATCAATTAAATAAAACAAGATATCCAAAATGTATTCTAATGACGAATAACCAAAAATCATGGCATATATGGCATGTAGAACAACAAGCCAATTATTAAAATCAACATATCAAGACATAAGAAATAATAAAACTTGTACATATCCAACCATACATGTAAGATATCATATAACGACACCAAATATACATATATAGAACTTATCATATGAACTAATATATCATTTGTTTATGATTTTTTTCATATCCCCATTTTAAACAAATGTGTCTTAAAAACTTATCAATATTTTCAAGCGAAAATTTTGAAAATGGAGAATTTGACATTAATCATGACAAACATATTAATTTTTGATATATATATATGAACAAAATGTACAAATTTAAAGTAGAGGATAATGAATAAAGTTGAGATAGAAATATTTCCTTAAGAGTCAAGTGTAAGAGGTGATCAAACTCTGCAATTTTCGTAAGTGTTGAGTCAAATTTGTTCTCATACCTCTATGCCGCTTTTGTATGTCTTGAACGTTATCATTATAAGTGTGTCTTTCAATGGTTCAAGACATTTCCTAGAAACTTAAAATATTTGAAAAGGTCCCCCATTTTCGTTAGGTCTTATGTGGTTAGTACAAACTTTGTTGGACTTAGCAATCCACTGCATCATGATTTTTTATACCAAATTTTTTCTTGTTTGACACTTTACAATAATATGTCCCTTAGTACAACAATTTCTAAACTGTCTAACTGATTCGTCTACTTGTGAATTGGCTATTACAAGTAGCGGGTTTCAATGTTGTTTACCTTTTAAAACTCGCTACTTACAGTAGAGACTTTCAATTTTGCTTGCCTTTAAATATTCTCTACTTATAATAGCGAGTTTCAACATACATATTCTTTTAAAACTCGCTACTCCAAATAGCGAATTTCAATTTACTGTAACACAATATTTTATTCAAGTCAAAACTCGCTATTAAGTGCTTACATCTTTGTATAGTCACACACAAGTGCTTAGACCACCCACAATGGGGTGTTTACACCCCCTGTTGAGAGGCAAAAAAGTATTAAAATAATAGAGAATCTGTGATTTCTGGAGAGAGAAGATTACCAGAGTAATCAGCCAATGAACCTGACACGCAGGCCACGCGGCGCGCTGTCATTCGGCCAAACCCGGCGCGTGCAGGCCACGCGGGAACAGAGCGCGTGAGGGCCAGAGGGTACGCGGGAAGAGAAATGGAAGTGGATAGAGGTGACACGCGGCGGATTGTTATTGGCTGGTGCAATTTTAATTGTATACTTATCTTTAAACTCAATTATTTCAGTGCAAATTAATTTTTTATTTTTTCACCAAAATTCGTAAATTTTTTTTCTATAAATAGAGACTTGGTTTATTTGATTTGGACACAGAAAAAAAATTCGAATTTTTCACTCTTTAATCATATTATTAGTGTTAATAAGTTTAAGTGTTATTTTTTAGTAAAATGAATCCTAATAGATCTTTCAATAAAAAAAATTATTTAAATAAATTTTGTTAAGTGTTTATTATTGTAATTTAATTTTAATCGATAATTGTAATTTTATTTAATTATAAAAACAAAAATTTAAATTTAAATAAGAATATGAAATAAAAAGTGGTGGGGTAGAGAAAATGGTAGGGTAAAATGTTGAATGAAAAATAATCATTGGAGAGATTAAGAGTTGAGTGTGTGTTGAATGATAATGTAGAGTGTAAAAAATGATATTAAAAATGAGAATAATGTTGAAACCATTGCATGTGGATAGTCTTAGATGCCCATTATCAAATGAAGCTGAACTATGAGCTATATATTGCTCTAGTCCACTCAAAAATTCTACATCTATCACTCACACATCGAATTGAAAGTTTACATTACAAATCCAATAATACCTCAAAAAAATAACTTGAAGTTGATCAACATATACATTGCAAATCACTAGCCAAAAATAGTGTTAATTAATGTGCATTAATTTTCTACAACACACAAAGTACAACCGGATTAATTTAATGCACGTGGGTATGGCCATTTTGTTTCACCATTTGGTAGAGAAAAATCTGACTAAACAGTATTGCAAATATGTTCATGAACCGTACGTACAGTCAGTAGCATTGGAAAGGAGAATTTCAGAGGTAGAAGAAGCCACGAGTTTAAACAGTAACAACAAATAGTAGTCTAACACGGACACATGACATGTTAGTGCTCATAATAATAATCATCATAACAAGTTATTTACCTAACACAATTAATTAAACTTCACTGTCCATGTGAAGATCTTTTGCTTAAAAACCGTAACAGAGAAAGATAGAGACTGAACTAAGATTAATGAGCTGCGTCGTTTTCCAACTGAACTAAGATTCTGTAATTTGTTTGCTTTTCAAAGAGTTTACGCAATAAATTTTTTGATTCTATTATTTGTAGGATTTTTTACCGGTATATCCCCCTTTGAAATCAAATATACCAAACTGTCCTACTTTAAAAAAAAAATTACCTATCTATCCCAGTTTTGAATTTTTGTACCCATGCAGCCATGGGGGGTGGCGAAATGTAAGATATGTTGCAGAACCGGGGCCCACTCAATAAGCCACATAGTGTGGCGAAATTGGCCCACTATTTTTTTTTTTCGTTTTACATTTTTTTTTTCATAATATATATGATTTAAATTTTTTTTTTAAAAATTATCAAAAAATTTATAATATTAATAAATTAATATGACAAAAAAAATAATAAAATAAACACTAAAATTTAAAATTTATTTAAAAAAACACAAAAGTTAAATTTATTTTTATAAATTAATAAAGAGTAAAATTTAAAAGATATTACATCACTATTAAATATATATTTAAGTGCCACATTGTCGAGGTCTAACAGTTCGACGTGGTCCACGACGTGATTGTTCTTGTACATTTTGTGGTTGCTCTTGTATATTTTGTGGTTGTTCTTGTTCTTGTTGTTGTTGTTGTTGTTGTTGTTGTTGTGGTTGTTCATTTTGTGGCCAGGAAAATCAAGAGGCTGGGAGGTGGGTCGATAATATTCCTAAAGAACAATGAACACAATCTTATGATAAAGGTTTTCGATGGGGTCACATGACGACCAACCTTGCTGAGTCTATGAATTCTGTTTTAAAGGGTTCTCGAAACCTCCCTGTTACAGCTTTGGTGAGGTCGACATACTACAAACTGGTAGATACATTTTGCAAGCGGGGAAGACAATGGTACGCCGTGTTGAATTCTGGACAACCTTATACAGAAAAATGTAAGAAGTTCATTACTGAAGCGGTGGAAAAGTCCAACAGTCACACGTCACAAATTTTGATAGTCAAAATCATACTTTCTCTGTTCAAGAAACATTAGACGAGCATGAGGGTCGACCTTTGCGACATTGCAAGGTTGATTTGCTTAATCATTATTGTGATTGTGGGAAATTTCAGGCATTGCACATGCCTTGTTCCCATGTCATTGCTGCTTGTTCTAGTGTTCGTCAAGATTATCAAGGCTACATATCTGACAAATACAAAGTTAACACTGTGTTTTCCGTCTACAATGAAACTTTTCAAGTAGTTCCAACCACTGAACTTTGGCCTCAATACGAAGTAGGGCTGTGCAGATCTAAATGACCCGACCGAAAACCGAGATACCCGCACATAAAATCATGCAATCGGGTGGGTTGAATCGGGTCACGGGTGTGCGGGTTGTTTAAATTGAGTTAATACGGATATTGTAGGGCGGGTTCGGTTCTCAAAATATGTTTTCATCGGAGACCGAATCCGACCGAACATGAGTATATAGTTTCATGAATATTGAAATTTAAACTCTGAATTGACAGGTTAGAACCTAAAAGCTGCAGAGTGACTCTCAATTAATGACTCTCAATTAGACACATATGCCAGTGACTATGACATGTGCCTGCTTCTAATCTTTGGGAAATGTAATAAAATAAACTTTTGAAAAAATACTAGTAAAAGACCCGTGCATTCGCACGGGTCGCGTAATATTATAGTAATTATACAAAAGTAAATTATATTGATAATATTATAAAATATTTAAAGATACTAAATGAAAAGTATTAATATTAACATAATTTTCTATTAAATTAATTAATAAGTAAAAAAAAATTGTTAAATATTAACAACGAACCCGTTGTATATTTTATTTATTTATGTTTGCGAAATCAATATTATATGAGGCTATGAGCTGCTTAAAAATATATACTGATATGAGAAAGTCAATATAATAAAATTTTAAAAACTCATTATTATATTTTCAAAATATCAATATTGAATATATTGTTTATATTAATTATGTCATTATTTTATATGCAAAACACAGTTATATGTTACCACCGTGCCCGTTGAGGGTTCTATATGTATCGGAATGAGATGCATAAGAAATGTACTAATATGAGAAAGTCGATACAGTAAAAAAATTTAAACGCATTATTTTTTTTCAAAATATTAATATTAGTGTAGTGTCTCTTCATAAAAATAAATTTTATATGAAAAACACCGTTAAATATTTATATTACTCATTGCAAGTTTTAAGTCTTTATATTTATGAAAACAAATGTTTGTATACCGATGTGAGAAAGTCAAATTCATGACTATTTTATGAATGAAAAATATCCGAATCTTTTTACTAATTTTAGTAAAATTTTATTTATTTTATGTCAAAAAATAAGTAAAATATATGTATCACTCCCGTTGTAAATTTTATGTACTTATATTAACGGAAATATATTCTTATGTATTATTGTAACTGATATATAAAGTCAATATATGATAAAATTTAAAATTTATTTGCTAAATACCAGCTAAATTTTGATCCATATTATTTTTAAATAATTTAATAATTGAAGATGATTTAGGATATAAAAAAGTTAATTATTTTTGTAATTGATATATAAAGTAATAATTAGGGATATATTTAAGAAAAATATAATAATTTGTATAAAGGTCTATATTTAAAATATAAATATTTTTAAAAAAAAAGTGATTAATTATAATTAGGGAGGAAAAGAGTGTATATTTTGGTCCTTACCATAAAAAATTGAGTATATATTTTACATTTTTCTGTCAAAAAGTATACTCCCTCCAGTTACTATTATAAGCAAAAAAAACTCTTTAAATTTTGGTCACTATTATAAACAAAAGTTAACTACTTTTAAAATAATTAATATTACTATTTCAAATATACCCTTATTTAATTCTACTACTAATTTTTATTTCAATTATTCCATGTTATGATTTGGTATTTGTGATTTAAAAGGGCAATACAATAAATTTAACATATATCTACTACTACAATAAAAAAGTTAATTGTTTTCAAAAAAATATTTATCTTTTCAATAAAATTGACTCTCTTTTTAAGGCCAATACAGTAAATTTAACACAAATATTTATCTTTTCAAAAAAATTTACTCTCTTATCTTTTTTATAACTAACAACCAATAAAAATTATTTTTACATATTTTCATACAACTTTCTTCTTAAATATATACTACTCAGTCTCAAAATATAAGAGAAAATTTATCAAATAAAATTAATGTATCTGGACCAAATAACATATTTCTAATCATTATGTTTTATTTTTTTAATAAGTATAATTTTATTTTTCTTCTTATAATATGAGATGGAAAGAGTAGAACCCAAAGAATATTTTTATTTTTTATGTACAAAAAAAAAAGAATATTTTTTATTTGATCGGATTTAAATGCCAAATCCTAGATGGCTTGATTATGAAAAACTATAGAATTGATGATATAAAAATTGAATTCCTTATAAATTAGAATTGGAATGGTATTGTAGCTTCCATAAATGAACACGGAACAATCATGTATTGAGAGAGCTTGCAGACATTGAAAATGCTGCCTATTTAATTGATTGCCTTGTTCCAATTGCAGTAATAATTACGGTATTCGGTAATTAAAATATACATAATAATTATTAGAATTAACATGACAAAAAGACAAAAGAGTCCCCAAGTTTAGTGAGATTGTAAGATTATGAAGGGGTATTAAGGAAAATTTATATGTAATTAACTTTTTTATTGTAGTAGTAGATATCATTACTTTTACTGTAATAGATGTAATATAATAATAATAAATAATAGAGAGTATTGTATATAGTAGACTATAGAGGTACCCTTTCGTTTTCTCTTCTTCCTAATCCAATATCATTTTTCATTGTAAAATACAGCAGCAAATTTTCATGTTTTATTTTTAGAGTTTTTCCATAGTTGGTGGTTGACCATTTATTAGTTTTCCTTTCAACAACATGTTGATTTTTTAGCTTCTTTGTTTCATACTTTTTTCCTTCTTGTTCTATTAGATTCAACAACAACAAAAACTAATCTCCTTGAATGGTGTGGTGACGGTGTCACCTTCTTTAACAAGGTGCGTCACCCTTGAAATGGTGAGAAAAACTCTATGTTCTTCTCTTTAGTGCTCTCAATTCTACCCGTGCTCACCCGCCCGTGAACCCGCAGTCCGAAACAAACCGCACCCGAAGAACCCGCAACATGCTATGGTCGAAAATGGGTCTCAAGTTATGTCATCGGTGGTTCTTCGGTTTTGGCTTTTTCGGCCCGAAACTGACCGAACCCGCCCATTGCACAACCCTAATACGAAGGTCCTACAGTACACGTCAACCCAGCTACGCGAAAAACCAAAAAAGGTCGACCGTGCAGTACTAGAATTAGGACCGAAATGGATGATGATGTTGCAAGACAACCAAGAAATTGTGGGTTATGCAAACAACCGGGTCATATTCGTAGCAAGTGTCCATATGTTGAAGGCCCTTCAAATGAACACTAGTTATTTTTCTCTTTGTTTAAGTTGTGTGACTATTATTATCGTAAAATTTTATTGTAAAACTTGTGTGAACTTTATTATTATTTTCCTTTTAAATAAATTTTAAATATTTTAAATTTTAGTGTTTATTTTATTATTTTTTTGGTCATATTAATTTATTAATATTATAAATTTTTTGATAATTTTTAAAAAAAGAATTTAAATCATATATATTATGAACAAAAAAAAATGTAAAACGAAAAGAAAAAAAAATAGTGGGCCAATTTCGCCACACTATGTGGCTTATTGAGTGGGCCCCGGTTCTGCAACATATCTTACATTTCGCCACCCCCCATGGCTGCATGGGTACAAAAATCCAAAATTGGGGCAGACAGGTAATTTTTTTTCAAAGTAGGGCAGTTTGGTATATTTGGTTTCAAAGGGGGATATACCGGTAAAAAATCCATTATTTGTATTTGAATATTTTTTAAATACTATTAATTTTAATATGTCTCATTAACATATCAAATAATTTTAAATTTTTTAAAATATTTTATGAATGATCTATATCATATAAATTTTCAATTTAACGATAAATTTTACAAATTTCATTATATATATGACTATGTAAATCTTAAGATTTGTGCACCATGGAGCACATGTGGTCATTGTGCATGGTAGAAATTGTCTTCGTTTATATTGATGAAATATAATTTAATAAAATAGAGTGAAGTAAATTTGATCGAACTTTTATTTTATTATTTTAATATTTTATGATAGAGTGGAAAAAATTTATTTTTCATCTCTTGCTTTTTAAATTTGAGTGGAATAACATTAAAAGAAAATGATGGTATGTGATAGAATTCATATCATTCTATATCATATCATTAGTAAATATGTGATGTCCAATTCACTTGTATGATTGCTTAAGATTCAACGTGTTTATCTAATTTAGTGAAGCTTTCCATTGACGACGACCCAACAATAATATCATTGCTGACTCAAAGAGTGACACTGATATAAATAATTTTGAATCCACTTTTTCATTTTGTGCCTTAATATGTCGAAAGGAAAGAGATTTTAATTTAGTATGTGTTTGGTTTACAAGGCGATGGAGGGATTTTAAAACTATTTTACCTTTCTATCCTTAAACTTCGATAACATTCAAAAAATATAAGGTAATGTGAGAAAAATAAAAAAAAGAACAAATAAATAAAAATAAGATCAAATACATCTAAAGATCCTTTAACTTTTGTGGTTATCATAGATAAATCCTTTAAGTTTTTTACGTAATAAATAGGTTAGTTAACAAATAAGTCTTTAAATTTCTAGTTTATTACATTGTTATTCATCTAGACTCCGTTACAAAAATGCTAAAATACTTGTTAACTTGCATTGAAAGATACTTCTTGTTATTTGAAAGCTAAAATGCAGTGTTCACTATCACTCACTAAATTACTTCACCATTTTTATAAGAAAAATAACTTGAAAAACAATATTACAATAAATTAAAACTTAAAAGATTTATTTATTATGTAAAAAACTTAAAATACTTATATATTATAAGTGTAAAACTTAAAAAGCTAAAGTTACGTTGAGTTAAAAAAAAGACATATGAAAATAATAGAGTCATAGTAAAAAGGGTTAAATATTTTTTTGGTTCCTATAAATATTTTGAATTTTGTTTTTAGTCCTTATAAAATATTTTATCAATTTTTGGTCCCTCAAATATTTTTTTATAACAATTTTGGGTCCCTATTTTTAAATTAACTCTTATATACTTTCACATTTTTGAATGATTTTTTGTAGGCATGTTTATATTATTATAAGAACCTCTCCCACAAAAATTTAAATATTTTTAACAAAAGATTATGAATTTTTAAACCCAAAACACTAAAAAATTCATATTAAATTAATCTATTGGTAAAAATATTTCTACTTTTCTAATCGAGATCCCTATAATGTACTAAATATGTAAGTGAAAAAAAAAATTCGAATGATATATTAGATTTCAATGAAAAACAGGGACTAAAAATCATAGTCGAAAATACTTGAGGGATCAAAACCTGCTAAAAATTTACGTAGGGACTAAAAATGAAATTTGGTATATATATATATTGGTTACAACTATTGGGATTATGTCAATGCCTGGACATATGTCTTCTGGAAACAAAACAAAACCAACAAACATTCATGGCTTATATACTTCAAAACGGGAGTTAATTATACATTCCCAAACTGGTTCCTTCGTTGGTGGGATTATTTTAGTCCCATCGTCCAAATCCTTCCATCAGAAGTCCAAGATGGCTTTCAAGTATTTGACAAAAGATTCAATAGAGATTTTGACAAACTACCAATTGAATTAAATTTCTTTACAAAACTTTCATTAACTTGGATTTTTTCATGGCAATACAAGTACGGGCAAAATCCATATATATATATATATATATATATATATATATATATATATATATATATATATATATATATATATATAAGGACTAAAAACATATTTAACCCTAATAAAAATAAAGTCCAAATCCAGCATCCCAGTGAGGTGGACAAACATTCACATTATTTTTTGTTTGAAAGTTTGACCAACAATCACATACAAAGCGTGTGATTAGTTTGTCGATAAAATTGATTTTGATAGAATTAAATTCAGTAGAATTGATTTTAACAGGATTCAGTTTAACATAATTGATTTATTTGTTTGGATAAATTGAATAATAAATTTCAGTGTAAAAATAACATTTAGAAGCTACAAATCTTAACTTTTGGTAGAATCAATTCTGCGCTTTAGAAGAACCAAATATTTTAAAATATAAGGTAATGTGAGAAAAATAAAAAAAGAACAAATAAATAAAAATAAGATCAAATGCATCTAAAGATCCTTTAACTTTTGTGGTTATCATAGATAGATCCTTTAAGTTTTTTACGTAATAAATATGTTAGTTAACAAATAAGTCTTTAAATTTCTAGTTTATTACATTGTTATTCATCTAGACTACGTTACAAAAATGCTAAAATACTTGTTAACTTGCATTGAAAGGTACTTCTTGTTATTTGAAAGCTAAAATGCAGTGTTCACTATCACTCACTAAATTACTTCACCATTTTTATAAGAAAAATAACTTGAAAAACAATATTACAATAAATTAAAACTTAAAAGATTTATTTATTATGTAAAAAACTTAAAATACTTATATATTATAAGTGTAAAACTTAAAAGACTTCTAAAATGGATGAGTTGGCCTAAACATAAAAAGCTAAAGTTACGTTGAGTTAAGAAAAAGACATATGAAAATAATAGAGTCATAGTAAAAAGGGTTAAATATATTTTTGGTTCCTATAAATATCTTGAATTTTATTTTTAGTCCTTATAAAATATTTTATCAATTTTTGGTACCTCAAAAAAATTTTATAACAATTTTGGGTCCCTATTTTTAAATTAACTCTTATATACTTTCACATTTTTGAATGATTTTTTGTAGGCATGTTTATATTATTATAAGAACTTCTCCCACAAAAATTTAAATATTTTTAACAAAAGATTATGAATTTTTAAACCCAAAACACTAAAAAATTCATATTAAATTAATCTATTGGTAAAATATTTCTACTTTTCTAATCGAGATCCCTATAATGTACTAAATATGTAAGTGAAAAAAAAAATCGAATGATATATTAGATTTCAATGAAAAACAGGGACTAAAAATCATAGTCGAAAATATTTGAGGGATCAAAACCTGCTAAAAATTTACATAGGGACTAAAAATGAAATTTGGTATATATATATATATATATATATATATATATATAAGGACTAAAAACATATTTAACCCTAATAAAAATAAAGTCCAAATCCAGCATCCCAGTGAGGTGGACAAACATTCACATTATTTTTTGTTTGAAAGTTTGACCAACAATCACATACAAAGCGTGTGATTAGTTTGTCGATAAAATTGATTTTGATAGAATTAAATTCAATAGAATTGATTTTAACAGGATTCAGTTTAACATAATTGATTTATTTGTTTGGATAAATTGAATAATAAATTTCAGTGTAAAAATAATATTTAGAAGCTACAAATCTTAACTTTTGGTAGAATCAATTCTGCGCTTTAGAAGAACCAAATATTTTAAAATTACGTCAGAATAAATTCTATATAACCAAAGTTAATCATGCACAAAAATCTCCAGTACAAAACAATTTTAAAAGAACTACACATAAATTTCAAAAACCTTTCAGTATATTTTGAAAAAACCCTCAAAAAGCATTCATAATTTAAATGAATCAAACTCAATAATTTACATATTTTCATTCCAAACGAGATACTAAGTTTCAACTTTCAACACATAATTAACCCTTCAACCTAAAAAATTTAATAAAGATGACAAAATAAAATCAAGCATGCTTCACAAGAATGAGTGCCTGCACATAAAATTCACCTCCTTCTGTACCCAAAAAAAAATCCAACAAAATCACAAAATCTAAATTCTTTCTTTCACAACTCTTCACACACCAACCAAAGTATATATATTTCCTTCAAATTTTTCCCATCTCCGAAGAATTTCTCCGACATCTTCCTCGAATTTCTCCATCTTTGTAAAGAGTCGCCAACAACCTCTTAAACCTCACCACCGCCGCATACATCCTTCATTCTCTTGCCTTTCACAACACAATCTTAGCCCCCTTTTCTCTCTTGCGGGACCTTTGCTCTTCTCCTTGTCATGCAACCACCACCATCTCCATCCAACACCACGCCTTTAAGCCTCTATGTTTTTTAATGACAACTAAAAACTTAACTCATTTCATAAACAAAATAGAGGAAATACAAGTAGGTGTTATTTCCAAACTATAGCAACTAGATCAATAAATTATCGTCCTAACAAGCGTTTGAGATGAACAACTATATTCGCTTGTTGCTTAATGAATTTTTCATAAAGTTTGAATGACGAGACAATATATTTTTGATGTTGCAAATGATGGTACCAAATTCTGAGTAACCAATACACAAGTTGTGAATGGCATTCACCACCATTTCTTTCTTATCTTCGAATAATGCAGATGCTTACTTCACCTTCAACTTCAAATAGAAAGTTGCTGAACAAAAATGACATGAATCCAAAAAATTTATTTAGCTTTGAACCCAAAATTAAAGATGAAATACTCACTTTCTCTTTCTCCATTAAGTGTGAGAACTCAGACCTACCAGGAGGTTCCTCTCAACCACATATTTGTTTTATGCTCTAGCTATTAGGTTTGTTGCATTCAAAACAGAGGAACTCATTGCAGACCCTTTCGAACGAACTCATGTCACGGGTTTCCACCATTGAGGTAATTTCATTCTTTCAAATCCATTTTACGCAATTTTTTGCTCAATTTTTGCTTGTGTCACTGAAATGTTTGATGTAGTAAAATGAGATCATGCTGTATTTTTGATGGAAATAACTTTACCAAATTGAGTTTAATCCAACTACTACTTAGCATTTTATTAACTTTGTAATCATGCTGCATTTTATTGAGTTTCATGCTGCATTTTAATGAGTTTCGTGCTTCTACCTGAAAATTCATCGACTTTAACTTTGTGAAAAACAACCGAAATCAATTAGTTCAATTAATTAGTTTATTTATTTATTTTTGAAACAGACATTGTTATTTTTTTGTCGAGACCGGTGTATACACCGCCGAATGCAGTGACTATTCCCTCGCTAGATTGGAGACACCTCGATGGGTGGGAAACTGACATTGTTAGTAATTAGTATTGTTAGTTTTTGTTGGATGTGGTAAGCGAACATCTGACCGCCTTATAACTCCACTCTTAATTTGTCAACGCAGCACCAAACCATCCTTAAATCTCTTCAATTATTTTTTGTGAAATTTGCTTCTCTAATTCGCAACCAATGGAGTATATGGCCAATTTCATCCCTAAATCATTTTGTTCACACATTTACAATGTGTGATATTTTGTTCATAAAGTGGTATCTTGAAGACTGTAATAGATGATCACACATGCCCAAGAACATTAGGAATTCTCATGCCGATAAAATTTGGGTTATTGAGAATCGCATCATCGTGTGTTTATTGTATTGGTTGTGGATTAGAGAAGAGAAGAGAAGAGAAGAGGTATTTAACAAAAAAGTTGAATGTTTAGCGAATAATTGATTGTTTTTTAGGAAATACTAACCGTTACCTTAACATAAGAGTTAGTAACTTAGAGACTAAATAGTTGGATGAGAAAATATTTTAGGGACCTTTTAGTTGGATTTTAATAGTTTCTGAACTAATAAACTACATTGGTGAGAGAGTAATTAATAACATAGGGACAAAATTGACGGTTTATTCCGAAAAGAATGTCACATTTTCTTTTTCCCCCTTACCATTCATCTTACTTATTTTATGATCTATCATACAAGATAGTACTATACTTTGAACTCTACTGATAAGCATGAAACCAATGCAAACACATCATCTACTTTCAAAATGTACATTGAAAATCTATAATTTGAATTTTTTGGTCGAGACAATCTCTATATTTTTTTTTCATTAGTATTAAGCCACTTTTTTTTAATAAAAGCTTCATAAAGTATGTGTTTAGCCCTACTTATGACTTAAAAGAGAAGTAAAGCTAAAACAAAGTCAGATCAAACGAATACTAACTTTTCTTCATCTCAAATATGTTAAGCCATGATGAACAATGTGAAATTTTAAGGATGTGATCATATCATAATCATCATAATATAGATACAAATTACCAATCAAAAAGAGATACTACTTGATAAAATACTATAGATCATAGTACAATATTTCCCTATTTTGTTTTAACAACCTTAGCAACAAACTCAAACAGAATTTTCTACCTTACCACAGTCACTTTTACCATCACAGCTATAATCAACAATTGCGATCTTTTGCACATTTTTGTATGAATATCTTCGAGCGAAGAACACAAACATGAACAAATTCAATGTTGTTATTGCTGCCAATAGCCAATAAAATTTGTCCAATCTACTACTATTCAAATCCTTACCAAACCAACTCTTCCCATTCTTCTTTGTTATGTGATCAACAATTGTTATCAACATACTACTAATGAAATTTGCTGCTCCAATAACACTTAAATAAAAAGCTATTCCTAAGCTTCTCATTGAATCCGGAACTTGGTCATAGAAATATTCTTGTAACCCTACAAGGGTAAATCCATCACCGAAACCGATAATTAGAAATTGTGGAACCAACCAAAAGACACTCATTGATAGTGAATCTTTAGCTTCAAGTCTCTTTTTCTCTGTTAAAGCTGCTACGATCATTGTTGCGATAGTGAAAAACATTCCGAAACCAATCCTTTGAAGGATGTTGATACCTCTCTCGTTATGATTTATTTTTCTTAAGATAGGTACAAGAATCTTGCCATAAATGGCTACTGAAATTATCATTCCTAAGGCAGCAACTGTGAAAATTGAAGCTGGTGGAAGTTCAAAACTTTTTCCTATCTTTCTGTTCAATGTAGCACTTTGTTTGATGAAGAATGTTGATGTTTGGGCTACACTTATTCCAAATGGTATAGTGAATACCCAAATGGGAATCATATTGATTATTAGCTTCATTTCTTCAACTGTTGTTACATTTACTAGCTTCCAAGGACTTTGTTTCTCTGCTAAATTTCCATCATTTTCAATTATAGCTGCCTTGTCAAGAAATCTGAAAAAAGATCATACTTGAAGTGTTAGCAACACTCTGTTTGAGTTATTCATTTCAACGGTCTCATTGGTTAACGTTCAGGTGAGTTTGTTCACTTTTCAAATAGGTCCTACCACACAAGAAATAGGATTCACATGAACTAGAGGTGTCCACATGAAATTCAACTAATAATAATAGAAAGAGTGTTAGAAATAGTGTAGCTAGTTATGAAGCACTAACACACTGAAAAGTTAACACCGACAATAATTTGAGAAAATGGAATAATCAAATGTGGTAGTCGGTGTCAAACATTCACATGTATCATACACCAGACACCCCTTCAACATAAAGTGTCGGTGCTACATAGGACTTGCTATTGTAACACAGACACTTCTGATAGAATGCATGTCTGGTGCGCGACACGTTTCAATGTCTGACACCAACATGTGTGACTACATCAATTATTCAATTTTCTCAAGTTATTTTGTGTGTCAACTTGTCAGTGTTGTGGCTGGTGTTTGTCAATTGAATCATTTATCAAATAGTGATAAATAAGGAACATACCTGAGTTTTTTAGTGTGGCAAAGAAATTTTCTGTTGTTGCCATGAAACTTGGGAACCTCATACAATTGATCAGGATTTGAAGGATAAGGAAGCTTCCTTTTAGAGATAGCAGCAACAAGAACTTGCAACATTGGAGTCAAAGGACTCCCACATGGTATCCTATACCTATAGAAAGGTCTTCCAATAATGAAGATAATAAGTGAGAGAGCCATAACTCCTGTGAAAATTATATCAGCAGCACCCCAGTTTATGTTATCTTGTATATAAACAATAAGGGTTACTCCTAGAATAAGTCCACTACATAGAGCACAATTCCACCAATTGAAAAAGGACATTTTTTGCTTCCTTTCTTCAATATGATCTTCATCAAATTGATCAGCTCCAAAGCTCTCCAAAGAGGGTTTGTGTCCTCCTGTTCCTATAGAGATTAAGTAGATAGCTAGGAAGAAAACCACTTCATGAATTTTCCTTGGTTCATTGCATATGTTAGTATGACCACATGGCTTTAAGCTTGGTAAGAACCATGATAGAGTAAGGAGTACCAAACCCTGTGATTTTTTTTACCACATTAACAATTTGTTATAAGTAAGAAATAATAGGCCAAATGCATTTTGGAGTTCTTTAAGTATTGAGTTTGTACTAAATAGGTCCTCTAAATTTTTTATGTAACAGATAGGTCTTTCAGTATTTAAAGTGTTGCACCGTTATCCTTCTAGCTAAACACTTAAAGGACCAATCTAATACAAACTCAAAACTTAAAGACCTCTCGATGTATTTAGCTGAAATAATACTAAGCAAGTAAAAAATAATTAAGTTGTTATGTCATAGTGATTGAGCTTACCATAAGATAAACAATGCAAGATGCAAAGACAGTGGAGTAACGACCCAAATATGCATCAGCTATGAATCCACCAAATAGTGGCATCAAAGTTGTGACACCGGCCCAATAATTAACATTTCTTGCTGCTGTTTTAAGATCTTGATGCATAACCTTTGTGAGATAAATGACTAAGCTAGTTGCTATTCCAAAGTAGCTTAATCTCTCACTAAACTCAATTGCTGAAAACAAGTATTCAGAAATTAATCATCCTCTTGTGTGCTTAATGACATGTAATAGTTTTGCCAAATTACATTTTTACTTTGTTAGTTTACATTTTTTATGTTTCATTTTGGGCTCACAAAAATTAGACATTGGTCACTTAGGTTTGATTTTCCTTTTTTAGTTTTATATTTGAGTCCGTCAAATATTTTCTACATAAAAAAGAAGAAGAAAATTTTAATAAGATTTGACGGACTCAAAACAAAAAAAAGAAAGATATGACAAAAACATATAATGTTTATAAGTAAAGAGGGCAAAATAGAATGGAAAATACTTAAGGAGACTAAAATGTCTAAAATTTGTAACTTAATGTAAGAAAATGAAATGAAAAAACTATTTTAGCAAATAAAGTGAAACTTAAAAAATAACTTAAATGGACGAAAAAATGTAATTTGATCTAACAATATTTAAACAAATGATTTTCAAATTATGATATAATGAGTTGTGCTTTTCTTAGAAATGAATGTTGGGCATAATTCAATCTCACAAAATCGGTTTGTAAGGTGAGAGTTGCCCCTCACTTAATTTTAAGATGGTATCAATTATCATAGTCTATCCATGATTTACAGGGCAACTTCATCGGGCCACTTGCAATCAGGTTTTTGATTGGGCTCATCCACCATTTATATCTGCGCTCCAAACTCAATAGTGTCGGGTGCGAGGGAGTGTGTTAAAGAAATTTCACATCAGCTACGAGATAACATGAATATGTATTTATAGAATAGAGACAATCCTCACTTTATAAGTCAGTTTTATAAAATTGAGTTAGACCTAACTTTCAATTCTAAGAACTTTATAAACACCCAATTGTTATATTGATGAAGTTTCCTATAATGGAATTTCGATATCCCCTGTCCCCTGCTGTATACTCCCTCCGTCCCAAAACTATTGTCCTTTTAGAGTTATGCACGTAAATTAAGAAACAATAAAGATTAATAAATTAAGTCTCTTTTACCCATACTTTATTAAGAAAGAGAAAATATATTTAATTAATGTTTTAACTTTTGTAAGGATGCAAATGGTAAACTAACTTTAATTTTACATTGGTTTTCGAAAAGGACAATAATTTTGGGACAAAACTAAAAAGCTAAAAGGACAATAGTTTTGGGACGGAGGGAGTAGCATATATGATAAGTGCAGACAAAATTTTGTGCATGTCTACCTTTAGAATTAAAAAGGATTAATATATTAATTAATGTTGCAAATTCAAGTAATGATGTTAACCATTTGAATATAGAAAGTCAGCGATTTGAAATGCATTTGTATAGTTGAAATGATCACTTAAGTCACTAGTCTTAATCTCCACTTGTTAATGTTCTTGTTTCATGTTTCAAATCTTATTGAAAGAGAACAAGCAACTTGAGCCATACATCCCTAATGTGCGATTCTATTCTTTTTCATTATTTTGATACTCAAGAATCTTAAAATAGATTTTTAATAATGGTTACTGTCTCTTCCCCTAGAGATGTGACCTATCTTTGAAAATTTCCTTTGTTCCATTTTATGAGATTTTTAAAAAAATAAAAATTAATTGCATTAGTTATTTATAAACATCTAATTATGTTTATTATCAAAAAAATAAAAATACAATTATCTTATAACTTTTTATGCAATTTATATAAAAACTACGATGAAAACATAATTTAATTGTCTTTCATTTAGAATAAACTTGTAAAATCATAATAGTACTAATCATCAATAAATTTAAGGTTAATTAATGACAGTTTTCTAATTCTTGTTATTTACTAAATAAAGTCTTATTAAACACAAAGACTGCTTCAAAAAAAAAAAAAACACAAAGACAACAATCCAACAAGCTAAATTATGAGAAGATGAAACTGACCCCATTCACCCCATTCTTGTATCTGATTAAACCTCAAATATTTTGAATTAAGCATTGATTATTAAGAGAAATATTTTTAATAAATGATTATTCGTGTGGTTCATGTAATATAAAGTCTTAGCAATGCATACAATAAAAAATCCAAAAAAATAATATTACTAATACTAATATTTTAAGTAAATTAATATATAGTAAAAGTAATCTTAACTATACAAACAAAATCACTTTTAGTAGTAGTACTAGCTTGTTCAATATAAAAGATTCCGGTGGTTTAATTTATTAGCGTGTTTACGACGTCGTCACCACCTAAAATCTCCTTTTGGGATGGTTCTCCAGTAGCCGTTGGTGAGTCCGCCAGACTATTTTGCTGCCGCGTCAATGGACGGTTATTTAGGTTGTTTCCCCGACGTTGCTCACTATTTGCGTTTTGCTGGAGATGATGCATGTTTGTTCGAAAACGACATTGATTCGCGTCATTGTCGTCGGGTTTGACTAATCAGTTGGTTGTTGGTACTCTTAATTTTTTATTCTTTAAATTTTTTAGGTCTGTTGAGATCCGAATGTTCACTAATTTAATTTTCCATCTACTACGCCGGTGCCATTTTATTATTCGTATCAATTCTCAAATTGAATTGATTTTGGACTGTTTGACTCGAAATAGTCAATTTGCTTGCTGTTCATATAGAGTTGGTGGTACATGAACAAACTTTCCGTATTAACGGACGGTTCATTCGTCAATTTTAAATCTTAGTTGGTGCTCGCAAATGTTGTTCAATATAAAAGAAAGAGGAACAATATTGATAGCTCAATCATTTGCCACCATAGTGCAGGAGGAATATTATAAACTAGTGGAAGGTGTGGGTCCTTAATTAATACTTATATATATATATATATATATATATATATATATATATATATAGATAGATAGATAGATAGATAGATAGATATATTCAAGAGACATGATTATAGTTTTGTGGTGGAGCTAGAATGTGAGTTCAACCACTTCAGGCAACATAAATCATGATAGATGGATAATGGATAATGGATTATCACATAGAATAAAATATAATGTAAAAGTTATTTTACATTATCTAATAGTATATATTATAATTATAAATATGACTAGGAATAAATCATAATTAAACTTAATTTATTAAAAATTGAAAATCTAACTTGATAGTGTAAAAGGACAGAGCTCAAATTCTTATTGCAATTGAACAGTAGTCTAGGTGGCTTGCCTTCTTCTAAATAAATAATTTTAAAATTTTAGTTGAATATTACTTGATTTTCGCAATATTTGTCTGTAAAGTAAGGATATTCACCACTTTTAAACATATAAACTTAAATACAGTTTTTGTCTTTCTATTTTGTGAAAACTACCATTTTAATTAGTTCTCTTATTTTTAATTGTGCAATTTTGATTTCACATTTCAAAATATTTAATCAACCTATGCTTTTTTTGGTTTTTATTAGGGGTGGCAAAACGGGCCGAGCCCGCCGGGCCGGCCCATTTAACCCGCCATTTTGGCGGGCTGGGCTAAGGTTTTCGGACCGCCACCTTAAATTGGCCCGCACCGTTTAACCTGCTCAAAAAACAGGCTGGGGCGGGGCGGGGGCGGGCATGACCGCAGACATTTGATTTTTTTTTTACAATTTTTTTCTATTGAGTAGTTCACCCTAAATACTCATACCACTATTTTTTTCCCCTTAATTTATAAAAATATGCAGTACGATGATCTCATATTTTATTTTGATGTTTTAGTTGCACAATAAATATATGCACCCTAAGTGGTTATCAGTTTTTGGTGTTGTACTTAAGTTGTTTTGTTTATTTTGAAGATTATAATATTGACATTTTCATATTATGCGATGTTAAAAAATACTTTTTTGGCTGCATCCTTGATATGACTAATGATTTATAATTTTGTACTAATAAAATTGTAAAAAAAAAAAAAAAAAGTTTAGCGGGCTGGTCCGCTAGTCAGCCAACTCGCCGATAAATGGGGCGAGCTTGAGTTTTAAACTCGCATCTCTAAGTAGAAAATTTTTCCTCCCACCCCTACATTTAATCCTTCACCCCTACAAATAATTTAATATTCCCATCTTATCCTTTTTATTATTTCACTTCACTCCTCTCTTGTAAAAGTTACAAACCGGAAAACACAAAATGTGTTCCGAAAATTTAACCAAAGTTAAACATAGTTAAAGAAATATGCAAGTGTTCCGGTAAAATTGTGAACCGGAAGTTGACTTAAGTGTTCCGGTAACAATATTGAGCCTTTCCCCACCACACCCATCAAATTTTCCAGAATTCAACTCATCATCATTAACCATCGATCACACAAAAACTCTAAAAAAACCAATTTTGATTATTCGTGTTTCTGATTCATTTTCTCTATACTGTTTTTTTCATATTCATTGAGATTCCTCTCAATGCCATTCCCTCAAAATTAGATTCACCACAAAAAGACCCGTTAAAACAATGAAACTGGCAATGTTTGTGTAAGAACTAAGAATCATGGCTTCATGAGTGATCTAAGAGTTGCTGCAGAAAAGCTTAAAGTTTTAATTTTTGAAAAAAATTGTGTTGTTGGTGATGGTGTGCGATGTTGAGATTGGAGATGTGAGTAAAGGAATGAGTTTGAGGGTGTTAAAATGAGGAAAATGGATTGGATGAATACATATATTTATAAATCAATCAATTCGTATACATATGTTTACAAAGAAAAAGTAAAATATGTGATAGATAGACAAATGTTCTAGAGTAGCATATACAGCCAAGAAACATATACATACATGGTATGCATCTTAGTTAATACCGGAATGGGTTGTACGTTTTCCAGTATATATATGATCTTTGGACTTTTTGTTACCGGAAAACTTATATCAAAATGTGGGGGTGAGATCAAATGAGAAAAGGATAAAATTGGAATTTTGTTATGATTTGTAGGGGTGAAGGTACAAGTGTAGGGGTATAGGGTAAAATTGCCTGCCCCGCCCCATTTATAGGCGGGCTTAAACGGGGCGGGCCACCCGTTTTGCCACCCCTAGTTTTTATCATATGATTCTTATAGAAAAGAGTCTCTAATAGTCCAAAGTTCAGAACGAGTTCTAACATTAAATGATTCTACTTCTCTCTTAAATGCAGTTACGAAATCAAACTGTGATCTTTTTTATCAAATTCAACATCAACTCATGATTTTAACCATACAATTTGATGATTTGATGATGTGACAATAAATTATTCCTCTCATTCATTTTTATAAAGTTTAGCGGAGAATTTTGCATATCAATATCTTTGCTGCTATCATCAATTATTATTCATTCTTAGTATTTAAAATAAAATTTATAAGAAAAAAATACTTCCTCTGTATTTAAATTTTAAAATAAAATACACATCACAATAAGTCCAATTTAATTTTCAAACTTTAAATCTAAATCGTAATAATTAATTTAAAGTAGGGTCAACATCTTCAAAAGTAAAAATACTACCAATAGCACCTTAATTTCTGACTGTCAATACAATAAGACAAATTTGTGTCAATGTTGATATGGTTTGTTATTCAGTAATAGTAGTGCTCGTGAGAATGCACTAAAAATTATCTCACTTTTAAAATGGGACCGAAAATCAAATCAATGAAAATTTTAAAATAATTTTACATTTTCAATCAATAACATTTATATATGTATATATTATCCTTTCAAAAAAAATTATGTATGTATTATATTGTGTCACTCTATACTTTACTTATTTTTTTGATGTTATTTAAATGTGAGTTATATCTTTTTTTGGTAAAAAAATGTGAATTATTTTTATTAATTGTCAATGTAAAATTAATTTATATTGACAATGATTTAATAAAACAATTAAACATTTCTTTTAGAATTAGTCTTATTTAAAATCACTATTGGACAATATATAATATGGTTATTGTCTAAGTATATGTTTTGTATCACAGTAAACATTACAAAATCACGATGATTCATCGTAATTTTTCAAAAGCTAAAACTATGATAGTAAACATACGCCATATAATCAATAATCTAAGTGATTGTAGAAGATTTTACAAATGACTTAGTTCTACGTTGAACATCTAAATTTTTATTTTTTTTACTCAAAACATCTAAAATGTTAAACTTTTATCATCTATATTTTTATCTCTACGGAATTTCTTTCCTCAAACCAATTAAGACAATAAAAATAAATAGAGGTTGAATCTAACAAAAGAAGTTATGCTCTCATAACCTGACGAACCCACTTGAGTGTCTCAATCCATATGGCCAGATAGGAGTATCTAGAATGGAAAGAATATATAGAAAGAGAAAAAAACAAACATAATAAAAATGAAAATGTGCTTATATATATAAAGTTGATGTATACTTCAAAATTCTCCAACATTATAAACCAATTAATGTGCGCATGTGGTGCTGTCTGAAATTCAGTCTTATATACTCCCTCCGTCCCGGGAAAAAAAGACATTCTTTTTTTTCAAAATATAAAGAAAAAATTATTTTTAAAATTATGTTTTTTTATTATTCCCATAAAATTAAATATAAATTTTATTTAATTTTTCTTCTCTCTCATTATTTTAATAAACAATAATAAAAAATAATTTTACACATTCTTATACAACTTATTTCAAAAAAAATCCCACAAAATCATATTTTAAATTCTCATGATTATATTTTCTTAATTAATAAGTGAGATTATTTTTTTTACTTATATATTGGGTCAGAGAGTGAGTACTATCACTAATAACTTGGGTAGATGCTCATAATTTTATGCATATTATATTTTCATGGATCATAAGTCAAATTATCTGCTCAGTTGATACTTTGGATGATTGTGAATTTTAGATTCAAGTGATACGTTCATGTTGCAGCAATTTCTACTAAGAATATAGTTAGTGGCCAATTTTAGTATAGAGAAGAAAATAATAATGAAATTAGTGATATATATTTCATACGTTTCAATTTTATCGGATGTCCAGATAAGACTAGTGTTATATTTCATACATTATTCATTCTCTAAAATTTTCTTATTAAACAAAGTTCTACTAGTAATAGGGATACTAATTGTGATATTTTCATCCAAAATTAATTATGATATATGTTGCCATTTTGCTTTGTGTCAATAAAAATGTGATATATGTTTCCATTTGCATTGTGTCAAATAAAAGATTAAGTGATATAATTGTGAATTTGTGATTATAAATGCAAATATGTTGGCTTCATAAGTGGAAATGAAAAATAATAAACTAGATATTAAAATGGGTTTTTTTTTCCAAATATTTGAAAATTTATACAAAGTTTTCAGTGTCGTTAGCGACTATTAATTAATCTCTACCAGAGAATATGTGAGACACACAAAGTAAATTTTTTCTCTTCTCAACTGATTTTTTTTATATGTGGCGCTATAAATTAAACCACTAACTATCTGCTTAAAGAGTTCAAGACTCCTAGTACTTCCATTAATTTATTGTTGATAAATGAAATATCATTCTTATCATCTTTAAATCAAAAGGAAATTGATAAAAAGTAGAAGCATATGATAGGAGTATCACAAAAGTGGTTGGTGAAAGTTAGATTATGCATGCACTTTATATTGAGACAAAAGAAGGATAATGAAAACACACAACATCAAAGTTATCCATATTACTAGTATTATTGAATGCAATAATTTATGTAGAAGAAGGGCAATTAAAAAGTATTTATTAATTCCTTACCAAAAATGAAAAGAGCAGCTTTCCAAGAACCAGTTGAAGCTCTAAGTGGAACCCTTCCTTTATGATCAACTGAAGAATCATGAACCCATTTCATCTCATCATCTTCTTTTACTTCTTGATTCATCTTCTCCATCTTGGAATATTGCAACTAGAAAAGTATATATTATACTTCCCTAGCTAGCTATATGGCTCAAATGTTTCAAACTAGAGAGTATATAATATGTGAGCAAGTTGTGTACTACTGATAGTCATTACTTGATCTCTTTTTATAGGGAAAAAAAAGAGATAAGGATATGCTTTACTTTTTGTTTACATATGATGATAGGTTCTTTTATGCTAAACCTATTAAAGCTATGAAATTTTAAATTAAGTATATGTTTAGTGTGCTGTGAGAAAAATCAATTTTGAATTAATTGATCCTGTTAAATTAATTCTGGCTAAAATTGAGTTGAAATTAAAGTGATTTAGGTTATAATACAATCAAATGAAATTGAGTTTGAACATAAAATTTAAGTATAAAAATCAATTCTAAAATTAGAAGTTACAATTTTTAGCTTCAAAATAATATTAATTTTAGAGATAATATTATTAATTCTACTTTACTAAAACCAAACATATCAAAATAAATTCTACATATTTAAAATTAATTTTGAACCTTTAAAAGTGGAACAAAACATACACAAGACAAAAGAACAACAATAAAAACTAGCTGGAAAATAAAGTACAGGCACACTAATGAATAATTGGATTAAAGACAGTAAATTTCATGAGATCCAACTAAACTACAAAATAAAAACAAATTCCAACTAACACTATAAATACTATCAAGGTTTGCTTTCCATCTCGATCCCTGTATATTACGTGTAATATCCTTACTAATTAAATTAAGCTCACAAATCAAAATAATAATCTAAATTAATTAATTAAAAATAATCTTATTCTCTATCACATCACTACTAAGAGAATTTTGAACATCCCAAAATATAAGTAGTAACTTTTTAAGCGAAAATAACATTTGATAAAAATTTAAAAGAAAACCAAAGTGATGGGAGACAAAACCAAAATCAATGTATCATTAGTCAAACAGTGATTAATATTGAATTTTGTAGAAACGACTGCGATTTGATCCCAATATTACTCTTTATTTAAGAGGGGATTAAAACCACTTGATGTTAGTACGACATTGCTAGTCCAAAACTTTTTACTATTAAAGTCACTTTTCTTAGAAATTAGAGTGTAAAAACAAAAACAAAATTTAACTAAAATATGATTGTGTAGTAAACACTACATACTCCTAAAAAGTTGAAGTAGTAAATCGGATTAACTCCAAGCTGATCATGGCCAAAACAGTTTCATGCGCGTTCTTAAGTGCGCTCATATGAATCCAATCAACCCGCAAGTTATCTAGAAAGCAGAAAAAGCACCAATAGCTGATTGTGCCAAATGCATAATCTTAATTATAATGATTATTCGACTGAACTTGACCACAATTGATGAATAGTAGATTACAGAAATACTCCATGACATTGTATAAGGGGAACATAAATTGGTGATAGTATATATTAAGAGAAGAATTGGAGTGAAATATTGTCAAACATATTCAAATAATCTACAGTTTTGGCCACAACATATGATTGAGGTTTTTTTAAGAATATGATTGAGGATATTAATTGGACTAGTACCTATCAATTATCTGGAAAAGAAAAACCAATGATAGAACAAACACTCGCACGATGAATATGGCTCTAGGAGAATGTTTATGTCTTTTACTTTTATTTGAGTATCACTTCCTCTCGTCGTTAATATAAGAGAATTTTGATTTTTAGATTCATTTAATGATTTACTTATTTGGTTCGTATTATAGTATAGTAGAATAAATGCGTCAATTATTTTTTACCAAAAGAAAAAACAAATACATCATTTATTTAATGAATTTTAAATAAGGATTAGAGAGAGTGAATGTTCAAGAACTTAGTAAATAAATATTTGTCTTAAAAATAGTACATTCAACTTTTTAAAAGTAAAAATCTTAATTTTTTTTCATGTAAATTTATTATTTTTAGATTTTTTAACACGTACTCTTAGGATACATGTTAGCAAAATCCATATTTTTAAAATTAAATTAGGACAGTATAATGCAGGCGCCTTGCTATCCACTAGCCATAACAATATAATAGGGCGGAGACAGATTTTTGTTCTCTTTAAACCCGAATCCCACAAAAATAAAATATCCTTAAACCGATTTTAATTTCTTGCAGCGGAGTTGGTTCGAAGTAAACAATGACTTATATGTCTCTTCCCCGTCTTTTAAAATTGAGTAAAATACAAACATGAACCCGATCAATTCGGGTTTCCCATCACAATTTGGGCGAACTCAGGCGGATACCTGCGAGTGCGCACTATGTTGCCATACCTCCAAAACTCAATATAACAATATACCAAAAAGACTAGAATTATTAGGGTGAATAAAACTTAATATTACTCTCTATATTTATAATAACTCTTTTTTCTTTCAATTATTCTACGTGGGACTTGGATGAATTTGAATGAGTATTCACATTCAAAAAACATTTATACACTTATGTTATGACAAATAAGTTATTCCAAGTATTATATAGTTGAGGGGAACAAATTACACCGGCCGTGTAACATTTGAGTAATGTTATACCGTTCAATAACGCTATAACGAATGAACATTTTCTAAAATTCACTGTTGGATTGAAAGTTATATCATATAGATAATTAATACAAAAATTTTAAAAAAATTGAAAATCGTTTGATATGTTATTTAGACTCATCAAGATTAACTTTTATGTGTTTTTATTGAATACCGTTAAATTTGATGAATCTCAATAACATATCAAATAAATTTTAATTTGTTTAAAATTTTATACGAATGACCTATATGATATAAATTTTCAATCCAACAGGTGATTTTATAAAATTTTCATTCGTTATAACATCGATCGATGTAATTTGATCCCTCCCCTATACTTGAGAACCCCTTTAAAATTCATACACATATTCATTGAATTTTGTTTCTTTAGGTGCATAATATGAACTTTTTAAAAAACAATTCAAAAGTAAAGATTTTTTTTTGGTACATCGAAAATATAAATTGCTCCCGTCAAGTTTTGATCGCTGGATCTCCCCCTATCCAATCCATGTCCTCCAACTCTTTACCACTAGAGCTATCCTACGGATTAAATATGTTAATGTGAATGTGAATGTAAAATCGAATAATACATAAAAATAAAAAAGTATAGCACATTCGATGTCAAAATGTTATCGCTAAAACCCCTCTTAGTCTCAATTGGAGTTGATACAACAAAAAATTTCACTTTGTTTGAGAATCAAGACTTTTGCAAACACTCACTTGTGTTTTGACCCACCGATGACACCTTTGAAGGAGAAAATTTGAAAATCCAAAGCCATAAAAACATGCAAATTAAACTTGTTAATTGTTAGAGTAATTAACATGTTTTCAACATTGTTTTCAGTTGGAAAATGATTTTTCATGATAGTTTAAAGTACTTTTAAAATGTAACATATATATGCTCCCTAAAGATGATTATCATCTGAGATCTTCTTGCCCCACCCTTGAGATTTTAAAGATTTGATCAATGATTTGATTAAATAATTCACTCATAAAAATGATGTTACATTCATTAAAAGAAAAGATTAAATCAATGTATAAGCATGTTTGCAAATTCATAATTTCGTTCTTTTAAGATAGGAGTGTGCTTTTGTTAGTAATAGACAAGACATAACAGCAAATAGCAGTGAACTCATTAAAATCTTTCATATATTTTTTCGCCCAACAGCCACTAGACACATAAAATATGTCAATTTCAGCTTTATTATAAACTTTTGTTAAAAAAAAATCACTTGATTAAGTTATATGATGGGGAAATATGTGGCACCCATTTAATGACACACTTTTATAAATTTGTTGGTATGTTAAGTCATTAGTATAAGTACAAGTCTCGTATTAGATGGATAAATGAAAGTTAAGTGTAAGTACAAGTCTCATAAGTGTAAGTACAAGTCTCGTTTTAGATATAAGAAACAATATTTATATATTTAATGTCTTAAGAATTTTGGTGAACATGTGGTGTCTAACTTAAGGTGTGGTTGTTCTTAGCACAATATCAGTGGTATAAAAATTGATGTTTTTTTTTTAAGGTAATTGATTCCTTGTATCAAAAATCTTCTCGATCATATTGGTAAAACGACGTATTTCATTGATGTTAAGTGTGAACAATGATCTAAGTGTATCCGTATGAAAATAACTTCCACTTAAAAAAAAAATACCCATATGAATATGGATGGACTTATTGAGAAAAGATTTTGGTGTATCAAATATGAGCAAGAGTTTCAAATTAGATGAAAATAATGGATGTTGTGTAACATGTAAGTAAGGGGGCTCATTTCATTTAATTAATTGCAAAATAAATCAATTTATTAAAAGAAAATGAGACAAAGTACAAGTGATATTAGATCCATCCACCAACTGAGATGAATTAAAAAAAAAAAAAAATAAAGATGATTGAAGTACTCTATCTACCATAGACAAACAAGAACAGTCATTGCATTCGGAGAATAGTCATTGTGTTCGGAAGTGAATACCTTAATCTCAACAAAAAAATAAGACAAACAAGGACTCCCCACTTGTAATACCAACAAGGACTCCCCACTTTTTTCGGCCAAAAGTCATTGCAAAGACATGTTTTTGATAACATTAAGAATATATTTTTTATTAATTAGATAACATGTAATGAGAGAAACAGAGCAATATTTCTTGATTAGATAATAAGATTAAGAATTAAAAAAAAAAATTAAAACTCCTTTCATTATCTTTCTTCAGTTACAAAAGACCACTGTCTGAAGATAAGATTCTTCTTTTTTTCCTTGCTTTGCTTTATATACACTTTCAATGATAATAGCCCTGCTTGATGGTTACTTCACTAAAAAAGAATCACTTATTTTGATTCGATTGCGCTACTGTTGTATCGTCTGAAAATCACTTCCAGATAAAATAAGTCATTCAAAAGTATCTTTCTAAAGGTTAGAAATTAAAGCCTCTCTAAGATGACATTGTTGATATTTTTGGCAATGCTTAGATTGCAAGAAATCAACATTTGTTGAAAACAGGCTAAAGTTTATTTATTTTTGAAAAACATCAAAGAAATGTTACCAAATTGAGTTGATTATGTGTGCGCACGCATAGTAATTTTTAAAGCTTGAAAAAAAAGTAAACAAACAAAAGGAAGGAACTTAAGATATCACATTGTCGTCTAATAATTTGAACTTGCATTACAGAAAGATCAATAAAATCAGTAAAACAAAATGCACTCTGATTTTGTGAGAAGTGTTAACACATAGGAGAGTAACTACTAAGCAGATCAAAACAATGCTTGGTAACTAAATGATGAGAGGCTTGGTTAGCATACATATATAAGGTGTTGTATCCACACATTTACTCTTATCTTAGGCCCCATCTGGCTGAAGAAATGGGTTTGCAATCTCATCTGTACCATCAGTTGGGGATACAAGCATGACAGCAGTTCCTCTACAAACCTGCAATATGCAAAAAAGATTGATGTTCCAAGAGTGATCATTTGCCCAAGCTTTAGCTCAGTGAAATTCAGACCATATAGTGGTTCAATTTTGTGTCCGTAGTTAATACTTCCTCCAGTCCTTAATATATGAGAACTTTTGCTCTTTAGACCAAATAGTGATTTATGTTATCAACCAAATACATCAATCATTCAATGGATCTAAAAAGCAAAAGAACTCTTATATTAAGGACTAGAGGGAGTATGATTTAACATAGATTATTAGTAGAAATATTTTAAAATGAATTAAAAAAATTATCAGATATTGTGTCACTACTTATCGGAAAGTATCAGACGCGGATGAGTATCGGATACATGTTTGACACTAATACTTAAGCATTTTTTATTTATTTGTGCTACATGCACAGATAATGTTTTTTAATAGTACATGCTCTTAATCAGCATTGGCAAATATGATATAAAAATTCAAATTTAGCCCACTTATAAAGAAGGAAAATTTGCTTTTTGCTCATGAGCATGTCCAGCTATCATAAAACTAAGATAATATTTATCACTCTTGTAAAAAGAAAAGTGCAGATAAATAGGCTATAAATAACTGAGATACTCTTCTGTGCTCAAACAAACTATATAACTATAGAGTCAACCATTTCATTTATTTTGCTTGAACAACCAAACTTTAAAAGTGAATCATTTCATTTACTTTTCAAGCTTTCGTAAAACATATCAAATGAGACCAAGAATCCAGCATGAAAAAGAAATTGCTACAAGCAGGATTTCACAGCAACATGGTTATGAAGTTTCCAAATGGCAAGAATCAGAATTTTGTCCAGACCAGGGAGTAAAACTAAAAGCACCAACAGGCTCCTACTTGTACAAGAAAACAACTACAGTATTCTGAAAAATAGACCAGACATTTATTCATGCAAGTTATCAATGCAAGACATTTATTCATGCTCGGGTGTAATTTCTGTTTTAAAACAAATTTGACGGGAAAGATAGAAGCTTACAATTAAGCCAAGACTTCTGGTCTGATCAGTAGTTTTCAATGGATCATCAGAATCTGCAGCACAAAAAGTAAATACCAGGAATTTAGTAATGAATTTAAATACAATACATTATAAGTAAAGATATTAAGTTTATAAAACATTTATGATTTAACCATTCAAGTTGATATTTTGGAATCTAATGTCCTGTAAACTTTGAAAAGCTTGCCTAACTAATGTACAATCTTTGTTCACATTTTTCTAAAATTTTAACTGCATTTTTTCTTTTAAAAAGAACAAACAATGGGCCCTGAATATAATCCAATGAATTTTTCCCTTCATTGCCCTCTAACCATAAATCCAAAAAGACCATCTTATTTCAATGAGTTATAGGAAAGCTGAAGTCAAGTCACGGACATTATAATTTATAGTGATCCATCCATAACTCATAAATATAAAATTAAACATCATTGGGTCACTGCCAAAGCAACAACCTACTGGTACTGTGTAGTATTTACCTCTCAAAAACTCAACAGCTTCGTCCAAAACAAGGTTAAGTAATTGGTCATATCCTTTCAGAGTTCCTGTCACTGAAATTCAACAAATTGAAATATGTTAGCCCCCTCATTAGTCATTGCACAAAATAGGAAAAGTGAAGTAAAATCATAAAACGTGGAATCGTAACATGAATCGTAAGATGCTACAAAAGTTATAAAACACAAATATGCATAAAAATTCATATACATGGATATAAAATGCACAACACAAAGAAAACCTTAAATCACACTTCAAATACTATTTTAAATACATAAGCATAAGCAAGTTAATAAATAAAGTCATGCAAACTCATAACTCATAAATTCATAAGTCACAAACATAACAACTAAAGCTTACTAGTAGAGAACACCAAAAACACATAATCCTCAATCTCTCCTAGAGGTGGCGCATCATGACCAACCTCAACCTCTACAATATCATGGTCAATGAGATTTGGAGTATCATTTTCCTCCACAATCCACTGGTCATCAAATGAGACATCATCAAAATGTATAACCTGCTTAAACACGTTATTGATAATTGGTTGTGAGCTAAATCTCCTCTTCTTAAAAATATATTTTCGGAGTTGTCAACAACACCCTCCACTTCAATGCTTTCCCTTTTTCAGTAAGTTCTACACAATCACTCAATTCACTCTTATTTCCAGAAGCATTTTTAGGGCGGTTTCTAAAGATAAGAACAGGGAAGGCAGCAGCATTGGACCCCTCACCAGTCGCAGCATGCGAACTTGCAACCATTTGGATAACATAAAAAACAGAGCAAAAACAACGAACTGGTTGCAGGGAACAATGAAGGTCGCAGAGAACTAACATGTAGTCAGCAGGATTGTCACCCACTGATTTGAAAATAATAACGAAAGGTGATGCAATTTGATTATAAATAAAATTATTAACATATAACAATTAATAAGCACATATTTTAACCAACAAACTGGACTTCCTAAACAGGTTTTCTTATAACCCGCATGCATAAACATAATTTCTTCTGACCCGCTCGCAGAGAAAAGGTCCTTCCCCTAACCCCTAGTATGTGCTCGCAAGTCGCAAGGCCGCCACCCCATATCATTATCGCAGAAATACCAAAAAGATCACAGATCATATGATTCCATAATTAACAGTTGTGATTCCACCAAGTTCACCATAATCCGATTATGTGGGGGCTCTTAGTTGAGGGTATATAATAGAACTCAAATAACAACAAGTAATTTGTATAAAGAGAAATGGAATCTGTAATTGTATATATGAGATCTGTGAAACAATTACAAGTATGAGAGTAATGGAAATGATGACTAACAAGAAAGATAACAAGTAGAATTGATAACAATATCAATTCTCCCAAAGCACTAAGGCCCCTATTCACGTAACTGTGAATGCATAACAAACAGAAAGATAGAGTTGCATATTCTCTCCCCTCTAACCAACTATATATAATACTCTTCTAGAACCTTTCATACATTCCATTCATAACAAACTATACGTGATAGGAACCCGAATTAATAAAGAAAAGAAATTTGTTATTAATGATTGAAAAAGAACTATTACAGAGATTAAATCCCTATAATCCTAGAGCGAATGCTCCTCAGAGAAGAGATAAAACCCTCTCTCTGGCTAAATCCTAAGATTTGTTCCTAAATAATTCTGAATAATACAACAACAGCCTACAGTTTCTCTTTTTATTCACAAACAATAGATAACTACCTTAATAACTACTTACTAGATAATAACTTACACGATAACTGCCATAATAATAATAATAATAATAATAATAATAATAATAATAATAATAATAATAATAATAATAGTCTAACATTGCTCCCCCTTCAATTGGACTTTTATGATTATACCAAAAAAAAATTGGACTTTTATGATCATGGGTCCTATCAATACGTCACCCTTCACAACCTTCTTGCCACGTTGTCTTGCACACACTCTCCACACTTTGGGCTTCACACCGAAGTCTAAGCCCATTTGATCATTTGGATCACAAGTTCCATCAATTCCACCCCCTTCAGAACTGACCTTGTCCTCAAGGTCAAAATCTGGAAACTGTCCTTTGATCACATCATTGTCTTCCCATGTGACATCCTCAATCGATTTGTCTTTCCATTGAATCAAGCTCTGCAGAATTGACATTCCTTCCCTTCTGATCAATCTAGTTCCCAAAACCTTGACTGGATAGATCTCATCCTCAGCAGTCACATCTAGTTCTTTAGGCAACTCTCCCTGATTTTGATAGTCACCAATAGCTCGTTTCAACAAAGAAACATGAAAAACTGGATGGATCTTTGACTGATCAGGAAGTTGTAATTTATAAGCCACCTCTCCCACTTTCTCAATAATCATAAAAGGTCCATAAAATCTGGGTGCCAGCTTTTGATTGATTCTTCTGATAACTGAATGTTGCCTATGTGGTCTTAGCTTTAGAAAAACCCAATCTCCCACCTCAAACTTCAAATCCCTTCTCTTTTGATTTGCATAAGATTGCATCTGTTGTTGTGCCTATAAATGGAGTTTCAGTTGATTCAATGCTTCATCTCTTTCTTGTAATTCTAAGGCCACTGCAGCTACTTTTGTTTCATTGCTAAGGACCCTCAACAACTTGGGTGGTTGTCTTCCATAAACAACTTCAAAAGGAGATTTTCCAATGGAAACATGGTGCGTGGTATTAAACCAGTGCTCAGCCCAAGGAATCCACATAGACCAATTCTTTGGTTGATCAGCAGCAAAGCATCTTAAGTACCCTTCCAGACACCTATTTGTTACTTCAGATTGACCATCAGTTTCTGGATGGTATGAAGAGCTCATCTTCAATGTTGTTCCCTGCATTTTAAACAGCTCTCTCCAGAAATGACTGATAAATAAAGGATCTCTATCACTGACAATGGAATTTGGAATACCATGAAGTCTCACTATTTCTCTTACAAACAGTCCAGTTATTGATTTTGCAGTATAGGGGTGCTTCATCAATATAAAGTGACTATACTTGGATAGCCTATCAACTACTGCGAGCACCGCCTCATACCCTTGAGACTTAGGTAGACCAGTGATAAAATCCATTGAAATGTCTTCCCACACCCCATTTGGTATAGGTAATGGTTGTAAAAACCCACCAGGAATAGTACCTTCATATTTTTGCTTTTGACAGACATCACAAGCTCTCACATAATCTCTTATAGTTTTTTGCATACCAATCCAATAAAGGTTTTCTACTATCCTTCTATAAGTTCTCAAAAACCCAAAATGTCCTCCCATAGGACTCTCATGGAATTCTTTCAACAGTTTGGGAATCAAATCAGAATTTGATCCAATCACCAACCTACCATGATAAAGTTATACTCCATTCTGCATACTAAAACCAGGTTTAACATTTGGATCTCTCGAAACCTCAGTGAGTAATTTTTGCACAGCCACATCTTTCTTTACTTCCTCGAGAATTTTATCCTTATCAGTCTAGATAGGATTTGACACAAAAGCAGTCAACTCTCCTTCATCATAACACCTTAAGAAAGCATCAGCAGCTTTGTTCTCAGACCTTGGGTTGTACAACACTTCATACTGATACCCCATAAGTTTTGCTAACAAACATTGTTGGTCAGGTGATGCAATCCTTTGTTGCAAGAAATGTTTCAAGCTTCTGTGGTCAGTGTAAACCACAAATGCTTTGCCCAGCAAGTAGTGCCTCCAATGTTGAATTGCAAGAACCAATGCCATCAACTCTTTCTCATAAACTGATTTAGCCAGATTCCCATCAGACAAGGCTTTGCTTTACTAAAATAAGCTATAGGTTGTTTTTCTTGCATCAGCACAGCTCCAATACCTCTACCAGCCGCATCGCATTCTATTTCAAATGGCTTATCAAAGTCAGGTAATATCAACACAGGAGAAGTGGTCATGATTATCTTCAGCTTCTCAAAAGCTTCCTTAGCCAACACACTCCAGTGAAAGTTGTCTTTTTTTGTTAAATCAGTTAGGGGTCTAGCGATTTTCCCATAATCCTTTACAAACTTTCTGTAATAACCAGTGAGACCCAAGAAGCCACGAACCCCCTTTACATTCTTAGGTTTAGGCCATTCCAAAATACACTTGATTTTATTTGGATCTACAGAGACTCCTTCACCAGAGATGATATGACCCAAATAATCAATATTTAAACACCCAAATTTGCATTTTGCCTTGTTGGCCACAAATGAATGATTAGCCAAAACAGCTATGACAGAATTCAAATGCTGCACATTCTCTTCATTCTTACTATAAACTAAGATGTAATCAAAGATGACCAAAACAAATTTCCTCAAGTAAGGTCTAAAAATATCATTCATAGTTGATTGAAAAGTGGCTAGAGCATTCATGAGACCAAATGGCATCACTAGATATTCATAGTGGCCATTATGGGTCCTAAAAGCTGTTTTATCAACGTCATCTTCATGCACCCTAATCTGGTGATAACCTGACTTTAAATCTATCTTGGAAAAAATAGTAGAACAATATAATTCATCTAGCAACTCATCAACAATAGGAATAGGATATTTATCAGGTACTGTTACCTTGTTCAGTGCTCTATAATCCACACACATTCTCCATGTGTGATCCTTCTTTTTAACCAAAATGACAGGGCTATACAAAGCACTCATGCTTGGCCTTATCACTCCAGCTTTCAACATTTCACTGACTTGTTTTTCAATTTCTGCCTTTTGATGATGGAGATATTTATAAGGTCTCACATTCACTTGACCATGGTTTGTAAACAGATTAATCTTGTGAACTTGCTCTCTGACTGGAGGTAGAGCAAGAGTATCTTTGAAAACTTCAGGGAAGGCTTCTAACACTTTTACAATACCCTGCTGAGTTACTCCAAATGATCCTTGTCCCAGCTCCATCTGAGCCCACCAACCTACATAACTCCCTCTCGGCTCTCCCCTCCTGACCTCCTAAGAATGAATTCAAACATTCATTCTGCAACTGCATAGTTAAGTCTTCCCAATCCATCACAACTTTCCCCAATGTGCTCAACCAAGATACTCCCAACACTACGTCTAGACCTCCTAACCCCAGCACAAGAGCATCAATTACAAAGATTTTATACCCTAATTTTTGCAAATGCCCTCAGACAAAACTCAATGCCCATCACTCAGTTTAATCCTCTTCACAGTGGTAGGTGTAACCTTCAAACCCAAAGCAGCATTGAGTTCTGGAGAAATGAAACTGTGGCTGGCTCCACTGTCAATCAACACTTCCACATCAACATCCTTCAACTTCCCTTCCAATTTCATAGTATTGTATTCACCCATTTTCCCTAACACACCAATGAGTTTGCACTCTGCCTCTGTCTCCTCTTCCTTAGAATTCTCTATTTCTAGAGCTACAATTTCCCCATCATTATTCATAGTCTCTCCATCTCCTAGTATCAAAACCCTCATCGCACGTTCTGGGCATTTATGCAATGTTGGGTGATACTCTCCTCCACATTTGAAACACAACCCTTTAGCCCTTGTTTCTTCCATGTCTTCATTACGCATCCCTTTCCACCAATCGCTCGCAGTAGAACGACGATCGTTTTCGCTCTTCCTTCCAGTCGAAATCGTAGATGAATTCAAATTAGTTTGAGAAGCTGTCGAACCCATTTTTCTCATCGGGTGCAAGTGTGATTTGCATCGCTCTGAACTGGCTCTCCAAGGTATCAATTCTATCTCCCATGGTTGGCTTGTTGATTCTCTTTGGCATCCGGTAGATCGGACCACTTAATAGAACTCAAATAACAACAAGTAATTTGTATAAAGAGAAATGGAATCTGTAATTGTATATATGAGATCTGTGAAACAATTACAAGTATGAGAGTAATGGAAATGATGACTAACAAGAAAGATAACAAGTAGAATTGATAACAATATCAATTCTCCCAAAGCACTAAGGCCCCTATTCACGTAACTGTGAATGCATAACAAACAGAAAGATAGAGTTGCATATTCTCTCCCCTCTAACCTATGTAGTCAATAGCGCGCTATAGCGGTGGTATAGTGGCGCTACGTAGCGTTTTCGACCCTCCCCGCTACGATATGGAGGCGCAACGCGCTATTGAGAGAAGCGGAAATAGCGGCCGCTAAAAGCAGTTCAATAGCGGCGCTATAGCGTTTCCATAGCGTTATTTGCCCGCTATCGCGGTTTTGGGAGAAAAAATGGAAAAAAAAACCTAATTTTTGAAATTAAATCTTTAAGTTAGGGGCATATATGACTTTTTCCCAACCCCTTGGTTGCCCTAATACGTGATATTCACATACGGCAATTCATTCTTCTTCAAACGACCGATTCATTCTTCCAAAACACTCTCACTTTCCAACGGAGATTCATTCTTCTTTGCCAAACCACCGATTTCCTCTTCTCCTTACAAGGTCTGAGCAATTCTAGAACTTGATAGAAATCATGAAATGCTAATTAGTCTTATTAAGAACCTATTTTGAGGGAGATGACAAAGTTTTATTATGAATATTAAGTATGAATGTCCCTTTGATTTTGGGTATTTTTTAGTATTTTTGTATGTTGTTGAAGTTTAAGTTTAATTTATACATGGTTTTTAAGTTTCCGCTATAGCATTTCCCGCTATCCGCTATTCTGCTATAGCATTTTTTAGGGTCGGCGCTACGCGCCGCTATCCGAGATTAACTAAATAGCCTCTAACCAACTAAATATAATACTCTTCTAGAACCTTTCATAAATTCCATTCATAACAAACTATACGTCGCCCTTCACAACCTTCTTGCCACGTTGTCTTGCATACACTCTCCACACTTTGGACTTCACACCAAAGTCTAAGCCCATTTGATCATTTGGATCCCAAGTTCCATCAGTATACACTAGCATCAATGTTGAAAACTCTTAATGTTTGAAAACTCTTAATGTTTCTAAACTAAACATCTATGTAGCACAGTTAACACAAACAAATAACCACAAACTATTTATGCTGAGTTGCTGACACGAATTCTACGTTATTGACCAATATGAGGTTGGTGTGAGTGGTAAGGGATTCTAGCACCCTAAGTAAGTGCCAAGTTCGAATCCCGACTCTTTTGTATGGAGAAAATCTTAGTCTGAAAGGGAGAACCTATGTTGTTTACTCAACAAGTTTTCCTTCAAAGATTAGTCTTTGCTAAATAATGCGTACCTATAACATAGATACATGAAAAATTTAAATTCTAGATTTGATATTTCCGTCCCACTATTATCATTTTCATTCTCAAATTCTAATAATTAAATTACAAAATTGATACAAAATAAAATGTAGTTAATCCATAACATAACCTAAAATTAATCCCTAGAGACATAGGTCAAGTAATTGAGTTGTAAGAATGATGTCTAGGGTTCAAACTCTGATTACTAACATAATAATAATATTAACTAAAATACAAAGTTAAGAAAGTCTAAGTGGTCATAAAACGCAGCGTTTAATAATGAGAAGAAACCCTAAAAAAGAAGATGAAAAAAGGGGTTTAGGTTAAGGTTAACCTTGTCTTCCACCAGTGAGCTTGACTTGAACACCTTTGTCAACGAATTTTGCCAAGTCCAGAACTGTTTCTTTCCTTCCTGACTGATAATCACATAGAAATTAAAGACATAATTAATAATTAAGTGAATAAATTGTGAGATTAATTTATTAATTGTGTATGTGATTTGTGTATTTGTTGTACTCACCATGTCTAAGCTTCAGACGCCGCTGCTTAGACTGTGTATGTATGAGAGAGAGAGAGAAGAGCTTTAAGGTATGAGTATCGAGTGCGATATATAAACTGGGCTTTTTCATTTTTCAGGAATTATTTATACACAACTTTTTCTTTTTTATTTTTTAAAGAAAAAATAATTAAGTGCCCGTTTGGCCCGCTTCATTTTTATTTTTCAATTTTTATAAAATGAAATAGAGTAGTACAAAATTAAATTAAATTTAGTCATATTTCTTCTTAAGGGTCTGTTTGGATTGATAGTATAGAATGGAGCGAAGCGGAATGAAACATAACGGAATGGAATGGAATGGAGCGGAACGGAATAGTCATTCCATTCTATTGTTTGGATATTTTAGGATGGAATGAAGTTAATATCCCACTCTATTGTTTGGAAAGTAGACGGAGCAAAATGAATTATAACTTGTTTATTCCAATTTTATCCTTTATTTAAAAAACAATAATTTTTGAAAAAAAAACATTTTTTTCAATATCAATCTCTTTTTTCTAGGATTCAATTTTACAGATCTAAATTAATCTCTTTCATGTTCTACAAATCAATCCCTTTCAATAATATTTTTTTCAATGAAAAGAGAAAAATTAATTTTACCGAAACTAAGTGGGAAACGGTTTTTTTTTTCAATTGAAAGTGATCCCTTGTTTCAATTTTATTTTTCTTTCTTTTTGTTCAAAAACATTATAAAACAAAGAAAGTCATGTTCATGATGCATATTTACTAACATGATGGAAGAAACAACAAGTATGAAAAAAATAAACAACACAATATACAGGGAGTGCCGCAAGAAGAAAAGAGTGAAGAATGAGAATAATATTATAAAATTAAGGATAAAATTATAATTGTTAAATTAATTTGTTCCATTCCATCAGATACACCTCAAATTGGATGGAATGGACAATTGGAGTAAGGGTGGTATTGGATGGAATGAGTTCCATCCCACTCCATTCCATTTCAATTATATTTTGCAAAACCAAACAATGGAATCTAGTTCCATCCCATTCCATTCTACCACTTACCATCAATCCAAACAGACCCTAATAGTATTAAAGAAATGAAGTAAAGAAGTAAAAAATAAAGAGAAATAGAGTCAAACACAAATTTTTCCTTCTTTAGTATTATTAAGGAGAAAAAAAAAGTAAAAAATAAATCGAACCAAACGGGCACTAATTCTTTAACTACAAAAATCAATATCAATATTAAAAAATAATTACGTTTTTTTAAACCATAGTTCGTAACATCATCAGTCCCGTGTATATATTTAACTGTTTTTTTGTTTTTGAAAGTTAACGTAAATGAGTGACTAAAATGAATAACGAAAGTTAAGTTAAGGGATCAAATTATACAACAATTGGTATATGGATCGAAATTAAACAAATAAATTAGTTAATAGACCAATTTATAATAACAATTAGTTAAAGTACCAAACGAAACTAATAAATTAGTTAAGAGATTTTTTTTTTTGTCGAGACCGGGGTATCCACCGCCGAACGCAGTAACTATTCCGTCGCTAGATTGGAGGCACCTCGATGGGTGGGATAGCTGGCCCAAGGATTTAAAGCTACTCCATACTCAAGGTGAGGATCGAACCCTCAACCCTTGATTAAGGGAGGATGAGCCCCAACCGCTCAACCACACCCATTGGGTTAATTGAGGGATTAATTTGAAACTAATTTATTTTGGAAGAAACAATTTTGATAAGTATGTTTATGTTAATTTGTCTGAGTATTTTTACAATATTAAAATTTTAAAGTTTTTTTATAATAAACAACTAAAAATATTAATGATCAAAATTATGTGTGCTACAATTATTTTGAGACAGAGAAAATGTATAATTGAAATATGATGTATATATTATTAAATTCTCTAAAACATAATATTAAATATCAAAAGTAAGTTTAATCTCATTGATTTATTAATTCATTAGTGTTTTTTTTAGAAGTTATTAATTTATTAGTCTATTTTTGGTCGAGATTGGGATATCTACCGTCAAACACAATGACTAATTCTTCGCTAGATTAGACGCACTTCAAAGAATGAAATAGTTGACTCAAATATTTAAAGCTACTTTGTATTCAAGACGATGATCGAACCATCGACTCTTGATTAAAGAAGAATATTAATTCATTAATGCATTTAAATATAGATGTAATTTTTTTATATGAATATAAAATAATTTCAATTCAATAAATTACCACTTTTTCTTAGACAAAAAAAAATATCAGTATAAAATAGAATTTTTGAAAAATTAGACCAAATACCTAAAAAAAACAAGGCTTAAATACATTTTTGATCCTCTAAGTATTTTCAAGATTTCATTTTGGTCCTTTAACTATTTTTTGTTCCGTTTTGGTGCTCTAACTTTCATTCCGTTAACTTACTTGGTCCTAACCGTTAGAAAAATGTCAAAAACTAGAGGTAAAAGCCTCTA